>CM076575.1:453239061-453436712 GCA_034641835.2 Pinus albicaulis | reverse complement strand
TATATATATATATATATATATATATATATATATATATATATATATATATATTTATTTATCTAAGTTTTGTGTTTTATTACCAACATGAAAATCACCACTAAAAAAAAAAGGTTAATGCTGCATCAATACGTTTCAAAATTAGCATGAAAATCACCACTCTAAAAAAAAAGTTGATGCTGCATCAATACATTTCAAAATTAGCATGAAAATCACTAACATTTAAAAAAAAAAATTCATACTTCATAAATAAAAATATTAGAGTGTCAAAAATGTGCCAAAAAAGAAGAAGGGTGATTCTGCATCACCACTTTTAAAAATCGAGTGCTTTTTATGCTACCAAAAGAAAGTAGGTAACATTGCGGTTACCTATTTCATCGGTAACATTGTTTAGACTGTAGATGGTAGTTGTGGACCAATATCTGCATTTAATTTTTGTTATTAGTATTGGACGATAAAAATATATATATATATATTAAAAAAACATCAAAATGGTTCGCTTACCTGATTCGTCCCAATGTGCCCCTGGAGGCAAGGACATCTCAGGATCAACTCTGAAATCTATACGTGCATAGGGGAAGTCTTCGATGGTGAAGACTTGATTATTTAGCCACAAAAAGTATGTCGGAAAGAACCAAACTACTGAACTGCCATCGCCACCATGGCAGATCATTAATGCAACCCAACGTACCATTCGAGGTTTCTGAGGTTCCCCACGATCCACTGGAATAAGTTGAGGTGGGAAGTGGAATTCTCTCCAAAGCAAAGGAAATCAAAATGGCACCATAACCAAAGTTCTTTAACTTTGCATTCTTTGCTCTGGTTAGTTGTCTTTTCATGTTGGCCAATACCCCTTTGCACCAGTTGAATATGGTGCCTCCGAAAAACTCTTCCACGGTTTGCATTTGATTTAGTGGCTACATATGGAGCTGCACTCCCACACAACCCAGTTACCGTGAATGTAATCACTTTGAGATATAATAGCAAGATAGTTTTTATGTCTATGCAATTATCCTTTGGATCTACCTCATCACTGCAAAACTGTTGTTTGTAGCTAGTAATAGGTAGGCCACCCTATCTAGCCCCAGTGGAGTTGCCATTTTGTTATGCGGATAAATCCATCTTACGGACAAGAGCGATCTCCCTAGTATTCTACAAATAGATAGAAACAAACATCCATTTGTAAATCATTTTCTCTAGATTATTTGCAATTCAAAATTATTATAAAAAAATAAAGAAGACATGCTCCTACCTTGAGATCCAATGTTTGGTGCAATCTATTATCCAGTCACTCCAAAGAGGCTTCTTAAGTAAGTAGAACCCGCAATCGAAGACAGACAAAAGAATTAAAAGCACCTGCAACATATAATAATTAATAATAACTAATATAACTTAGTGTCAAGGAGTCTAAGTATTGAATTATTCAAATAAGCACAAGAAAAACTCAATGAGAAAAGGAGATCCACATGTATTATCTTGAATTAAAAGAGTAACTTTATAACCTGATGCCTTGATATCGTACAAGTTTGTCCCGGGGTCTTGAACAATCGTTCCTCCTTCAGTTTGACAAGCCTTCCTCTCTTTGAACTAGCATGAAGTTATGGACATAAGTGTTTGATCATTCTCATGCAAAAAATAACCAATGTAGAGAGTATGCTCTCTTGAGAATTTCTTCAGCAATTACCTCACATATGCTAGGTACCATTGAGACTGAAACATAAGCTCAATTTATAGGGAAATGGAGGTTGTTTTAGTTCTATGAAGTGGGGGATGGATTCCTCTCATGAAGGGATTTGAGCTCCATAGACCAAGGGATAAGCTCCATGAGTGGAGGGATAGAGCTCCATGAGTGGAGGGATAAAGCTCGAACTGATCGCGCTTCTAGAAGATTCTAGTTGGGAAAATATTCGACCAGCTGGGCTTCTAGAACTTACTTTTTCATTTATTTGAATGTTTATGGGGGTCCGCAATTTTTATAAGGAGAACGTGCGGGAGCTATTGCAGGCTATAGAAAAAATATCTACGGATCCACAAGAAAGAGCTAGGAAAAGTGCAAAGATAGAATTTTAAGAGTTTTATTGAGCTTTTCTCTAGTTCCAAGACTTGGTTTAGGAACATTAGGGTTTTTTGACTTCTAAGGGAGCATAATATAGGTAGTGATGAACCTATATAGATAGTCAAATGTCATGGTGACAAAATAACGTGTAACAAATTGCCCCTAAAGTGCGAAGTCTGTGGTTTTTCTGAAGAGTGAAGTGCTTTATCATTTTGAGGATTGGATTACGGACACACCAGTTGAAAACCTGTAAAAACATTCAATGCAAACACACACACACACACACACACACACACACACACACATATATATATATATATATATATATATATATCATCGCTGAGGTAGGCATTCCCATATTCAGATTAAAACTAACTAAATTTTCTGGTACAGAAATGATTTTAATCATTACATCAATAGTAGACACAGCATGGGTGAAACCATCTGTCATAAGTAGTCTATTGTATCATGAATAATAAAACTCCTTGCAGCCTGGATGGTGTAAGCTAGATCCAGGGTCTTGATTTTCGCTTCTCGAACTAGTACGATTCTATCCATGCGATTGATTGTGTTGAAGTTGAACATGGTAGAAACCACTTGATTACCAGTCAATGACATGAACTGTTAACAAGTGTGAGAGAAACCACCAATAATGACAATGGTTCTCAAAGTACTTAGTACAATCCACAAAGTGTGAAGGAATGATTTGCAATCGAACACTTCACATAATCATTCGATCAAAGTACAATGATGCAACTTGTCGTCGAAGGTGAGAAACTTTCCATTAGGGCATGCAGATCCCAAGGTACTGATACGATTCTAGATTAACTTTCTAGATGATGAGTTGTCGTCTATAGAAAGTGACCCATCATAGGAAATCCCATGACACGAAAGCATTAGAGCAAGTTTTGAAGAAATATTTTCAAGGACTGACTCAGGGATGATCAACGAAAATGGATACAAATGTTTGGAATGAATGGTTTATTTGAACTATCTCTTGAACACATAACGACACTGCAGATGGTTTAGTAACAATTGACCTAAAGCTAATACCTAGAAACCGGCTGAAGACTTTCAATGTGGTTTGATTAACCGTTAGGCAAAGGATTTTCCCAACCCATGTACAAGTGTGACAAAAAGTGTTGTGTTCAAGAGTGGTATACTACTTTTAAAACAAGAGTGACAACTGGATTCCTTTTCTCTTCCCCCCCCCCACCATTAATGGCAAGTACCTCTTTATTTTTGACAATATTAAGGAGGATAACATTTTCTTGTTTTGTAAGCTCATCCTTCGGATGAGTCCTTCTTAGTATTAAAATCAAACTCTAAGAAGGAGTGGTCCATTCCTGTTTGTAATCGATAGGTCCTTTACTGTTAAATTTTAATGAGTCCAGTATAGGGGAAACTCAACATTTTTCAGTTTTAGGGTGTTAGAAGAAAAACACAAGTAAACTCCGTGGTTGTACTTTTTCGTAATTTTAGTCTCTCAAGCCCGAAAAAAGGATAAAATAATACAAGAGAGAACTCTATTGACCATGATTAGTCAACATATACCTTTTTTGTAAATATTCCATTTTATTCCGGAAAAGGGGTAAACTTATACTGAAGGGACGACTGTTCATTTCCTTTAACGAGTTCAAATAGTCAAGTACTCGAAAATATTTTCATATTTAGAGAGTCTGAAAAGGGCTTAAAGGAGAACTCCAAGGTTTCACTTTTTCATAATTTTCAAGAGCCCGAAAAAGTGATAAAAGTAAACTCAACATCAAAATAATTATTTTCACCAAAAAACCTGTAATCTGCACAAAAAATCAAAAAATTAAAAATACTTGTTCCAAAGAAGTAAAAATGTTGAAAAATAGCCTTTTTAAAGTGAAAAATAAATAAAATATAATATTTTATTCATTTAAAAACTATAAAAAGGAGTTTAACAAAATCATTTTCACCTTTTATCTTCAGAGCATTAAATTGAGATATTTTGGCAAAAACATTACGGAGCTTATATCGGGAAGACCGACCGTTCATTCTGTGATTCGTCAGAACCAGGTAATCCACATCATCTTTCTCTTCATTTCTATCCATTTCAATTCTCTTTTTTGGTTTTAATTTCTTTTTTTGAGAGGAATTTATGTTCAAAAATGTGCTCTTGGGGGTTCGCGAGTTATACGCGCACTACCTGCGGACCCCAATAATTTTTCAAAAGGAAATTTATCGAGATACCGCAGTTTTTGTGTGGAGCCCATTCGGACGTCTGCACTGTCTCCGCACAAAAATTGTGGGGGAGCCGTGAGCATTTTAAAATTTACAAATTCTCTTAGAAATGATTAAATTTTTTCACTCCAATGGTTTCTAACTTTTGAATATTATTTGTAGGCTATTTCACCATGCTAGAGTGGAGAGAACGTGAGCATGAGGCTATAGAAAATGAAGCCATGAATGATCCCGCGACAATGCGTGTGTTAAAAAATTGTGGTTTATATAAGTTTTGGGCGATTCAAGATATGAAAGCACAAGTAGAGTTGATGACATAGTTAGTGAACACATGGGATGTTCAAGATCAATACTTTATCATTGGTGACCATCGGCTCACAATCGAGCTCGAGGATATCTATTTTCTCGCCGGATTGTCTCAAAGAGGAGAAAACATATCCTTGTTTGGGGCTAGACAAGGTGGCCTACCTATTGCTAGAAACAAAAAACAATTTTGCAGTGATGAGGCAAATCCAAAGGATAATCGCATAGACATAAAAAATATCTTGCGATTAGATCTCAAAGTGATTGCATTCAAGATAACCAGGTTGTGTGGGAGTGCGGCTCCACATGTAGCCACTAAATCTCAAATTCAGACCACGGTAGAGTGTTTTAGAGGCACCATATTGAACTAGTGCGAAGGGGTATTGGCTAACATGAAAGGCCAACTAACCAGAGCAAAGAATGCATAGTTAAAAAACTTTGGTTATGGCGCCATTTTGATTTCCAATCTCCGAAAATCCTTAAATCCTTTGATGGAAGAGGATTCCATACGTTTGGAATACTCCAGGATCTACCTATAGAAGTAGAAGGAAAAATTGTTAATCTAGATGTGGAAGTTGTTGATGCCCCTCTAGATTACAACCTTCTTTTGGGTCTTAGTTGGTCTTATTCCATGATTGCTATCGTTTCATCCATATTTCGGTTAATAATGTTTCCTCATAAAGGAAATATTGTGAAAATCGATCAGTTGTCATATTATTCGTCTAACTTGGCTTTTACAGACAGTATCCAACATGTTGGAAAATCGACTATCCCATATGAAGATGTTGGTGTAGGTTTAGTAAAGGACTCCGCTTTGATGGGAAATTTTTCTATGCCTCCACCCAACGTACCACGTACCATTGCCAACGTCAATATGATTTCATCAAGCACTATACCATTCGATGACACTTGGGTAGTTCCTTAAGAGTCAGAAATGGATTCTTTCAATGGCGAGATGCCTTTGAGTCCTTTTGAGATGGAATATGCAGCAATACAGTCATTTTCTGATAAAATTTCAACTAATCCTGATCCAATGAATGTGATCACCGAAGAATCTTCTTCAGTATCAAGCTCAGCCTTGACATCAATTTCCGATCCTTTTCAACAAGTTTTTCATAATGATGAAAGTATTCGAGAATTTTTGACTGTGGATGAATTACCCAGGGATGATCTTCATCATAGATCTTCATTTTTACCTGAACTTGATAGGTTTGAAAATTATTTTTCATCTATTTTTACAATTGATTATGTCAAGGAACCACATGATCCCATACTGAATACAAATTCAGATTCTGAGATTAATTTGGGAAACATTTCTACAGTTGTTCCTATCGAGATATCCGTTAAACGTGGAATTGTTGAAAACATTCATAGAGGCACTTATTGGATAATTGAAGAGATTAATACATATAAAGCCCATATTGCAAGAATTTAGAGACATATTTGCCTGGTCATACAAAGAGTTGCTAGGAATCGATCCAAATATTGTCGTTCATGAAACCAAGACATATCCGGATGCCAAACCTATTAGACAAATATTACATCTAATACATCTGCAAAAAGTTGCTACTATTAAAGTTGAAGTTGAAAAGCTACTACGAGCAGGATTTATTTATCCAATCCCATTAACAGATTGGGTATCTAATATCATTCTCGTTACCAAAAAACAAGGGACTATATGAGTATGTGTTGATTATAGGGATATTAATAAAGCATGTCCAAAAGACAATTATCCTACCCCCTATATTGACCAAATCATTGATGATTGTGCCAGAAATGAAATTTTATCATTTATGGATGGATTTTCAGGATATAATCAAATCAACATACTCGCTGTTGATCAACCAAAAATAACGTTTATATGTCCTTGGGGAACATTTGATTATTGCAAACTACCTTTCGGATTAAAGAATGCTGGTGTAACTTTTCAAATGGAAATGTCTTATGCTTTTCATGATATAAAACATATTGTACAACCTTATTTGGATGATTTACCTTCTCAATCATTACATAGGGATGATCATCCTACTCACTTACGAACTAAGGGATGATCATCCTACTCACTTACGAGCTATTTTAATGAGATGTAGGCATTACAAGATTTGTTTGAATCCGCACAAATGCGTTTTTTAATGTGTAATCAGGATGATTATTGGGATTCTTCATTTCGAAAGCTGACATTCATGTCGACCCCTCGAAGGTTGACACCATCATAAATTTACCTCCTCCTTCCACACTTCGCCAACTCCAAAGTTTGCAAGGGAAAACGAACTTTCTACGTAGATTTATCCTTAATTATGATGAATTAACAAAAGTTTTTACACGGTTGTTGAAACAGAATGCTCCTTTTATTTGGGATGAGATTGCTGATCAATATTTTGATGCTCTAAAACACGTGTTAACCCATGCACCGTTATTGCATCCACCCAATTATAACCAGGAGTATTTTTATATTTAGTAGCCTCTGATTCCACCATTGGAATGGTTCTAGCTCAAGAGGATGAATCTCATAATGAGCATGTGATTTACTATTTAAGTTGGAACCTGAATCCAATCGAAATTAAATATTTGCATGTGGAGAAATTGGCCTTGGAAAAAATTCAAGTTGTCCAAAGATTTCGTTACTACATATTGTTACGAAATAAAACTGTGATATCTAATTGAAACTCAATGATGTATATTTTGACAAAACAATTACTCGGGGGGAAATACTCTAAATGGATTTTCATCCTACAAGAGTTTTATTTAGAATTAGAGAAATATAAATCAAAGAAATCACTGGTGTTTGCATAACTCATGTGTGACTTTCCCAATACTGAGACAGAAACCGTGGTAGAGAATTCCATTGCAGATGAATATCTGTTTCTTATCAGTACATTAGATCCATGGTATGGAGATATCATAATTTATCTTCAAAACCAAACCTTTCGCCTAGATCTTTCACATTCAAATCGATGAACAATCTGGTATCAATCCCAACAATACAATATTGTTGGGGACACACTTTATCATCATGGTGCGGATTCTGTTTTTCGACATTGTATAAGTCACAAAGAGGCTACAAGGGTTTTGAATGTCTACCACTCTGGAGCATGTGGTGGTCATATGTCTGGGTTTGCCACAATTCAAAAGATATCATGCACTGGCTATTTTTTACTGTCATTTTTCAAAGATTGTATTATTGTGGTTCAAAACTGCCACAACTGACAAATTTTTGATTGAAAGATGTATGCGCCTCCAAATCCTCTTCACCCAATCATTGTTGTCGGTACTTTTGTGAAATGTGGCATTTATTTCATTACATGTAACCTTCACTCGATTGGGGGGTATGGGTATATTATTCTCACTATATATTACTTTACCAAATGGGCCGAGGCATGCCTACATTCATGGAAGATGGAAAAACTAAAACTACGTTCGTATTCAATCATGTGATTGCTCATTTCGGTGTGCCCAAAGCTATTATCACATACCATGAGAGTCATTTTCGAAATATAATGATGACCGAACTTTTCGATCAAGTTGGCCTGCACCATGATAACTCTACTCCATATTACCCACAGACTAATGGTTAGGTTTAAGCTGTTAATAAATTTTAACCACCATGATTAAACAAATTATTGGAACTCACAAATCGAATTGGCATACCATGCTTTTTTCGGCACTATGGGCATACCAAACCTCAGAAAAAACTGCTACAGGGTTCACTCCTTTTCAACTAGTTTATGGTTTAGAAGCCATGTTACCCATTGAATGTGAAATACCATCACTCCAATTAGCCATAGAGTTACTACCAACTACCTCTGAAGAGGAAAAACAATTTTTGTACTTAACACAATTAGATGAAACTCGGCGCACCACTACATTAGCTGTCGAAGCTCATAAGAAACGTGTGAAAGCTCAGTATGATTGAAGTGTTACACCTCATGTTTTTTCAAAAGGTGACCTAGTCTTAGTTTATGATCAAGCTAACGATAAGCTAGGTGCTGGGAAATTCGAACCGATGTGGCATGGTCCTTACATTGTCAAGCTAGTGCTTGCCAAAGGGGCCTATGAATTGACTGATTATGATGGGATCTCTTTAGATAAGCCCAGAAATGGTCTTTATTTGAAGATATATTATTCTTGACTCTCGTGTGAAGATCTCACTTGTATATTAGTTTTTTTTCTAGATAGTGTGCCTTAGATTAGATAAGCATGTCTAGTTTAAGTTTGCTTTTACTACTATCACTGCTTATCTTAATTACTCTTGATATTGCAGATGTGGGCATCCCTTCAAACATACATTGGTTTTGCTGATGGTGTCTATCGTAGTACATGGAATATCTCTTCCGCAGCTTGGGTTATCTATTCACCCACTGATGAGTTAGTTTCTATGCATGGGGTAAGCCTTGGTATAACAACGAACAATATTGCAGAATATAGCGTAGTCGTTGAGTTATTATCTAATGCCATTTCATTTGGTATTCTATGTTTGATCATTAGGTTAGATTTAGAACTCATTGTAGTACATTTGAAAAAAGTATACACAATTAAAAATCCAGTGTTAATGAGATTATTTTTGAAGGTTCATCTCTTGGAACGACAGTTTGATTACATTGAATATCAAAAAAATTCAAGAAATTTAAACACATTGGCCGATGCATTAGCTAATCATGTTCTAAATAGGAATTTTCAACATTAAAACAATAAACCAAAACAACATTCGATACATGTTGAACAAAATACTCAGCGAAAGTAGTAACATCATAGATAGGTTTGTTTTCAAAAAAATATTACATCATCTATGATCATAGGTTCAAACACCTTATGATCTAATAGATACTAATACAAAAAAACAAAATATGTCAATCCACAATGATCATCCACTATCTGTGATGATGATCATGGTAGTAGACTATGGCACGCACCACCTTGCGCAGGAATATCCTAAACTGTCCTAGTACACCTGTAACATGTCTCTGAAGCCAGAGAGGAATTTCATATGTCCCTGTCTGGGGAATAAATATGGTTAACCTCTCCAGGTTGTGTTCCATATCAGTTAGGATCTCTGCTGCCTGATCCTGTGGTGGTGTTATAGGCTCTGCTTTCCACCTATCAAAGCAGCAGAGTGTAGCTGGTCGTCATGGACCAACATCTGCATTTAAATTTTGTTATCAGTATTGGACGATAAAAAACAAAACAAAAAAATTATGTTAAAAACATCAAAATAGTTCGCTTACCTGATTCGTCCCACTGTGCCCCTCGAGGCAAGGACATATCAGGATCTCCTCTGAAATATATACCTGCATAGGGGAATTCTTCAATGGTGAAGACTTGATGCTTTAGCCACATAAAGTACGTCAGAGTGAACCAAAGCAAAGGAAATCAAAATGGCGCCATAACCAAAGTTTTTTAACTTTTTGTTCTTTGCTCTGGTTAGTTGGTCTTTCATGTTGGCCAGTACCCCTTCATACCAGTTGAATATAGTGCCTCTGAAACAATCCACCGCGGTCTACATTTGAGATTTAGTGGCTACATGTGGAGCCGAACTACCACACAACCTGGTTATCGTGAATGCAATCACTTTGAGATCTAATCGCAAGATAGTTTTTATGTCTATGCGATTATCCTTTGGATCTACCTTGTCACTGCAAAACTGTTGTTTATAGCTAGCAACAGGTAGGCCACCCTGTCTAGCCCCAAACAAGGATATGTTTTCTCCTCTTCGGGACAATCCAGTGAGAAAATAGATATCCTCGAGCTCGATTGCGAGCTGATGGTCACCAATGATAAAGCATTGATCTTGAACATCCCATGTGTTCACTAACCATATCATTAGCTCTACCTGTGCTTTCATACCTTGAATCGCCCAGAACTTATATAAACCACAATTTTTTAACACTTGCATTGTTTTGGGATCATTCTTGGCTTCATTGTCTATAGCCTCATGCTCACGTTCTCTCCACTCTAGCATGGTGAAATAATCTGCAAATAAACATATTTGAAAGTTAGAAACCATTGGAGTGAAAAAATTTAATCATTTCTAAGAGAATTTGTAAATTTTAAAATGCTCACGACGCCCCCGCATTTTTTGTGTAGAGATAGTGCGAGTGTCCGCATCGGCTCCACACAAAATCCGCGATAGCCTGATAAATTTCCTTTTGAAAAATTATTGGGGTCCGCAGATAGCGCGCGTATAACCCGCGGACCCCTGAGAGCGCATTTTTGAACATAAATTCCTCTCAAAAAATGAAATTAAAACCAAAAAAGAAAATTGAAATGGATAGAAATGAAGAGAAAGATGATGTGGATTACCTGGTCCTCACGAATCACGAAATGAACGGTTGGTTCTCCTAATATAAGCTCTGGAACTTTTTTGCCAAAAGCTCTAAATTTACTGCTCTGAAGATAAAAAGGTGAAAATGATTTTGTTAAACTCCTTTTTATAGTTTTTGAATGAATACTCTATTATATTTTATTTATTTTTTCACTTTAAAAAGCTATTTTTCAATATTTTTACTTCTTTGGAATAGGTATTTTTAATTTTTTGAGTTTTTGTGCAGATTACAGGTTTTTTAGTGAAAAGAATTATTTTGATGTTGAGTATACTTTTATCACTTTTTCGAGCTCTTGAAAATTACGAAAAAGCGAAACCTTGGAGTTATATTTTAAGCCCTTTTCAGACTCTCTAAATATGAAAAGTTCATCGAGTACTTGACTATTCGAACTCGTTAAAGGAAATGAACAATCATCCCTTCAGTATAAGTTTACCCCTTTTCCGGACTGAAATGGACTATTTACGAAAAAGGTATACATTGACTAATCATGGTCAATAGAGTTATCTTTTGTATTATTTTATCCTTTTTCGGGCCTGAGAGACTAAATTTACGAAAGAGTACAACCCTGGAGTTTGCTTATGTTTTTCTTCTGAGTCCCTAAAACTAAAAAACGTTGAGTTTCTCCTATACTGGACTCGTTAAAATTTAACATTAAAGGACCTATCGATTACAAACAAGAACGAACCACTCCTTCTTATTGTTCGATTTTAATACTAAGATGGACTCATCTGAAGGATGAGATTACACAACAAGCAAATGTTATCCTCCTCAAGCTTGTCAAAAATAAAGAGGTACTTGCCAGTGATGGTGGGGGGGAAAAGAGAAAAGTAATCTAGTTGTCACCCTTGTTTTAAAAGTAGTATACCACTCTTGAACACGACACTTTTGTTACACTTGTACCTGGGTTGGGAAAATCCTTTGTCTAACAGTTAATCAAACCACATTGAAAGTCTTCAGCTGGTTTATGGGTATTCTCTTTAGGTCAATTGTTACAAAACTATCTACAGTGTCATTATGTGTTCAAGAGACAGTTCAAATAAACCATTCATTGCAAACATTTGCCTCCATTCACATTGACCATCCCTGAGTCAATCCTTGCAAATATTTCTTCAAAACTTGATCTAATGGTTTCGTGTCATGGGCTTTCCTACAACAGGTCACTTTCTATCGACTGCAACTCATCATCTATAAATTTGATCTAGAATCCTATCAGTACGTTGGAATCTGCATGCCCTAATGGTAGGTTTCTCACCTTTGACAACAGGTTGCATTATTGACCTTCGATCGAATGATTCCGTGAAGTGTTCGACTCCAAATCATTCATTCACACTTCGTGGATTGTACTGAGTACTTTGAGAGCCATTATCATTATTGGTGGTTTTTCTCACACTTGTTAACAGTTTACATCATTGACTGGTAATCAAGTGGTTTCTACCATGTTCGACTTTGACATAATCAATCGCATGGATAGAATCGTACTAGTTCGGGAAGCGGAAATCAAGACTGGATCTAGTTCCCACCATCCAGGCTGTGAGGATTTTTATTATTCATGATACACTAGACTACTTATGACAGATGGTTGTGCCCATGTTGCGTCTACTATTGATGTAATGATTAAAATCATTTATGTACCAGAACATTTAGTTAGTTTTGATCTGAGTATGGGATGTTGGAAATACTGAGAGGGGGGGTGAATCAGTATTTCTTTCAATTAGAGCATTAGTTAATCTTCAATTATTATCGTGTTTATACAATGATAGCAGCAAACAAGAGGAACACAAATGCACACATTTTTTAAGGTGGAAACCCACTCCGGGACAAAAACCACCTAATGCTTTTCTAATAATTCTTTTCAACTCCAATTGAAAATAAAGCTCCAACTTCCTAGAATCTAGAAAATAATTCTTCTCCAGCTCCCACTGGACGAACGCTCCAACGCCCGAGATTCTTTAGTAGTCACTGAATGGATGCCCCAACACCCAATTAGCTACAACTCACCCTAGCACCACCCTACCACCCTATAGAAGAATAAAAGAAGAATGGACTCTCGCACCAGGGAAAATGGTCCACTTTACAATGATATAGAATGATGTAGAAGAAGAAGATATACTAGACCATAACCCCAACTTTGACACAACCACCTAATGATGATCCTAGACCTCCCAACACTGCCTCTTCAACCCTTGGCAAATAGACACTAGTACAATTTGTACAATAATGTATTTACAATGACTAAGTACAATGATACATTTACAATGATTGTATGCAGTGCTGCCCACTTGAAGACTTCATATGATGAACTTCTTGCTGCTGTTATGCACCTTGGTTGCTGCTCTTGTCATGCTACCCTCTGCTGCACCTTGTTTTGCTTTTCTGCCGTAGAAATTCTGGTTTTTTGCAATCCTTGACAACACATGATATGGCTTTTTCTTGCCTTCTAGGAGCTCGATATTGAATCTGGTGTATCTCTATTATTTCAGATCGTCAATATCTGATTTTCAGTCCTGTAGTAGTCCTCTAAATATTCTTTCCAATGCCATAGGTCTGACCCAATCTGGACTCTTCAAGAGAGAGTTATACTCAATTTCTCATATTGCCCTAATTATGGACTGTTTCATCAGAGCGCACTTGTACGGAGTTCCACGTGTCATTGTTTCTTAATTTTCCTCTGAAATTGATAGAGAGAAAACTACAAACTATGCACTATCTGCCAATTTTTACAGAATTCCAATCCGATACTCAGAGAGAGAGTTATGACGATTTTACCAAGGTCACTTCTTTGATATGAATTTCAGGAGCCTGCAAAAACCCTTACTTCCATAGATCATATCTCCAAAAATATTGCGCAACTTGATCTGAAATTTTTACTAAAAATTCCTCAGGATTTCGGCTTCACCTCATAAAAATTTTAGCTTCTGAGCCTTCGTAGAAAAAATGTTAGAGCGAAAATTCCACGATGACCTGTTTCAGATAGCCAAATCCTTTTCCTAAGGAGGAAATGAAGATCACAATATATATGAATGCTTAAGTTGAGAGGGGATTCAACAAGTGAACGTGGGAGGGATTTTAGGAGCTTAAAAGATATTAATTATGACTTTTCAATGACCCATGCCCCAACCCCATGGGGTTTTAGCCCACTAACTAGGGTACAAACTTCAAACATGAATATCTCTCAAACCGTGAAGAATTGCATGGCGTGCCATATATCAACGGAAACATCTCGACAAGTAGAAACCATCAAAAGCATTATTGACCCAAAATATATTAATTTGGTAGGTCAAAATTCCCATTCAATATTGGGTTAGCCCTTGGTGCTGCTTGGGTTGACATCAATGACAACCGTTGATCAACAATCTCCCCCTTTGGCATTGATGGCAACATAAGTACTCCCCCTGCGATCATGACACCTCTTCCTACAACATTCTCTCCCCCTTTGACATCAATGGCAAAGGGTAACTCCCCCTGAAACACAACCATCCTGCAGACCTGTACACACTTCCACTCACACTGACACACAACCGTCCTACAGACCTGTACACACTTCCACTCCCCCTTTATATTCTAAAAAAGGAAAATCTAATGAGAACTTGAGAGAATCCCAAGCTTCTGGCGAAGATATTCCAATGCTGGCGAATATTTAATATGTGATTCTTTTGGTGTTGCTTGGAATCTTGCTACTTGTCCAACTGCTTGCATAAAATCTGGTCGGGAGGTTGTTACATATAGAAGACTACTAATCATAGATCTGTACAACCTTTGATCCACATCCTTAGATGAGTTGTCTATGCTCAATTTGCAACCAAGTAAAGACATCTCGAAATCACTTTGCACCTTTGTAGAAAAATTCTTACTTAGTCGATCATCATTGCTACCAATTATTGTATCATCCTCTTTAGCTATTAGACATGCTTTAGTTGCTTCATCTAGAACATATATGTCGTTTGGAGCTCGACTTGTTGTAGCCACAATTTCACCATACACGCTTTTCCTGATTTCACATTTAGTGGAGTTGAATAGTAATGTGTGTCCTTGATCACACATTTGTCCAACACTGAGCAGATTGTGATTCATGTTTTCAACCAGTAGAACATTATTGGCTAGAGAATCTTTGCTTCCGAGAGTGACAGTACCTGATCCTATAACATTCGAAGATCCATCATTTCCAAAGGACATGATTCCATCCTTCTTCTCTTTCAGAGATACAAATTTATTTCTATCTCTAGTCATATGCGTTGAGCAACCGCTATCAACATGCCACACATCTTTGTTCTTTTGAGCCTTGAGAGCGAAAGCACAATTATCATTCTTCTTCTTCTTCCATGTTTGTTCATTCTGTGGCTTCGAAGATTCTTTGGCTATGTGTCCAAAGTTTCAACATTTGTAACATTCAATATTATTTCTTAAATGTTCAAATCTATTGATGTTTCGCTGAACCCTAGGAGGTTCATATTTGATAGATCTCCTGGAATTGTATTCGTTCCTAGGGTACGTGAGACATTCTACAGCTTTATGACCAAATTTTCCACATGAATAACAGTAGCCATAAAAAATATGTTGGTACTTGGATGGAAATTTTCATCGAGGAATTGTCTTCCAAGGCTGTTCTTGCGAATCTTGTCCAATGAAGTCTACATGCATGTCAGATCTCATAGGTTCATTGTATTTTGTTGTACAAGGTCCTGCTTCTTCTTCTTTGTAACCGATGCCAGTTTTGTCATTGTAAGATCGTTGATTGTTGATGAGTTCTTCCAATGCCCTTGAGCTGTTGGCATAGTTTTGGATAATTTTTCCTTTCTTCACTTCCTCACGCAGTGAGACTACTTCGACTTCTAATTCTTCCCTTTCTTGGTTGCTTTTTTCCAACTTCTTTTGAAGTGACTCTTCAATGCATTTGTGTTCTTCAACTTCAATTTTGAGACCTTGAACTTGTTCTTCAAGAGTTTTGGAACGGATCTTCTCTGCCTTGAGATATTTTATAAGCTTGATTGCTTCCTCATAAAATTCGTCTATGGTCCATCCTTCTTCTTCATTGTTTGATACCTCTTTCTTATTGTGCTTGGCCATAAACAATACTCTCTCATTGGCTTCTTCTACACTATCATTGTCTTCATCGGATGATGAGCTATCTTCTTTAGAGAGAAAGTTCCTTTTGGATCCTTGCTTGTTGAATTTATTAAAGCCTTTCTTTCTTTTTGAGTTGTCATTACTTTTGTTTGGACATTTTGCTGCAAAATTCCCAACCTCATTACAGCTGAAACATATCAATGGAAGTTTACCTTTGAATTGTCCCTTACCAATTTGTAGTTTTCTCGTGAAGTAAGCATATTCTTCATCTAAAAGACCTTCTTCATCATCTCCATTTTCTTCACACTTGCAGGTGCATGTATTTTCAATTGAAGGTTGTTTATCCTTATTGGTTTTCTTAGATGCAACGAACGTAGTTTCTAGATGCGAAGTACCCTCTTCTTCATCAAGTCTCATTTCATATGCTATGAGAACTCCATGTAATTCATCTTTGCTGAGTTTGTCCAGATTTGCACTGTATTCTAAGACCGATACCTTTGGGTTGAATCTCCCTAGTAATGTTATAAGAATCTTCCGTATAATAGTATTCTCGTCAAATGGCTCTCCCAATCCTTCTAGATTATTGGTTATTTCATCAACGTATTGAAAGTGTGAAGCAATGTTGCAATCTTCTTTCATTCTAAGTTGCTCAAATTTTGCTCTATAGATTTGAAGCTTTGCTTCTTTGACATTTGAGTCACCTGCATATATATTCTCAAGCTTGTCCCATACATTTTTGGCGGTTTTACAACCCAACACCTTATGATAAGCAGATTCAATAAGTCCACTGATAATAATATTCTTTGCTTTTGCATCATTTACCAAATTCTTCTTACCTTTTTCATCTGCAGTTGATGTAAAACCATTTTGAACAGTGTCCCATACTTCATAACCTTGCGCCAAGAGATAGACCTCCATTCTTCCTTTCCAAAGTGCATAATTATTTTCATTGAATAGAGGTACACCATTCTTGCTATACTCCATGACCTCCTTCCAGCTGTTAAACTGCTATTGAAGGAACCAAGCTCTGATACCAATTGTTGGAAATATTGAGAGGGGGGGTGAATCAGTATTTATTTCAATTAGAGCATTAGTTAATCTTCAATTATTATCAGTGTTTGTACAATTATAGTAGCAAACAAGAGGAACAAAAATGCACACAGTTTTTAAGGTGGAAACCCACTCTAGGACAAAAACCACCTAATGTTTTTCTAATAATTCTTTTCAACTCAAATTGAAAATAAAGCTCCAACTTCCTAGAATCTAGAAAAGCATTCTTCTCCAGCTCCCACTGGACGAACGCTCCAATGCCCGATATTCTTCAGTAGTCGTTGAATGGATTCCCCAACACCCAATGAGCTACAACTCACCCTAGCACCACCCTACCACCCTATAGAAGAATAAGAAGAATGGACTCTCGTACCAGGGAAAATGGTCCACTTTACAATGATATAGAATGATGTAGAAGAAGAAGATATACTAGACCATAACCCCAACTTTGACACAACCACCTAATGATGACCCTAGACCTCCCAACACTGCCTCTTCAACCCTTGGAAGATAGACACTAATACAATTTGTACAATAATGTATTTACAATGACTAAGTACAATGATACCTTTACAATGATTGTATGCAGTGCTGCCCACTTGAAGACTTCATATGATGAAATTATTACTGTTATTATGCACCTTGGTTTATATTCTTGTCATGCTACCCTCTGCTTCACCTTGTTTTGCTTTTCTACCGTAGAAAGTCTGGTCCTTTGCAATCCTTGACAACACATGATCTAGCTTTTTCTTGCCTTCTAGGAGCTCGATATTGAAACTGGTGTATATCTGTTATTTCAAATCTTCAATATTTGATTTTCGGTCCTATAGTATTCCTCTAAGTCTTCTTTCAAATGCCATGGTTCTGACCCAATTTGGATTCTTCAAGAGAGAGGTATACTCAATTTCTCACACTGCCCTAATTATGGATTGTTTCAGCAGAGCGCATTTTTACGGAGTTCCACGTGTCATTGTTTCTTCATTTGCCTCTGAAATTGATAGAGAAAAAACTAAATACTATGCACTATCTGCCACTTTTTACGAAATTCCAATCCAATACTCAGAAGGAGAGTTATGATGATTTTACCAAGGTCACTTCTTTGATATGAATTTCAGGAGCTTGCAAAAACCCTTACTTCCACAGATCATATCTCCAAAAATATTTTGCAACTTGATCTGAAATTTTTATTGTAGCTTCCTCAGGATTTCGGCTTCGCCTCATAAAAATTTCAGCTTCTGAGCCTTCGTAGAAAAAATTTTAGAGCGAAAATTCCACGATGACCTGTTTCAGATAGCCGAATCCTTTTCCTAAGGAGGAAATGAAGATCACAATATATATGAATGCTTAAGTTGAGAGGGGCTTGAACAAGTGAACGTGGGAGGGATTTTAGGAGCTTAAAAAATATTAATTATGACTTTTCAATGACCCATGCCCCAACCCCATGGGGTTTTAGCCCACTAACTAGGGCACAAACTTCAAACATGAATATCTCTCAAACCGTGAAGAATTACATGGCGTGCCATATATCAACGGAAACATCTCGACAAGTAGAAACCATAAAAAGAATTATTGATCCAGAATATATTAATTTGGTAGTTCAAACTTCCCATTCAATATTTGGTTAGCCCCTAGTGCTGCTTGGGTTGACATCAATGACAACCGTCGATCAACATGGGAATGCCTACCTAAGCGATGATATATATATATATATATGCTTGCATTGAATGTTTTTACAGGTTTTCGACCGGTGTGTCCGCAATCCAGTCCTCGGAATGATAAAGCACTTCACTCTTCAGAACAACCTCAGACTTCGCACTTTAGGGGGCAATCTGTTACACATTATTTTGTCACCATGACATTTGACTGTCCATATACGTTCATCACTACCTATATTATGCTCCCTTAGAATTCAAAAACACTAATGTTCCTAAATCATGTCTTGGAATTGGGGAAAAGCTCATTAAAACCCTTAAAAGTCTAACTCCACACTTTTCCTAGCTCTTTCCTGCGGATCCGTAGATATTTGTTCTATAGCCTGCGGCAGCCCCGCACATTCTTCTTGTAAAACCTGCGGACCCCTGTAAACAATCAAATAAAGGAAAAAGTAAGTTCTAGAAGTCCAGCTGGTCGAATATTCTCATAACTGGAAGCTTCTAGAAGTGCGATCAGTTCGAGATTTATCCCTCCACTCATGGAGCTTATCCCTTGGTCTATGGAGCTCAAATCCCTTCATGAGAGGAATCCATACCCCTCTTCATGGAACTGAAACTACCTCCATTTCCCTATAAATTGAGCTCATGTTTCAATCTTAAGGGTACCTAGCATATGCGACGTTAGTTGCTGAAGAAATTCTCAAGAGAGCATACTCTCTACACTAGTTATTGTTGGCATGAGAATGATCACACACTTATGTCCATAACTTTATGTTGGTTCAAAGAGAGGAAGGCTTGTCAAAGTGAAGAGGAATGATTGTTCAAGACCCCATGAGGAACTTGTACGACATCAAGGCATCAGATTTGTAAAGTTACTCTTTTCATTCAAGATAATACATATGGATCTCCTTTTCTCATTGAGTTGTTCTTATGCTTATTTGAATAATTCAATACTTAGATTCCTTGATCACTAAGTTAGATTAGTTGTTCTCAATTATTACATGTTGCAGGTGCTTTTAATTCTTTTGTTTGTCTTTGATTGCAGGTTCTACTTACTGAAGAAGTCTCTTTGGAGCGACTGGATAAAAGACTGCACCGAACTTTGGATTTCAAGGTAAGGGCATGTCCTCTTTCTTTGTTTATAATAATTCTTAATTGCAAATAATCTATAGAAAATGATTTACAAATGGATGTTTGTTTCTAGCTATTCGTAGAATACTAGGGAGATTGCTCTTGTCCGCAAGAGGGATTTATCCGCATAACACATGATGACGATGACGTGACGAGTTGTATTTTATTACTTTTTCGAACTCAATAAAAACACGAAAAATTCACCCCTTGGAGTCATCTTTCAACTCTTTTCTGACTCTCGAATATTGAAAATATTGTCGAGACTCTTGTCATTTTGAACTAGTTAAAGGTTGCAAAACATCATCTACCCAGTATATGTTTACCCCTTTTTTGGGCTGGGACAGATTATTTACGAAAAAGGAATACCTTAGCCAATTGCGATTAAGAGGTTATCCCAAATATTGTTTTCTACAAGTCTGTGAGACTGCCTACAAAAAGGGACATGCTGGAGTTTTCTTTTCTGATTCTTTTCAAACTCTCTAAACATGAAAAGGCGTCAAGTTCTTCCTTTGTCAGACTCGTTAAAGCCTAATTGACATCGGACCCGTCACCATGACGTTATCGAGTTCCTCCTTCCAGGGCTCGTAAAATGTACTAGGATGGATTTGTCCGAAGGAAAAACTTATATAACAAGCATATGTTATCCCCTTCAAGCTTGTTTCAAAAAATAATTGGGGTACTTTCCAGAACTGGTGGGGGGAAATGGAACCAGTTTTTAGTCGTGTCAGCAGTATGTTACTCTTGAACATGACACTTGTATGCAAGTCATGTTGGGTTGGAAACATACCATTCGTCTTTTTTTCTACACGGGTTTGGGTTATTTGTTTTGACCTCTCATATGCTTTTTTCCACGTCACCATGACCTCAGATCCCTTGATGTCAAATGCTACCAAATTCCAGAGTCATGTCGCCAATATGTTCAACAAAAGTTTCCTTCTGCAGTTTTCACCATTGATCCTTTGTACAGTCTTGATTCAGTATCATCCTATTCCTCTATATCGTGTCGATGATGTAGGAAACATTATGGCCCTCCTTCAACCGGTCACTTCCTGTCGACTTCAGCTAATTATCCAAGAAGTTGATCCAGAGACTCCCTTCTGGTACCTTGGAGCTTGCATGCCTCAATGGAAAGTTATTCGCATCCAACGACAGGTTCTCACCGTTGGCCTTCGATCGAGTGATTTCGCAGGTGTTCGACTCCAGCTCATTGTTCACATTTTGTGGATTGTACTGGTTGTACGTTGAGAACCATTTTCATTACTGATGGTTTCTCTCGCGCCTATTAACAATTTTCATCATTGGTTTATCATGACTATATGCATGACTCTTCTGATTGGATGGCTGCGAGACAATTTGGTTTATCATGACTATATGCATGACTCTTTTGATTGCATGGCTGCGACCATACCTGAGTCTATGTGATGATCCTTCTTACTAAATGGTTGTGTCCATACCTCAGATCTTATTATTGTATGTACTCTATTATGGATGGTTGCGCTCATACCACATATTCATGTATGAGATATATCAGTTGTACTTGTTCTTGCTGATCTTCCGACGGCGGCGTTTTGGTTTGGGCATGTTCTCATAAAGCATTTCACCCCTCCCTCTCTCTCGGACCTCATGCTTTAGGGGGCATCTGTTACACAGTATTTTGTCACCGTCCCTGCAATCCCCATCCCGAACTTTAGAGGACCATTTAAGTGACTTATGTGTATTCTCATACATTTCCATAAATGTCATTGAATCCTTTGGCATGTCAAGAACATATTCTTTGTTGATAATTCCTCAAGAAGACCTTCAAAAACATACGATTTTGGGTCGGCGCTAGTAGGCAGTTATGGCCTCGCGCCCATGGAGAAATTAACATTGGACCCCGCGCCCTTTGGCTCTCTGTCTGAGAAGGGCCTCTGCACTGAGCTGCTTTTGGAAAGTTTTTTAAAATAGAAACGAAGTTTCCATGCTTAACAACTTCATGAGGGGAGTCATCATGATTTGTTTGATTGAATCACGTTGAGTTTCTCCCTTTGGCTTGTTGGTTCCTACAATTGTGCAACTCCCCAAAGGGATAGACCTCTCCTCCACCTTATGTGGGATCCCAAACCACCCCCTCCTCTCCTATAAATTATTCCTCCTCACATTGATTCAGCTAGTTGAACAGTCATTACTATAGCTGGTGTGTAAAAGAAGGCAGAGAAGAATCCATTTTTGAGAGATATTTTAGGCCCATTACCTCATCGAGTCCAATCCCAAACGAATGCTTGAGACACGCCCGACTGAACCCGTCGAAGGAGATCTGCAACATCAAGGCATAAGTTTGTAAACTTCTTTTTCTCTATCAATAATACATGACTGGTTTCTGGTTCCAAATTTGTTTCCATTTATATGCAAAGTTTTTAGCTCTCCTTGACTAGCTGAATAGTTTTAGATGAATGTATATTCTTGTATTTTTTCATCGTTTGTTTGATATTTGTGCAGACACGTGAACATCGTCACCAACACGAAGCGCAAGGTGTGAAGACAAAGAACGAAGGATCGTTTCTATGTGCCACGACAAAAGCATTGGACCGAGGTAGGATATCTGTTCTGGTTCATATTTCATTTATAAGCTACGAATTCAGGATTCCAACATGTTCCCTTGTTACTAGACCCACCCTAGGGCTAAAGGGATCGCCTCTGTCCGCAGAGGGGATTTGCCTGCTCAAAACTCTTATGTGATCAAGTTTCTTGGCCCTCTTTCTCTTTTTTCTGAGTTTCTGCCTTTGTCACTTGTAAAGGTTGTAAATATGGACTTTATTCAATCTCAGTGGCTTCTAGAATATCAGCTAACTTTCCCTTCCCTTTACTTTGTTGTTTGCCCATCCTTTTACCAGTGCTTGTGGAAGTTTTCACTACAGGTTCTGCTTCTAGTTGCTTCTCTTCTCTAGGAGTTTTTGACTCAGATTTTTGAGTTTTTTTAGAAGGGGTGGAAACATCTAACTCACAATCACTCAAAAACAAGAAGGTAATCCAATCTCTGTTTAACTTATTAATCTCTTCTACAACAAGCAATTTGATGAGGCCATGATAGAAAATAGAAGTGCTGTTAACATCAAGTTTAGCCCGGACTTTGTCATCCATCTTCCCCAAACTCCTATAAAGATAAAAAGGAATGTCTAGAGGTTTTTTACCTGTGAAATGAAAGAGCAATTTGAAGTGACACTGGTAAACCATGTTGAACCTACCTTCACATGTAAAGTATTTTTGGATGACCATTAAAATTTTGGAAAAATTTTCTTTGAGGCAAGTCCTAGAAATGCCAACAATCATGTCAATCCCTTTGTGTTCATCTTTGAGAAATTCATCACAATTGAGTAGCTGAAACTTTTAAACCTTGAACCAAATTTCACAGACCTAGGAATATATGTAGCACGAGAAATTGTATCAAGGGAAACTGCAAAATTCAACATGCCAACCTTTGAATTTTTTCCTTTGAAATTGATGGAAAAATCCTTGGCAATCTGCCCATGGAAACCCTACAACTTCTGGAAAAAATCCAAGCATCCCACATTGGCAAAGGATTGGATGAAAACGGGGTCTTCCTCCAATAGCTTCATGTTTGTGGGTTCATATCGTACCACTGAGCCTCCTTTGTATTTCTTTTTTATGTGCCATGGTTGCAACACGTAGAGAGCTCCTTCTTGCCACCTGCAATTTCTCCTAAAGATAGCTAGACCTTCCTATGACACCAATAGACTTTCCTATGACAGCAAGGCCAAACTCAAAGTGAGAATAAAACGAGGTAAGAATGAGCTTTACAGTGTGAATGTTTGGGGATAATGGATAAGGGTAAACTCTAACATATATTCATGACCCATAGTGACTCTGACCCACAACCCTTTTTTAAAAATGTACCATTAGTAACCACACAACATTTTCGTAGCGGAACAGGTGTTCTAAGTGATAGATCCGCTACGAAAGTGTCGGGAACTTCCGTAGCAAACCCTATATTTCCATAACTAGAGCTGCTACGAATTTTTGCAAAAGTGACTAACGAAAATCATAAACAAATGAAACTGACAGGGATGAAAATTATAATTCTAACTCATATTGTGGACCCCACTTAAAACTCAAATTGACTCTACACATTGACTAGATGACCAAATGACACTTTGTACATCCATTTTTATTTTGAGAAATTTTAAAACCCTAACTAATTTGACAAACAAACATATCTAAAGATTATCTAAGATAACATATTGGACCATGTGGAGGCTTTTGTGGGGAAAATACAAGACAAGTAGTTGGAAGATAAGATAATGGAGTATGATCTAACCAAGGGGACTAGGGGTTATCTCATTAACTCCATTTCTTATAGAACGGTGTGCTTCTTCGTGCACATGCTTGCGGAAAAAATCACAAGGAAGAGCTGCGGAGAGGAGGCTTCCACACCTGTTATTTCTTTATCTATGGAGTGTGCCAAGGGCATGGTATACAATTGGGCGGGCTATTTATGTTGGGATTTCCTTGAATATTGCAGGGCCGCATAGGAAGAAGGCAATAAATTCCACTATGTGTGGCTCCTGCTTCTGATTTCCTTAATGGAATGGAGGGAACCTGATGGGTCGCAATTCAATGTTGCGTACCCTGATCTCTGTGAAGCCACTCAATATGCTTCACTATGGCATTCAGTAAAACCATCGAGGGTTATTTCTAACAAGTTTTTCTAGGTCAGAGTAGAGATGAGCTTAAGGATAGTGATCAGCCAAAATCCCTAACTGTCACCAAGCATTTTGGAACAATATAGATAGGTTGTGGAGTTCAAGGCGAACTTCCACCATGTCCACATACAAGCGAAGAAGGACCTCATGGGGATATGGTATGAGTTCTCGTACTTGGTCAAAGAGGAAGATGTAGAGGCCATCATCAGCCAATGGTAGGATGATTGGTTAACTCTACTGCAGGAAGGTATGGAGAAGGCAGGAATGAGTGGGGAAAAACCCACTACGTCAATAGGGTAGAAGGATATTGAGGTGGATATTCTAGAGATTGGGGGAGATGACATTCTTGGCGGAGATTTGGGCACAAATCCATTGAGCCCCTCCTCCTTGTTTATCACCAAGAGAAGGCATCCACAAAAAGGTGGCGCGCGTAAGAAGGTCAAGTTCGACAAATCCATCGGTCTAAGATAAATGGTCCTCGCTAAGGGGGACATTGACGAGATTGGGAATGTTGTGCGACAGGTCAGTGAGGAATTTTGGGGCAACATCGAAGAACAGTACAAGAAAGTACTTGAATATGTCCACAAAGGGTTGCAGGATTTGCAGGTGCAAGCGAGCGTGGTCCCACCAAGTGGAGCAGCTGGACCAAGTATAACTGTGCAGGAGTTTACGTTGTCTGCAGATACCCATGCAGTGTCTATTCCTATAGGCACACTGCATTTTGACACAACTGAGCAAATGAATTAGGCAACCCAATGGCATAACACAACATTGAATCTTACGATGATGCCTTTACAGGCCTTGCACGAGTTCCATCTCGGCATCACATAGGAGTTAAATATTTAGGAACAACGTGCCCTTATGGTTATTCGGGATGCCCAAGAGGAACGCCAGAGCATGGATGCAAAGAAATAGGTCGTTATCCAAGAGTGTGAGGTCGAGGCAACACAACGAGATAAGTTAGAAGAATCCATATCGAAGGCATGCAGTGAGCTACCAGAGCTTGAGATTCGGGTTGCAACTGCGCCTAAGGAGAAAGTGGTCAAGCTAGCCACAACTGTCAAAGACTCCAAGGCCAAAGTTGATGAGGTACGCATCGAGATGGAGATGAATATCGTCGAGTTGCAGATGAAATTGCAGTCGAATACTCTGTCAGAGGTATGGGAATAGTGCACAGCAGAGCTGAAGGCTGCCACAGCACAAATCGAGTCTCGCATACAGGAGTGTGCTTGCATATTTGGTGAAGCTCTGGATGTATGGTCCTCACTACAGGAGGACCCACAAGTACAGAAGATTGAGACTAGGGTGCATGAGAAGGAGTAGTTGGATAAAATCAAGGTCACTGCAAATACCTTGACGCCAATTCAGAGGATTACCAGACTCCAAGAGGGCAGAGTGTTATAGGAACATATTGAGGAGTTGCGCTGAAAAGAACAACTATTCATCGCCGGGATGAAGCCTTGGGAAGTTGAAGCTAGTTAGTTGTCCCAAACTATGGAGAAGAAGCTTTAAGAGATGTGCATAATTCAGAGGGGATTAGAACATAAGGTAACCAAGTCCATCACAAAGATGTTGCTTGGAGACATCGATGAATTTCAGAAACAGTGCACCAAAGTAGTTAACCCGTTAAATAATGTCGTGAGTGGCACCAGAGCAAAGATCTAATGCACACTACTATTGTGACTTGGGATGAGTCACAGTTTTGTGTTGGGGACCTGTTGGAGCCAGGATTCCCCGCGAAGTAAATAATCCGCAAATTGAGGCTCGAAGCATGCAACTTGAAGTATATTTTTGGTCATAGGGGATTTGGGGTGGGTCAAATCCCCTTAATTATGTTACGGAATGGGACTTTTTGTGAACGTTGGACTTTGCCAATGGTTTGGGACCATGGTATTGTAAGAGCCAAATCTAAATAAGGAGTCTAGATAGAAGTCATAGAGATGAAAAGTGATGATTGATGATATGCAATGCATTTGGATGTAAGACTGAGTTAGAATCTCTGTTTTGGGTTAGAGGAAAAGGCTCCTACAGCTATGAGCATGGAGACCTTAGGAAAGACTGTAGCTGTGTGCGCAGGCCCTTGCTGTTATATGCGCAGGGTGGAAAGAGATTGTATGAGACAGATCTAGATGTTAATAAATGAATCACTGAGAATTTATGAGTTATATTGATGTGTTTGTAGACTTATGCTTACTGTTTATGAATGAATGTGCTAAATTAGGGTTTTATTCTGTATCTGAATAGCGCAGTCCATTTTATGGCTATTTACTGTGTTTAATTCTACGTAAGTAAGATCGTGCAGTCTTTTAGTAAGTTCAACAATTGTGTTGAACAACGTTGGTAATGTTGATAGATCCGACCTGTAGAGCTCTAATAAGAAGGAAAAGCCCTAAAGCCATTATCCTCTATCCCTTTTGATGCAGAAACCTGGTTCTAGCATCCCCCTATATTGTCTCGGGTGAGACTTTGGTCTGCACAAGCAGATAATTTCCGAAAGGGCCGGTAATAGTGGGTTTTGTTGGACTGCACAAACTATCTGAACCTGGTTCAGGGCCCCATAAAGCCAACATGCATTATAATTGTAAAATTGGTTGGAAGATGGTTGGAACATGATAGGATAAGTGGAATCCTCGTAGGGTAATATATTGGTGGAATGTTTCCCACCATACCTTTCATTAAATAACTAAGGTCCTTGAATTATTTACCCTAATTCCATCTCTTCATTCTTATTCATTTGAGATTCCATCTGGATACTAATGTGTCTTTCAATTGACTGGCTAGGTGTCTCATATCCTTCCTTATCTCATTCATCTTATCACTATAACACCCTCTAGGAGGAGGATAGCTAGTCATGGCATGATTGTATCTAGAAATTTTCAAATCCAAGACTCCAAGTATTGCCATAATTAAGACTATCACCACACAGGAAAAATAAAACAACAAAAGGATTGGAGGGATAGAGCCTTTTTGAGTATTTGACAAGACTGATCAACTCAACAGTCACTTTAAAATCCAAATAGAAACAAAAAAACTAAAATTACAAGCCTATTCATATTTTCAACAAGGAAAATATGTTCATTACCATCCATAGGTGACCTATAATTTTGCCTCTCTCCCCACATAGAATTTTAATTTTAAGGAATAGATTTGACAACCATATATTTTATTATGCTTTTCAACATATACTCAAGCATATTCATCAATAACCATTAACGAGTAGAGTACTAACAATGTTAAATTTCATAGGGCTAGAAGTCTATATTATATATAATTTTATTTTAAAACATTTTCAACACTCTCACATTGAACATAGTTACCGATCAAATAGGTAACTGAACTGGTACCTACTTTTTTGAGGTAGCAAAAAAAAGTCTGATTTTGAAAAGTGGTGACGCAAAATCACCCTTCTTCTTTTTTAGCATATTTTTGACACTTTAATTTTTTCTATTTATGAAGTATGAACATTTGTTTTAAAACATTAGTGATTTTCATGTTGGTAATAAAACATAAAAATAAAATAAGAAAAACATGACAAAAAAAACTCAAATATATATATATATATATATATATATATTAAAAAAACAATAAAAATGTAAAAATAAAACAAAATTAACTTGTAAAAATAAAAAATTTAAACAAAAATAAATAAATAAAACAAAAACAAAAATCAAAAAATTTGGAAAATTATATAAAATATGGGGAAAAAACACATAATTTAAAGAGAAAAAAAACAAAAATTGAACCAAAAAAATAAAAAAACATCAAAAACAATTTTTTCTGACTTATTAAAAAAAAAAACATATAAATTTAAAAAAAAAACAAAAACAAAAACAAAAAAATTAAATAGAAAATTTAAAAATAATTATAATAAAAAATAATTTAAATTTAAAAAAAAAAACAAAACAAACAAACAAACAAAATTTAAAATTTAAAAAGAAAATAAAAAAAATTAAGATTAAAAAATGAAAAAACAAAAAAAAAACATTTTCGAACAATTAAAAATAAATAAATAAAAATATATATATTTTTTTTAAATTAAACCATTTTAATATTTATTTATTTTTTAACAATATCGAGTGCTGATTTATATTCCAAAAAAGATGTGAGATGATTCCTTGTTACATGCAAGTGTTTCTGAGGAGCAACGAAGAAGGTAGCTACTACAAAATGCTAAGCCTTCTTTGTGTCTATTGTTCAAAAAATATTGAAATACAGATAACGAGTAGATACGAACAAAGTGAGAAAGTAGTAGGACAAACTTAAAAACCATGATGAGAAGAAGAGAAGAGCAAATCAATCAATGCTCATTGGGCGTCCGGTTGAACCAACAGTATTGTCATTGGTGCTAACAATTCTCACATTGTTGGAACCGGAACTTGGGGTTGAGCGTTTTTCTAGCATATATTTGAGAATTTGGACAGATTCTTCCACATGGGAACAGCGGTTGGAGAGATCATTAAACTGTTGTTGAAGAGATGAAACCCTGTGCAAGAAGATATTCACACCCGATTGTTGCTTGGCATCCAGGATTTTTTACTGAGCGCAAATTTGCTCCAACTCAACCTGGAGATCTGCACAATGAAGGCCGTCTTCGTTGCGTGCCATAATGCAATAAAGGCCCGAGACTAATGGATTAGAGGGGGGAGGGTGCATGATGAAGGGGAAAAGAATGTGAATAGTGGAAGACCAGTAGGGGGAGGGGAACACATGGAACAAGAGCCCAGTGACAGAGAGCGAAGAGTAGGGGAGCGCCGCAGAAGGATGTGGGAAAGTAGAGGGGGCGAGGGGATATATAGCATAGTGGATTGTGGAGAGAGCAGCAGGGGAGCGAGCCCAAGGAGGTAGGGTCATGAGAGATAGGTGGGAGGAGGTACGGTGGGGCTTGCGGATTTCAGAGAATTTTGTAGGGAGAATCCAATAAAATATTTTCCTCAACAGATTCAAGATCATGGAAGGGGATTCAGAGATAGGCCATCATTGCAAAGGATTTTTCCAGCTGCTCTTGCACATGCCTTGTTTGCTAGAGCATCATCAATGATCTGAAATTGTGAGAACAAAGCATTTCTTATACAGAGATTGACAGTAGGGGATTTTACTGGTTATTTCACCTTTACTAGAAAGGATGAAACCAGAAGCTTCTGGCCCACAAACTGGCTCTGCCTAAAGAAATATAATGTAAACACTTAAATAGATCCGATTAATGAAAGTATTTGTTTATGTGCAAAGTATTCATTAATCAAAATTTTATGTGTGAATAAGCAAGTTCAAGTATTCTGCAAAGGAAGTAATGTGGTTTGAAGTGAAACTAAGGAGTTGTGTTCACTGTATAAGTCAGATTGGAAAAATTGTACTTATGAAAATTTACTGTTTAATGAAGCAAAATCTGAAATATAACAGCAAAAATGCACAGCATAACAGTAAGCATTTGTTTAAGCAGTTCACCCCTCTCTTGGGCTACCTCTACTAGGTCCAAAAGCCTCTAATTAGGCTTTTCCCTCTTTCATTAATGCTCAAATTAAGAATTACATTGTGTAGAAAGCCTCAAAAGGAAAAATTAGCTGCAAATTCAAAAACAGAGGACTGAAATCAGTATAAATCGACTATTCATTGACCTCCAATGGATGAGTATAGTCCAACACAGTTGATCTTTCATTAGGCCCTAGTGGCTCCACAACCAAAATAACCAGTAAAATCACTGATAGAGCACTCTGATGGCTCTGAAACCTATCCCAACAGCTCCAAAATGCTTCAATACCCCAAAATCAAAAAAAAAATCGTCCCAAATGGACTTCCCTAGCCAAAGTTATGGCTAACTGAAGTTTTCCCAGTGTTTCCTAGAAAAACTCCACTAAATGTGGAGCAACTCCAGATAAGTCCGCCAAAACTGGAGACAGGTGCTAAATTTGGGTGGATCGCCAAATGGACCGCCGAAATGGGGGGCTTGGATGTGCAGCTCCACGTGACCGCACCGAATGGAGTTATATTAAATAACTTTGAGTTATGTTCGGCGTTTATTAAGGTTTAAACCATAATATTTAACCCCTGGCCTAATAACACGTGACCAGTCTTTATCCGGAGTTATGCGTGCCGATTCTTAGCTCACAGTTCCCCGCCATATGGTCGTATGCGGAGGGGGCTAGCCCCCTTTCGGGCCCCGCCCAATTAAAAAAACAACTTCAAATATAAATTTCCGCCAATGAATATTAAGAATAAACACTTGGCCCAATGGTTAGGTTGCACGGCTTTGACCGCGCCCACCTAGGATCAAATCCTGCTGCGTATAAAAAACTTTTAAAACGCAATTTTCATTCCACCTTGGGGCCAAGTGGCGGCCTCCGGGCTAGCCACGTGGCGGCCTTCGGGCTGGCCACATGGCGCCCTGTGATTGGCTGCCTGCGAAATATTCTGCAAAATATTTTGTGGAATATTCCACAGAATATTTTCAGAATATTCCACGAAATATTCCCAGAATATTCTGTGGAATATTTTTTTTAATAATTTTTTTTTTTATAAAGTCAAATTTTGGCCATTTTTTAACTGAAATTGGCAAACTTCAAAACTGAATATCTTTCTCATACGGTGTCGGTTTTCAGTGCTGCTCGCATCTACAGGATCGTTTTTCCAAGCTCTTTCCAGTCATTCTGGTTTGGACCAATTCTGAGAAACTTCATTTTTGAGCATTTTTCTACAAGAGACTTGATCTCCTGATCAATCAATCTTGTTGTTCATTCTGAGAATATGATGGAAAGATATGTCTTTCATGCCTTTGGATATGTCACGACATCTGCTAACAATTCTTTGAAGGTCTATATTGCGGACATGATAGTCATGGATCATCATGTGAATGATGATAGAGGAATCCCCAAACACCATTGCATTGGTGATGTTGCTTCCCTTTAGCTGATAGAGGCCTTGGAGGAGGGCGTAAGCTTCTGCCTTATTGTTGGAGAGGGAGCCAAGACCCCACTCGAAGGAGAGATGAGTGATGCCATTTCCATTTTTTATAATGCCTCCAGCTCCAGCGATGCCTGGGTTCGATTTGGATGTGCCATCAAAGAAGAGAGCAGGCCTTGAGCAGTTGTCCAACCATTCAATGAATTATTTTTCTTTTAAATGAGCCTTCCATGTTTCATGTTGATGAGGATGTTGAGCTGAAGGCCTGAAGAAGCCAGGACTATCCAATATCTCACCCAAAAAAATTCTTTCTTCCACTTGGAGATCACTAACGCTGATGTTGTTATTGTTTTTAGAGACAATTATTGCTAGAATGAGACTCCATGTCTTGTTGCAGACCTTACAGCAGGAGGATTTTTTTTTACTGAAGATCACTCGATTTTTGGCAAGCCATATGTTCCATAAGAGCACATACAGAAGGGTATCCCAGACCCTTCTAGCCAAATTGTTTTTCTTTTTTCCCCAAGGGTAATTTTTCCTCCAGTTTTTTATCAAATCAGAGATAGTATTGATGGAGTCCATGTGAAGCTGGAAGGATGGAATGAGATCTTCCCAACATTGGGCAGCAAAAGGACACCTAACAAAAAGATGATGTGCAGTCTCTTCTGCACATTGACAATTGGGGAATCTGGATGGACCAATCACACCCCTTTTTTTAAGTTTTCAGAGGTGAGGATCTTGCCTTTGAGGAGAGTCCATATAAAAATATTGATCTTTGGGATGGCTTCCGACTTCCAAACCAGTTTCCAAATTGCCCATGGAGGAGTGGGAAAGTGATCTTTGCTGAGTTGGCAGTGAGCTGCTTTAATGGTGTAAGCGGAGCCAGTGGGATCCTAGCGAAAGTTATCCATACTGCCTTTTCGCATGGGTGCAGCTCCATGGAGTAGGACTTGGAGGTTGGAGAGGTCAGCTTCCAAATAAGGAGGGACAGGGAGAAAATGCCATCCAATCCAGCTATTATTTTGGTCATCCCACTTAGAGAATTGACTTAATAATTTAAGTCCGAGAGCCTGGAAATGAGAGAGAATGCGATGAGTGTCAGGTCTATCCAAGAGAGGATTTTGCCCCATAATTATGTATTCCCCAATATTAATGCTGCTTCCCTCATGAGGGACTTTGGAGAGATTGTGGGTTAAGAAAGGAATGGATTTCTTGCAGAGGGCCCAAATTCTGGAGCAGGGTCTGTTAGGGATCTCTTGATCAAGGAGATGTTGTCTGGGAGAGTTAAGGTATTTGGATTCCATAACTTTCTTCCACCATGCTTGTTGTCCGTTGATTAACCTCCAGACGATCTTACCTCCAAATGCAATGTTCAGAAGCTTGGGTGAGCGGATTCTGAGCCCTCCATTTTCGTAGCCTTGAGTGACATGCCTCCACTTAACAAGATTGTATTTTTTCTTAAACCATTTTAAAATTTTAAAAATGATAAAAATAAATCAAATAAAAGTAAAAACAAAAAATTAAATTAAATTAAATTAAATTAAAACCTAATAAATTTTAAATTTTAAATTTTAAAAAAGAAGAAGAAGAAGAAGTTAAAAAAAAAAAAAAATTATTATTAAATTAAATTTAAAAAAAAAAACAAAACAAAACAAAAAACAAATATTTAATTTAATAATTAAAAATTTTAAAATTAAATTAAAAAAAAACAAATACAAAATTTAATAAATAATGAAAAAAAATTTAAAAAATAAAAATAAAAATGTAATAATAAAAAAAAATCGAATTAATTTTTTTTTTAATTTAATTTGTTAAAAAACATGAATTGCGCCGCCAAGTGAAGACAAGGGTTGGCCGTTGGGCGAGTGGGGAGCTGCACTTGGGACGCAACTCATTTGTGTTTTCAAATTAAATAAAATAATAATAATGCTTAATTCAATTTTTTTAATTCAATTTTAATAATTTTTTAATTGCATTTCGAACCAACCTAGTCCTGATGATGAACCACACTGGTTGGTTCGAAACGCGTCGACAATTTTCCATTATATGTGATTATTACCGAAAGAGATTTTACAATTTTTTTAAATTGTTTTTTATTTTTTATTAAATTCCGTTTTTTAATTTAATTGAATATTTTATTTTTAATTTTTTATTATTATTAAATTTAATATTTTAGTAAAATTTAATTATTTTTTTAATTATTTTTTAAATTTATTTAAAATTAATTTTTTTTTATTACGCAAAATTTAATATTTTTTATTTAAATTAAACTTTTGTATTTTAAATTAATTTTTTTTTTAATTCTTTTAATTTAATATTTTTTATTTTTTTTCATTTTCCATTTTTAATTGATTTTATTTTATTTTATTTATTTCATTTTAAAGTGTTTTTTATTTTTTATTTATTTTATAAAATTTAATATTTTTGTTTTTAAATTTAATTTGTTATTGTAGTATTTAGTTTTTTTTTTTTAATTTAATAAAATGTAAATTATATATATATATATATAATTTTTTTTTAATTTATTTGTTTTTTTAATAATTTTTTTTAATTTAATATTTTTATTTTATTTTTTTTCAAATTTAAATAATGTTTTTTATTTTTTATTTTTTTCAATTTTTGTTTAAATTTTAAATTTTTAAATTTATTATATTTTTATAAATTTAATTTTTTATTGTAAAAAATTTTTGTTTTGTTTTTAATTTAATAAATTATTTATTTTTATTTTTTAAATTTAATGTGTATATTTTAATTTTAATTTTAATTTTTAATTTTTTTTTGTTTTTTTTTTTAATTTGATATTTTTATTTTGTTTTTTTTTAATATATTTTTTAATTTTAATTTTTAAAATGTTAGATATCATTTTTGGGATTCAAATGCGTTAATTAAGTCATTCATCTATGATCATTTCCATGAGAGGTAGTCGTAACTGACTAATTTCTCATGATTTTTAAATAGTTCACTTAGAAACTAGGATGGTTGACCTCCCGGGAAGTCCTGGTTACCGGGTGCAAGACCCAGAAGTGATGATTGATGCTATGTGATTCATTTCACTAGTTTTAATCCCACTTCTTCACCCCTGTGAGCATCACCGAATGCAATGAGTGCTAAGTGGACCATTAAAAAATCATGAGAAATTAGTCAATTATGACTACCTCTCATGGAAATGGTCATAGATGAATGACTTACTTAACACAGTTGAATCCCAAAAATGATATCTAATATAATGCAGTGCGGAAACCCCTCACTTTAAAATGTTTTTTATTTTTTTACTATTATTATTTTTTCTTAAATTTTTATTTATTTATTTATTTATTTTTATTTATTTAATTAATTTAAAAAAATATAATGAATTTTGTTTTTTTTTTGGGCAATTATTTTAAAATGTTTTTTTCTTTTCTTTTTTAATATAAATTTTTATTATTCTAAAATTTGTGTTTCAACACTTTCCGTTTTTTAGGTGTTTTTTGCACAAAATTTTTGCACGAAAAAAAAAAAAATGGCTTTTACTTCTATTTTTTAAAAATGTTGAAAATTTACTCCCAAAAGAACTTAGAGGATATTCCACAATACAACTTTTCATTTTCGGGGTGTTTCTTTTAATGTTTTTTGGTTAGAGTTCTCGTTTTGAGGTAATAGTTCATGTTTGATCGGTAACTATGTTATTGCATAAACCCCATATCATCATAAGCATTTATGTAGAGAGAACATTAGCAATAACAATGTAGCAGAATAGTGATAGGTATATCATGATATCTTTTTCATAGGGCTCAACATATCTCCTCCATATCTCTCTCATAATATTTTCTCATATCACGGATAAGAAGACCCAAAGACGTAGTTATTATACCCAAGAACTGAGACCCATTAGGGCATTGTTACACCACAATATTGAGGCCCATTAGGGCATTGTTACACCACAATAGAATAAATGTGGCTCGCCCTCGAGCCACTCAGTCCTTCTTCTATCCACATGGACCCAAAACCTTTGTCGTTACTGAGGTTGTCTTCTTGCTCCTGGTATAGTAGGCTCAGGGGTAAACGAGGAACCTAGTTTCCTTAGAGCTATTTTAACATACTAAGAGTGGTTAGACACATCCCCTCTCCCTACAACAATTCTCTCAGAAAGAGAAACATGACCACCAATGTTGCTCCAAGTTTGGGTCCCATGCTTATCCCTGACGATTTCTCTCTTCTCCTTGTTGTACCTGCTCCTTCCTTTGATGGGCATGGGTGATCTAAATGGGGAATATTAGATTTTCTATTCTAAGATCCTCATAAGAATACAAAAATATGCTTGAGGTTTGTACTCCAAAATAGCAAGTAAAATCATGAGTTTTTATGTGTGTGTGTGTGGGTTTTTTTTAACTTCATGAAAACTTTAAACATGAGCTAAAAACTCTGAATGGAAGTATGCATCAATCAGTAATACACTAACCATTGTTGAAGGAGTTCACCCCTCCTAGGCTACATTTCCTTGGATTAGCTCTAATGGCATGACCCCTTCTCTTTATGCTCAATGTTTAGGAAAAGAAGAGTACATAAAGTGTTGAGAAATGGAGTGGTTAGTTTCTCCTTCAAAAAAACAAACTTCTGCAAGAGTTATCACTCCATACACATGTTAACCTACAATCAAACATGTAAAATTTCAGAAAACAAAGGCATCTTGCACCAAGACTCCATACTCCAACCTCAAAGAGCATAAACAATACCACAATCCACTTGAAGTACATAAAAAAGTCTCTCCTAAAAAACACATAGAGAAAAGAGGAACATAGGCTACATCACCGATGTAGTAGCTATTGCAGAAAGCACATGGAGGCTGGAAAAACCCCTGCAAGGTCATCTCCATCTTCAAACTCCTCCATAAATTGATTCAACACTCTAGTTGACCATGGCACCCATAGACTTCATCCTGTAAAAAACATATCTAAAAGTGCTCCATTGGCTCTGAAAACTGCTTCATAATTCCCAAAAATGCTTGTCTAGCCTCTTTCTGCATCTAATTTGGCCAAAAACTAGAGAAGTTATGATCTCCCCAAGTTTTGGCACTAACCGCGCCACAATTTGCACAAAATTCGAGCTGGTCCTACAAATCTGCCCAATTTTCTGCTAACTGGGCGACATTTTGCTGGTTTTTTCAGGTGAAATTGTTACCACTTTAATTTTCCCTCTATGGGATAAAGAGGCGGAATATTAAAAAAAAAAAACAATTGGTTGTTGGCGGTTTTGCTAACCATCGGCATGTGGCCGCTCCCAACAGTCACCGTAGCATTATATACGGCCAGGGGGGGGATCAGGGCTAGCCTCTGGCCCGAGGTCCCGCTAGTGGCAGTGACTAAGGGCTGGGGCTAGACCCCGGCCCCCACCCCCAACCCTCCGACCATTGAAACTTAAATTAAACCCTCATACATAAAAGGTTAAGAAAAAAATTCATGGTGTGACAATAGTTGGTGGCGTTTGTTGCACGTAAGTCGGATGTTCGACTCCCCTGGAGCTCGCTCGGCCCTAACCAAACTTTTGCGGCCCCACGTGCTACCACGTTGCAGCCTCTGGCTGGGCCATGTGTCAACACGTGGTTGGCCCAAAATTAACCAATAATAAACCGCCACCATAAACTTGTAGAAACGTGCCACTTGGCACTCTATGGTTCATCGAAGAAAAATGGTTTGACTAGTCAACGTGGGGCACGTAGGCATGCCCAGTCAGCAGTACAGACTGCTGACTAGACTGTCTGCACATTTTTTTTTAAATTGCATGTTTGACAAAGTGGACAAAACGCGTTTCGGGGAGCATACGGTGTCGGTTTTCTACGAAACGAGTTGCGTCGTATTTAGAACAACGAGATCTACACAGTCGTTCAGGTTCCATACCAATCTGAAAATTTTGATTTTTGAGCACCTAGTCATGCCTCCCCACTGGAAGCTTTTGGACCCAAAATATATTTCATTACTGAACATGTGGATGAGGGTATAGTCCCCTCACCCATCTAGTCTCAATCCACTAGAATTTTCCTAAATTCAACAATTTGAGCTTTTCATGAAAACTAATATTTTTCTTGATTTTGGAGACCCTGTCTTACTGTTGCAAACACCAACATGCTGCAATTTCCCATAATTTATAGAACAACAAACTGTCGTTGAAGAAATAAACTTGTTCCCACCTTGGTCGTCAATCAACATAAACTTGAATGAACTTGAAAACTTTCTCACCTCGAACATTGTCGATATGGCAATTTTAGCTCGTCTTGCATTGTACTCGCATCGACCTTTGACCAAGTGTTTTTTCCATTTCCATGTAACATTTTGGAACTGTTCAATGAACTTCTTGGGTTTTTCCATGTTGTCATCAAAAGAAACATTCTTATTACCAATATGACACCACAAATTATGATGCAAATGGTAAACAAATTCCACTACTTGGTTTACTTGACTCAAGCTTGAATGTACATCTTGAAAGTATGCATATTGTTAAACATAACGTTTATGTAAAACAAAATGATGCTTGAGTAAAATAATTACAAAAACAACAGGCCTAGAAGGAATATCAACCGACTTGTCGTTTATACCTCTCTTATACCTTTTGACCAAGTGGAGTTGTTAACGAACACCCATCAAATGAAAGTGCCTTAATCTTTGCAACTTAATCATTGCACCATTAAAATTTTCTAAATGCAATGAAATGGAAAATTCACTTGCATGAACCTGGAACTCAAATGACCTTTTCAAGTTTAAAAGAGCAAATAAAATAGCTGAAATGATCTTTTGCTTCGAAGCATCACATTCCTCTTGTTGTTTGCCTCCCCACTGGAAGAACTCTTGCACACATGTTAATGCATGCCAAGAAGCTACAATAGAAGAAATATTAACAAAAAATTTCCTTCAACATTGGGTTGCTCCCAAAAAAAAATCTTATCAAGATGACCATCTTGAGCATTACCCAATCCACAATGGTGTCAAACTAGGAGAGGTCTACCTTCAACTTACCTCCTCCAACATTATAGCCCAAGTACATCAAACAAGTTTTACCAAAATCATACTTTGACATCTTCACAAACAAATATTCATGACTTACAACATCAAGTTTTTTTCCTTATTCATATGCATGAAAGTAGTAGGAGTATGGAAAATACCATAAAACATAATAAGTCATTCAAACAAACCTTGTTTGATGTGAAATGTCATCTTTGACGTTCCTCCTTCAACAACTCTTCTTTGATGAAAGCCACTTCCTTTTGTGCCTCAACCATTAGTGTACTACATGGCAGAAGAGATGGTCAAGTGATTCCCTTGTTCAACAACTTTTGGGTTTGATTTGATATTTCTACACTTTGCATTTTTGACATCCGATGTATGCCAATGTCACAAGAAAACATTCTTGTTGCAAAATATTTACCAAGGATAACATCCAAAAAGACTTTGGCAAATAACCCAAACAAGTTTCACATAATGAATGCTTATGTATATGAGTGCTTAACACATTAGTAACATACTTAATGTGTTGAAACTACTCATACAACAGTTTTAAAATTATTTCTTAAACTACAAGTAGAAATGCATTTTACAAGATGGAATAAACTTGACTCCCAAATTTTCCATTCAAATTGACTATTAACAAGCCAAACTAGCATAACAATGCCAAAGAAAACATTATTGCATATAAGTGATTTATTTATGATCACTTTTACAAATTTCCCAACTATGGGGATATGCAACTAGTGCAAAACAAAGATTTACAAACTTCAGTTGGACAAATAGTCTACCCATTTCTTACCCAACCAGGTAAATGAACCCTCTATTTGAACTTCTTCTCCTTCTAGAGTTGCTTCATGGATGGTCACATCTTGTGCCATTTTTTCTTTTGTTGCTTCCTCTTCAAGTTCTTTCATGATTTGCTTTCCCTTGCCAAGATGAAGTTGCGGATGCAATTTCCAACACTTCTCGACCCAATGCCCACTGATATTGAAATTAGTGCAAAAAAAAAATTGAGCCTCTCTTGGCACAGATGTCTTTAAACTTGGATGACAATTTACCTTCTTAGTCTCAATTCCAATTGATATATTCATCTTCTTGACTAATGATTTCCTTTTGTGGCACTTAGCTACACAATGGTTAGGTTCATGACATAAATTGCATGGAAAAAAAATTCCACAACATGTTATTCAAATCATCATGTGGTTTGTCATCACAAAAATCCTTTGAATAATCAAGACACTTATACCTCTCATGGTTTTCCTTTGCCTTATGCTTTTTACATGAGAAACTTGAATGGTGAGAAGAACTTGTCTTAGTCTCTTCTTCAACTTGCTCATCTCTCTTTGGATGTTTTGCACTTCATGTCCTCCTTTTGCTTTAGAAACCAAGATGGTACCACTTCCATATGCAAAACCCAACATTTTGCCTCCTCATGTCCTCTCTTATGACAAAAAGAACAAGATACCCAAGAGCTATTGTTGGAAGACTATTATTCATTTTTGACATAGTCTAAGCCTTCATATCTAGGCCTCTCCTTTGCCTTAATTGGATTTTTAATGCCTTGATGGTTCACTTCAAGGCCTCCTCCCTTGTAACCCATCTTGGTTAAGAGCTTGGATCCAATTCCTTTACTATTTTTTTCAAAAGCTGAAAATGAATTTACATCAACACTTTCATGTAAAGAAGAAGAATATAAATGCTTACCATTTGCCTCATCTTTTGATTGAGGTACAAACGTGTCCATCTTCCTTCTCCGAGGTACTTTCTACACTGGCATCTTGCATAAGATTTGTATAAAATCATGAAGATTGTGGAGAATATGGTGGTTTATCACCATTCTTATTACCTTCTTCCCTTGGATAACATTCTCCTCTTGGAGGTCTAGAGCTTTCACCTTTCAATTTGGTGTTCCTCTCTTCATAGAGGACTTTCACCATTTCTGCCATGTCTAAGAAAGCCTTTATAAAAGCCTTCACATCCTATGACATATTTGTAGGCTCTCCTCCTCGGGACATGATTTGCTTGAAACTTTAATTGCAAGTTAAGGTAGAACTAGTGGTAGAGATTGTAACAATATTGCTCTCCTTTCCAAAACCTTCTCCTCACTTGAGCTTCAAAACTTGTAGCTTCACATTCACTTTCAAACAATAGTCAAATCCTCCTTGCAGAAAGCAAACCTATGCTCTGATACCAACTTGATCTGAATGGGGAATATTAGTTTTTCTATGCTAAGATCCTCATCAGAATACAAAAATGTGCTTGAGGTTTGTACTCCAATATAGCAAGTAAAAGCATGATTTTTTATGTGTGTGTGTGTGTGTTTGTTTTTTAACTTCATGAAAAATTTAAACATGAATTAAAAAAATTAATGGAAGCATGCATCAATCAGTAATACACCTACCATTGTTGAAGGAGTTCACCCCTCTTGGGCTGTACATCTCATTCGATCAGATCTAATGGCATGACCCCTTCTCATTATGCTTAATGTTTAGGAAAAAAGAGAGTACATAAAGCGTTGAGAAATGGAGTGTTTAGTTTCTCCTTCAAAGAAACAAACTTCTGCAAGAGTTATCACTCCATACACATGTTAACCTATAGTCAAACATGTAAACTTTCAACAAACAAAGACATCTTGCACCAAGACCCCATACTCCAACCTCAAAGAACATAAATAGTACCACAATCCACTTGAAGTACATAAACAAGTCTCTCCTCAAAAACACATAGATGAAATAGGAACATAGGCTACATCATTGATGTAGTAGTTATTATAGAAAGCACATGGAGGTTGTAAGAACCCCTGCAAGGTCTCTCCACCTTCAAACTCCTCCATAAACCAATTCAACACTCTGGTTTACCATGGAATCCATTGACCTCATCCTACAAAAATCCTATCTAAAAGTGTTCCATTGGCTCTGAAAATTGCTTCATCAGCTCCATAATGCCCAAAAATTCCTGTTTAGCCTCTTTCTGCATCGAATTTGGCCAAAAATTGGAGAATTTATGATCTCCCAAAGTTTTGGCACTAACAATGCCACATTTTGCACAAAATATGGGACGGTCCTAAAAATCCACCTGATTTTCTGCTTACTGGCTGTCATTTTGCCAGTTTTTCGGGAAAATTTGTCACCACTTTAATTTTCCCTCTACGGGCTAAAGCGGCAGAATATTTAAAAAAATAAATCAATTGGTCGCAGAAAATTTTTCTAATTGTCGGCATGTGGCCGCTCCCAATGGTCACCATAGCATTATATATAGGGGGGGCGAGGAGCTCAGGGTTAGCCTCCCACCCAAGGTCCTATTCGTGGCGGTGACCAAGGGTTGGGGCTAGACCCTGGCCCCCACCCCCAAACCTCCAACCATTGAAACTTAAATTAAACCCGTAGACATAAAAGGTTAAGAAAAAAGTCATGGTGTAATGGCAGTTGGTGGCGCTTGTTGTGCGCAGGTCAGCTATTCGACTCCCCCGGGGCTCGCTCGATCCCAACCAAAACTTTGTGGCTCCACGTGCTACCATGTGGCGGCCCCTGGCTAGGCCACATGTCAGCGAGTGGTTGGCCTAAAATTAACCAATAATAAACTGCCACCATAAACCTGTAGAAACATGCCAATTAGCACTCTGTGGTTCGTCGAAGAAAAAGGGTTTGACCAGTCAAAGGTGACCACGTAGGCATGCCTAGTCAGTAGTACAAACTACTGACTGGACTGTCTGCACATTTTTTTAATAAAAATTGCATGTTTGACAGATTGGAAAGAACGCATTTCTGGGAGCATACGATGTCGGTTTTCCGCGAAATGAGTTGAGCCGGATTCAGAACGACGAGATCTATGCATTCGTTCAGGTTCCACACCATTCTGACAAATTTTATTTTTTAGCATAATTTTGAGCACCTGATCAATGGGCAAATATTTGGTATTCCTACCTTCTTCAATTCAAGATACTCTGAGGGTTACTAGGGTGGGGTGGCTCAAATGTTTTCAGCTAACCATCTTGTTTCCTCAAAGTGATTCTAGCTCCTTCCACCTGCCATAACATAGATTTTTCCTAATTTCAAGTAATATTTATGGGTAAGGTCCCCCTATCCTACCATTAATCAAGGGGGGGAAATCTCGTCATACTGTTATAGCTCCCAGAGTGGGAAATTTCCCGAAACCATTCCACCATATGACTCGCAATGACATCCTTCAAGGGGTTTCTGGCTAGACTTACCGGTGAGGCTATAGCATGATTTGAGAACCATATATGTGAGTGAAGGGAGGCCTCCCGATTCTTGGCCACCCATCGCAACTTAACCACCTCCCATGTATGAAATCTCATTTTTTGAATCTGCCACTTTCGGCTCTTCTAACACAATCTCTTCTTCCATAACCACGTCACCTTACCATGGCCACTCCCTAAGGCCCCTTCTTTGATCATTTAATCCATCTATTTCAATTATCCTTCATCTCCCTCTATGAGATCCCTCATAATCGTTCGGTTTGGAACAACTCTTGCACTCCTTCTCCTGGTTCCAACCAAAAAAAAATCTCATATCCTCTAATCCTCTATTACTTTAATAATTCCTTTCATTAATTCTCATTCCTCAATCATCCCTTGGGTGGTATTTTATAACATTTCACACTTCCCGCTCCTTCATCATGGTTGCTTGTGATGTTGACTCCACCATTATGGTTCACACGTGCAATTATATGACTATATTCCTATATTAAACGAACTTCTTGAATAATGTCATCCCAGACAATTTTTCTAACCTCAATTAAATAAATATTACCTTTCAACTTGGCTTACAACTCTTTGATTTCATCTTGAGCTACCTTGTACTTAATGGTAAGCTAATTATTATTTTCATTTTTTATCTTCAGCTGCCTCTCCTTTACATTCAACTACTCCCTTACCAGGACCAAATCATCCTGGGTTTTCTTTAGTTCAACTTCGGAAATATTGAGCTCTGTAATGACCTTTGTTAATTTCTCTGAAGGGTCATCTAATCTAGTTAGAACCACAATGGTGTAAACATGGTTATTTAATTGCCTGTTGTAGGCTTTGCACTTGTTCCTATAAAATAACAATCTCTTTATTTATATCAACTAATTCTCCTATTAATAACTCTTTTTATTTTTCAACTTGATCCAAATCAACTATTTGAATGTGCTCAGTCCCATGCATTTTTAACTTCATCCTTAATAATTTCACCTTAGATTTTGTGTTCTACAACAGGGTCTTGATGTTGTGTTTCCAAATATAACTCCTTTCTTTAATTTGTTGCTAATTTTTATGCAATGTTTCAAAGAAGGAGGAGTCTATTCTATTTAGAATGTTTCCAAATCAGTGGAGATAGAAGAGGAAGTAGTGTCCTTGGATTTCCCAAATGCATTTGAAAACCAGGCTCATTTGAAGGTCCTTCTGTTAATTTGATTTGTATGTTTTCTTCATCCTTTGTTTTAAATTTAGTACTCTTCTATGCCTGGGAATCCTTCATCTCAACATATATCTATTCAGGAGCAGTCCTCTTCAAAATCTTCTCTTTTACCATAGGGGTTTCAACATCCATTATTTGTTGCACCCTGCTACATGGTCAAGTTTCTTGATTTTCCATTTTCTCAATTTATAGTATGCTTTCATGAATATAAGGTGCAGAACTAATTTCCACCCTTTTATTATAAATTATATGGTGATGGTCATATTGCCGCTTTTCTCCTTTCTCAAAACCAAACTCCTTCATCGTCACTTCCACCTATGTAAGGGCTTGTCTGTTGTTTACAATAAATGGTCTCGCAGTCCTCTCTAGCTTGAAAATATACCATTTTTGTGCAAGAACAAAATGTACTTGGTCAACACTAAGACTATGCCTTATAAATTCAAGAGGAAATATCCTCATAGGCAAAAATACTGGCCTTTAAATGAAGGTTGGGCATGCATTATTGCGAAGTAGACCAAAATTGCCTTGATTCACTAAAAAGCATGCCCAAGCTTCATTTATTGGAAAATATGATTGATTAAAACTCTATATTGTTTATTTAATTATTTTACATACTTTTAAATTGTTATATCTTTACTTTGAACTTAAATATTTATACTTTAGATTTCATACAACATTCTAAGTTATGCTTTGACTTGCCTTATGTGAAAGTTGTGTATAAGTGGGAAACAAAGTTATGTAGGATATTTGTCAGACATGATGCCAGGCTATATCCTAAGGTTATAATTTGTCCAATCATGTCCCATTTCAAATTTCATTACCAAGAGTGTAATTGGTTTGGCCTTGGAGTGCATATCTGTTTAGACTGTGATCATTGGTAGATATGATCAATTGTTATTCCAGAAGACTTGGATATCAATGTATAACATTTCCTTTATGAAATAACTATGGTATGTTGCATAAAATGGTTTTATATTTAGGTTGGAATGATTATTATCCCACAGTCAATTAAGTACATGTCCTAGTGTGCATTTATTTGAGGCACGCAAACCTTGACTTTAACCCTATGAAATTGATCCAATTTGGAATATTCTTGCACAATAGAAATTTATATATGCAAAATAAATGTTAATTGTGTGTAAAAATGTACTCTCCAAGTTGAATCATTCAAATTGGCCTTGAAATGAAGGCTAGGCATACATTTTTTTGAAGTCGGACAAAATTGCCTTGTTTCACTAAAATGCATGCCTATACTTCATTTATTGGCCAATTTGATTGATTCAAATTGTAGACTGTTTATTTATTTATTTTACACACTTTTGAATTATTATATGTTTACTTTTACCCTTAAATAATAATTCTTCACATTTCATACAAAATTCCAAGTTTTGCTTCGACTTGCATTATGTGAAAGTTGTGTATAGGTTTTTCTTCAACTTGTTGTTGGGAAAATAAGATAAGATAAGATAATTATGTTAATGTCCAACGAATGACCACAAAAGTAGGTCAATGGGACTACAGAGTACAATGATGTTGATACAAGGAGGAGTACCAAAAGGTATCCTATATAAAGAGCAAGAAATAAGAAATAAAGCAAGAAAAACATAATGCCTGAAAACCAAAATGAGGAAAGTCTTGGACTCCAAGTGAAGAGGGAACAAGATAATGGTCCACTAAATCTCTCTCATAACATTCAAGGTCGAATGCAAAAAACTCAAGATGGAGTGTTGTCCCGAGAGAGGGCTAGGGGAGAAACTGGAGCCTCTGTTACGTTGCTGCCGAGAAGAAGTGATATGTCGCTAATGACTGGGTGATCTCAACTGCCTGCTAGTAAGAGATATGGTCCAGTAATGAATCAGGGGTCCCTGTGCTAGGGGGATGGCCCCTCTAGCCCACACTAATCTAGAGCCTGAGGCAATAATGTTATTAACTTGTTGCTTCGTGCCTCTTGCTAATGGGAGCATTGTAAAAAATGATGTAATCCGCTGCATATGATCTGCTCTAGGAGGAGGCTAGAGAAAATGTGTACGAAGTCTCGTGGCCTCTTGTATGTACAAGGCTAGACATCTCTAGTCTGGGTATCGAAAGAAGCTATATAAGGTCTGGATCCCTCTGAACAAGCAATGGAATCTCCCACGAATCTCATAGTAAATGGGGCAGTGGAAGATGAAGTGCTCCTCCGACTCAATCTCTCAGAGATGACACAACTGGAAAATCCTGTCTAACCGTGCAATCAGATGGTCAGTCTCAATCCGCTTTTTATGAGAATCTACTCTGATATGACCCAAGGGATTCCAAAGTGCGTGCATCCAATGGTGAAGTGTGTAATGGGGCTGAACAATGAGTCCATCTCTCAACAACATGAAGTGCTCAACATAGAAAGCCATCTTCGGACATAACCCATCCTGAATTAATTATTAATTATAAACTCATTAATCAACTAAAGAATACATCAGTTAACTTCAGTGCATGGACAGTTTCAGTGGAGACCAGTGCAAAGATAGGTGAAAGGGCAAGTGTGACTATCAATTGTGACTATAAGTGATGCATGATTTTCATCCAACACTCAATAGAGATGCCTATAAATACTGCATGAGCAAGGCTGGGGTAATTCATTCTCATCAAGAGGCATTCTTCAGTAGGGATTGCGCAGTAGAGGCAGGCTAAAGGCTGGCAAATATCGGTGCATGGGATTTGCAAGATCAAGCCTGATTAGTGTGTAGCAAGTGGAGATTATACTGAGAGCTTGTGAGGAGCTTTGTATGATGATTTTTACATGATCTCTATGACATATATAATATACAGATAGTTGGGGGTTTTCAGCTTTAAGCTTTCCCATTACATATTGTGTTCATATGTGTGAATTTTTATGGCTTTAATGTGTGCATGCAATTGATTTTATTTCCGCATGTGATGATCAATGGTAGAAGAGATTTTGTATTATGCATGAAGATAAAATAGTGTGTGATCAGGAGAATCTCGGTGGATAACATATCAGTTATTCAAATTTCTACAAAAATGATTCTGAAAATGTTGTCTCTCAAGGAGGGCCAAGGATCCATAGCCCTTGTTGATTTGAGGCTAGAGTGCAGGCCACAAGCTAAAGCAAGGTCCTATGAATAGTACCCCCCATATATGTGTATGAGTTGGTGATCTCAATCTCCTCTCCTCTGAAAAATAAATTGAGGTCACAGAGGAACTTCTTCGACGTGTTGAAGATCATAACCTTGGTTTTACCTAGGTTAACCGTCAACTGTCAAAGATCACTGAAAAGGGCCAGGGCATCCAGCTGCCTCTGCAATCCGTCAGGGGGTGGGGATAGAAGGACCACATCATCTGCAAACAATAAGATAGAAATCAAGACATGATGTAGAAGTAAATCATCATCGTCTTGGATGTGTTCATGCAAGAAGGACTCCAACTCGTCAATGTAGATCCCAAATAGTGTGGGGGACAAGGGAAAACCTTGTTTTATCAATAGTGCTCTGGATAAAATCTGATAGCCCATGTATTGTGCACAAATAACCAAGGATTGAATCATATAAATGCATGATGGCTGACAAGAGGGTCTCTGAGATGCCAATATCTCTGAGTCTCTGGAATAATGCTTCTCTAGGGACCGAGTCAAAAGCTTTTTGAAAGTCTACAAAACAACAATAGACTTTTGAAGAGCGATGTCGTTCCTCCTCAATGATGGCCCTAAGTGTAAGGATGTGGTCAATAGTCTGGTGCTCAGGTCGAAATCCAACCTGTCCTCTAGCTCTAAGAGTTTTTTTCTCAAGCTCCTTGGAGATTTGGAGGTGGAGGGATGTAGCATATAGTTTGGAGATTGTGTGGCCCACCATGATAGTCCCATAATTGTTGGGATATCAGCTGGGCTCCGATTTATGTATCGGGTGAATGATGTGTTGAGACCATGTCGATGGGAAACCTGTGCATACCACATGGTTGAAGAGATCAACCAAGTAGGGAACCAGAGCACGAAGACCGTGTTTAAAGAAATCTGTCTAGAAACCACCCTCATATGTTGCTTTGCTGATGTTCATCACCCAAATGGCCTCTCTGATGTCACTATCATAGAATGCAAAACTTGAAGAGGGCGGAGAGGTCACTTGAATCTGGGGTTGCCTTGGGATGTCATAGAGGGTGGACACATGGGAGAACATGGACTGGGGGTTAAGGTCGGAGGGGAGGGGAGAGTGGCAGGGGAGGACAGTACGCTAGAAGTGTCTAAGGGAGTGAGCAAGAGAGGTACACAAGTCATGTCTTCTCTGGGATACAAAGATGCATTTCTTACGATGGAGGAGGCGATGATATGAGGCTTTGATATTGGGGTAGGATGGGTGAGTATGGATGAATGCATGTCGAAGCTGGTAGTGGAGAGTTGTGCATTCCTCATCATACCATCGATTCATAGGGTAAGATTTGGGTTTATGAGAGGTGGAAGTGGGACAACGAGAGTGGGGGTAAGACTTGAGGGCAACATCCAAAATGATGGATGAGAGATAGTTGTACTTGGTCGATGTGGAGTCAAATAGTGAGAATTGTTCCATGGAGGGGAGCATCTGGTGAAGGTGGGAAGAGAAGATGTCTGGGTCACCCTCATCAAAACGAAAAGTAGTATGTGGTGAGCCCTTGGGGGGAGGTGGGGTGAGAATGGGGGGGTTGTCATCACGAAGAGAGAAAGAAAGAAGAGCATGGTCAGCTAAGGGGATGGGGGAAACAAAAAAGTGATGAATAAAGGGGGGAGGTTCTAGCTATAGAGGACATAATCAACAACACTTGCTCCTCCACCATGAGGCCGACATGTGAAAAAGCGGGAGTTTGGAAAATGTGGGAGGCCATTAAGAATCAACAGCTCTTGAGATTTTCCCAAGTGTAAAATATTTCAACCATAGGCGGTAAGGGGCCCCGATGCATCATCAGACATCCTGTGAAATCCCACTGACTCTGGATTGATCTCCTGGATGCAGTACACGTCCTTAAACCGATTGTGAAGAGGGATCTGGAGGGCTCTAGTGCAGGAGTTGAAGTCACCTAGAAGAATAACCTCCCCAACTGTTGAATACTGTGCTATGCCAACATACAAATCCATAAAGGGGTCCTCACCAGGCCCATTATGAATGGCATATGATGAATAAGTAGGAGGGAAATAACAAACATCAATGTAAATGTTCCTAGGGAGAGGAGATACCCCTCGAACTTGAACCCACATAAATTTTGCAAACTCATCCGCAACCACCAAAGAAATTTTGCTCTGAAAGGAATCTCTGATGAAGCAAGCAACTCCCCCATAACCTCTGATACCACTAGAACTCCTCGTCTCCCGCCTACAAGCTGAGAACTTATGGTAACCTGTAATGTCTAGGAGAGGTCGAACATGGATCTCATGCATCTCGGTGATGAATAAGATATCCCAAAGTTGAGTAACATCATATAATAGACCTGGCGATGCCCAAAAAGACCCATTCCCATTCCAACAGAGCAATAGTTACAACTCTTCATATTAATTATCAATCCAGGTAGGTTTTGTTATTGTAAGGCTATTAAGTAAAATATATGGAAGGAAAAATTATCATTAGTGCTAATGAATCTCAAACCCAATCGTTGTAATCACACTCTCAACAATTCAACACTCTCCTTGTTACACTCTCAAGAAATAAACACATAATGCAGAATAAAACCACTCTATCACATTATCATTATAATTCAGAAAAGAATAACACTCATGGAAACCAGTCCGTCAACAAATGTTGAAACACATATTTGAATTAAATGAACACACCATCAAACTGTAAAATGAATTAAATAACTATCACACTAACAAAGGGACTGGTCCAGGGCATATGTTGTCAGACAATATAGAGGTTAGGATTCTGTATTCATTAAAGAATCAATAAGGCTAATAATAACAGTAACAACAATCACACATGAATTATAACTAAGAGGAAATACATCAAACAACTATAGTACCTTCCTAACCAGTGATCCCTGCTAAGAAAGAGGGTCCTTCCTTCCTAGCAAGGGCTGGTATACTACACAACACACAAGCTAGTCAACAGAAAGGTATGACGCCACGAATGATTGAGATTTTAACGAAAGTCTCATGATTATAATGTTGGTGCTCTCCCCCTCTATCACCACCTGTATGTTTCTATATGTCTATCTCGCACGGGAAAAAACACACCTCTTTATAATTTCATATTATAATGATAAGATCATCATGAGAATCTTCCAATTTTCATGTGATCGAATTTGAGAATACATATTAACAATTTCCAAGGTTAGGGAAGAGTTTTAACAACTTTTCCAAATTACAATAATTATCAATAGAGAATCCTAATTGTTCCAACAAGTTTCACAAAATTTTCTAGGCTCCAACAAGCCCCCAATACAAAAATGCGGCTCGTCCTTGAGCCACTCAGTCCTCCTTCTATCCCCATGGTTTCGGTAACCTTTTTCCTTACTAAGGTTGCATTTAAGCCTCTAGTAAAACAATTGTAGGGGCAGACAAAGAGCTTTGTTGCTTTGGAACTCTTCAAACAACCTGGGAGGGGAGTGCCACGTCCCCCCCTCTCCACAGTGGCATGCTCGGAAAAAGAACCCTTGCCACCACTATTGCTCCAGGGATAAGTTCTATGTTTGTCCCTGATAATTGTCCCCTTCCTGCTTCTACACCCCCTCCTTCCTTTGACAAGCAGTGGCTAGACTTCGATCCTCTAGCCTTATCCATGATTTACTAACGTTTATTATAATTGTTGCATGTTTTACATCATTGGAATGACATCTTAGTTGTAACTTAATTAAAATTTTATTAGGTTATATATGTGAAATTTGATATGATGTAATATGACTATAATTTCGTTTCATATGTTGTAATATTATAAATAAAACATAAATATTAAATATTGCATAAAATAAATAATAAATTTTCATTTTGAATGTTTTTTTTGCAGAACACATGTTTTTCAGAAGATCAAGTTGATCCTGAGATTGATCCAGATTATGTTGGGTTTGGTTCAGAAATTCAAGACAATGATGATGAGGTATATGGAGAGGACTTTGAGGCAGACAACAATGATGATGACATTGATGATGATCATGATAGACATGATGATGAAGATGAGAAATCTGTTGGTAGTATCCAGTGACATTGATCATATATAATCCATCATGGATCATTGTTGATAAATTGTTATGATGCCTCTTTTCATGTTTATTATCATATGTATCATTTTCACGTGCAGTACCATATTGAGTTGTATAATTTGGACATGTATTATATGGGCCTATATTATGTGTAGTTGGTCATGGACCAACAACTTTGTTTATTAATAATATAAAAATACTGGTTATAGTTAAAAAACAAAATTATCTTGTTATTATATTCTAGTGTTGTGGTGTGGTCTATAACTTTAAGCAACCTGAAAGAGCTCTGCTCTAGAAATATCTATGATGTGAATCTGGGCCTGCATTATGTGTAGCTAGTCACAATCAACAATTTTTTTTATTAATAATATAAAAATACCAGTTATAGTTTAAAAAAAATTGTTGTTAGTTTGTATGGATGTCCATTTCCCTATAAATTATTTATAAATGGTATGTTATAAAATATTTCAAATGCAATATGACTTACTCTATAATCATATAATTTATTTAAGAGGCATGATATACTTAACTAATTTAATTGAAATAATAATAAAAAAAATATTAAATTAATGAATGGAAGCTATAAAGGAATCATCATGAGTTGTTAAAATGGAATTAGAATGTGACTCTAAAATGGAATTAAAATTCGACATTAAATCAGAAGGCATACTTGGAGCCATTACCGACTCTAAATAGGAAGCTAAATTGGTTGCTTAATAGAAATAAAAATTGGAGGCTAATTAAGAAGAAAATCCCAACACAAAAAGGAAGCAAACCCTGGACCTAAAAAAGAAGCAAACCCAGGCACTAAATGTGAAGCAAAACTTCCAACTAAAAGGAAGCAAACCATGAGGCTAACAGGGAAAAATTTTTGGAAGCAACAATGGAAGCCAAACTAGAAGCACACCAGAATAAATCTTGGAAGAAAAACTTGGCATTACGTAAGAAGCAATTTAGGTAGCAAACAAAAAAGTGATAATGGAAGACATACTAGAAGCCAAACTTGGCATTACCTGCTAAGAAAAAATAGAAGCAATTCAAATAGCAAACAAAGAAGTAATAATGGACGAAATATTATAAGCCAACTTAGTGTTCCTTAATAAACAAGCAAAGAAGCCGTTCAAGTAGAAAACCAAGAAGTAATAATGGAAGCAATACTAGCAGCCAAACTTTGTGTTACCTGAGAAGAAAAAACATAATAAATTCAGGTAGTAAACAAAGAAGTAATAATGGAAGCAATATTATAAGCCAAACTTGGCATTCTTGAAGAAGCAAACAAAGAAGCCATTCAAGTAGCAAACTAAGGAGTAATATTGGAAGTAATATTAGAAGCAACAAAAGACACTATAATGGAAGCCATATTACAAGTTAAAGAAGATACCATAATGGAAGCAAATCTAGATGCAACAAGTGATACCATATTGGAAGAAAAACTTGACGCAACAAAGGAAGTTATAATGGAAGCTTAACTTAGAATTGATTAGGAAGCCAAAAAATAAGTTACTTTCGATGTGATATTAGAAGCAAAAAAAGAAGGACAATTGGGACCAAAACTAGAAGTACAAATGGATGCAAGAATGGAAGAAACAATTCCTAGCGCTATTCCCGATGCCAAAGCGAAGATACCAGTTTGTGTCGGGTTTAACGATGCCATTTGAAGCCAATTCACATGCTCAAAAACACTAGATTATGATGTTATTTCTAGCGTTATTGGCTTGTTTTATTATAGTGTACGAGCAGTCAAAACACATACCTAAATTCAAGAGTGATTGGAAGGCAAAGGGAAGCATGAAAAATAAAGGAATATGGCATAAGAAAGAAGGGAGACTACACGTTGTGGGAAAGAGAGAAGGTGCGGCCTCATCTAATACAGGCTGACGTCAACATAAATTTAACTTAGCTGAAAAAGGCCATGTACATTAACCTATGGGAGGACAAAACAAGTTTGGTGCCAAAGAGCGATTGTGATGTTGGCCATGTGGAGAGAATCACATCAAGAAAGGTTGTCCACATCAAAGGGATGCATGGACGTGGATTTACAATACACAGGAAGCTCGTATAGTGGGAGACATGACATAAAGCATACATATAATATATGCAATCGTGCACAATAGGCAGGACAACCATTAGATATCCATAATTGAAATGGGAGGTAAGATATATAATTGAATTGTTTCCATTTTAATTGATCTGGACTCGAATTACAACTATATTAGCCCTAAACTTGTGGATCAATGTTGATTGGTTAGAGATATGCATGTAAAATCGTGGTTGGTTCAATTAGCAACAAAGACAAAAGAAGAATAAATTAGTGGGTGAAGTCATGCACATTCGAGCTCAATGGCATGGAAACAACAACAAACTTTAATTTGCTTCCCCTTGGTACATCCAACGTATTATTAGGCATGGACTAGTTGTACACACATCGGGAAAAAGTATATTGTTATGAGAAGGCCATTGAATGTTTGGATGAATCTGGAGAAAATAGAATGTTGCAGGGAAAACGAAAGCCCACTTCAGTGAGAATGATCACAACCATGCAAGATAAATGTAGCCACATAAAAGGGTGTCTTCTATTTGTTGTGCACATTTCAAATGATGTTGAATCTAACAACAATATAGGGAAGGAGGACAATGAGGTCCTAAAAATATATCCTATCTTACAGCAATACCAAGATGTCTTTCCTACATGCATTCCTAGATTTTATCCTCATAGGGAGGTAGACTTTTACATTGAGTTGATGCCAGGAGTAGCACTAGCATCCAAGGCACCATATAGGATGAACACTCCCAAGTTAGTTGAACTAAAATTATAGCTGAAAGAGATGCTTGATAAGGGCTACATAAGACTGAATGTGTCTCCATTAGGAGCACCAATCTTGTTTATGAAGAAAAAGGATGGTATACTCATATTATCCATTGATTATAGGTAATTAAATAAGGTTACCATTAAGAGCAAGTATCCATTACCACATATTGATTATTTATTTGATCAGTTGAAAGGAGCAACAATCTTCTCCAAAATTGATTTGAGGCCAAGTTATCATCAAGTGTAGATCAAGGATGAATATATCCATAAGACCACATTATGAATGAGGCATGGGCATTATGAGTTTGTAGTAGTGCCATTTGGGATTACTAATGCCACTGACACTTTTATGTGCTTAATGAAAAACGTGTTGTGCCCTTATCTGGATAAATGTGTGGTTGTTTTTGTTGATGACATATTGGTCTATTTAAAGACCAAGGAAGAACATGAAGAGAACCTAGCTACAATATTACAGTTGCTAAGGGAACTCAATATTTAAGTAAATCTCAGTAAGTGTGATTTATTTCAATCACATATCCATTATTTGGGACACATTGTCTCCAAGGATAGGATAGTTGTTGATCCATAAAATATCAAGACCATAATGTAGTAGCCAACGCCAAAGAATGTGACAAAGGCTAGATTGCTCAAGGGATTGAAAGGGTACTACAAAATATTCATCATGAACTTCTCCAAGTTAGGCCACCCAATCACTACCTTGAAGAATAAAGTAAGGAGGTTTGAATGGACAGTTGAATGTGCAACAAGTTTTGAACAATTGAAACAATTCTCACTAATGAATTAGTGTTAAGGATTGCATATCCATACAAAGACTTTGTGGTTTGTATAGATGAATGCAAGGAGGGGCTTGGTGGAGTCTTGATGCAGGAAGGACATGTGGTTTTCTATGAATCATGAAAGTTGAGCGAACATGAGCTAAATTATGTAACCCATGACTTGGAGCTAGCTACCATTATACATGCATTAAAAAAGTGTAGTCATTACCTCCTTAGCAGAATATTTACTCTAATGAATGATCATGGAGGGCTGAAGTACTTGTTTGATTAGCCTAAATTGAATTCAAGACAAGCTAGGTGGTTGGCCATACTTAGCAAGTTTGAATTTGAAATAAATTACATCAAGGGCAAAGAAAGTATGGTTGTTGATGCACCCAACAAACAAGTGCAAATGAACCACATAGTAGCTATAAGTCCTTACCTTTAAGAAAAAATAAAAAATGCATGGCAACATGATGAAAAGTATTAGCAGATAAAGGAAACGCTGCAACAAGCCAGTGATGGTGGAAATAATAAGGAATATCACCTTACAGGAGATGGCCAGATTAGAATCAAGAATATAATCTATGTGCCAAACAACAATGAATTGAAGAATCTCATCTTGAAGAAATTTCATGCCAAACCATACGTTGATAACCCAAGTTAACAAAAGACTATAACAACCATCAATAAATTTTATTTTTGGCCTGATTTGAAAAGGGAGGTGACTAATTTCATCTCCAAATGCATAAAGTGCCAATATGTGAAAGTTGAGTGCAAGCAACTAGTTGGTTTATTATAGCCTATTCCTATCCCGAAAAGGAAATGGGAAGTAACATCCATGGACTTTATTACAAGGTTGTCGAGGAATTCTAAGAAACATGATGCAATCATGGTTGTGGTGGAATAGTTGAGAAAAGTGGTTCACTTTGTAGCAGTTAAGTATACTAATTCAGCAAGTGAGGTGGCTCAAATATTCATAAAGGAGATTGTGTGATTACTTAGAGTTCCCAAGAAAATTATCTTAGACAAAGATGCCAAGTTTACTTCAAGATTTTGGAGAGAATTATTTACAGGATTAGGAATAGAGCTGACCTTTAGCACAACGTACCATCCTTGGACTGATGGGAAAAAAAAAGGACAAATAGAATCGTGGAAGATATGTTGAGGATGTATGTTATGCACCATCCATGGAATTGGGAAGAATATCTTACGCTTGTAAAATTTGCATATAATAATGGGTATCATGAATCGCTAAAAATGATCCCATTTGAATCTCTTTATGGTAGGAGTTGTAACACTCCTACCAGCTGCTATAACCTAATGAATAGGGTCCTCATTACCTTATATGTTGAAGGAAATGGAACAATAAATGAAAGTTAGTAGAAGAAATTTAAAAGTGGCATAGGACAAACAAAAGAGTTACGTGGACTAGCTTAGAGTTCACAAGGAATTCCAAATTGGAGAGCATGTTTATTTGAGAATTAGACCCAAGAATAGTTCTTTGAATATTGGGTCATGTGCCAAGCTAGCACCACGGTTTTGTGGGCCCTTTGAAGTACTTGAAAGAATAGGGCCAATGGCCTCACCACCATTGATGAAAATCCATGATGTTTTCCATGTTTCTTTGCTTAGAATATATGTACAAGATGCTAATCGTGTAATTAATTGGTTCGTGCTCTAGGCAGAACCAAAGGGAGAATTCTAACCTAAACCTCTTTGCATTCTAGACTAGACGCATCTCATGCTCTAAAATTGAGAAATTGAGCATGTTAAAGTGTAGTGGGGAAACTTTGCACCCAAGGAAGCCACATGGGAAATGACTGATAAAATGCAGGAAACATGTCCTTTTTTGTTTACTGATTGAAAAAAATGTACATAAATTTGTAAATTTTGTATAGAGCTATGTATATAAAGTTCCATAAACAATTGTATTTGGTTTTTAAGCATGTTTTTATATTGTATATGGTCATAGAACACCGAGGACGGTGTACCCCCAAGGGGGAGGGGTTTGTAACAACCCATGGTAGCTTCTCGACTATTGTAAACAATGTAATTATTTGATTAGAAAAAATTGGATTGATTTTAGGGACAAAGATTTCCAGGGTTGAGGAGGGTAATTTGCTCGAGATTTTGTTGTTTATGATATCCATGGAGGTTGACAGGTGTGCAGAAGAGGGATTGGTATTACAACTACCAACAGAGAAAACACAGACAAAGAACATACTTGATAGCAACAACATGGGGGATAACAAGAATACATGGCCACGTAGTGAATAATCAATTTTTGGCTACATAGTGGTGATTTGGCCAACCATAACAATAAAAAATTAACAAACAGGAAAAAAAATCAAGGTGACAAGAATCCAAGTGTCACCATTTGGATGGCCTGGGATATTTTGGCCAGACAAGCAAAACAAAATTGAGAAATACACTATGTAGACAAGAGGGATTCGAATAGAAAATGGAATGCATATGCTGGAGAGGTTGCAAGGAAGAAAAAGAGAAGACACTGAAGGAAAATAGAGGAAACTAGAGAAAAATGTTGAGGAGGAAGAGACAACATTCGAGGAGAGTTTTGTAGAAGATCAATGTAGCAACTAATATTAAAAGGATTAGAAGGGGATAATGTAGGTACACCAGAGAGTGTGTAATGGAAAAGATTATGTAATCATGTGGACTATAGAATAACTGACAGAACCATCCAAATGGAGAATTCAAAGGAAGCCATATTCTGTGTGTGAAATTGAGGAAAATAAATTTTCAGAGTGATATGCAGAAGGAATCACTACATGTGCATTTAAAAAGAGTCCCTACAGGCATAGAAAACAAAAGGGAAGCCATCATGAATCATGTAGGAGGAATTGGGCATTTACAAATGATGATGCAATATGGCATATACCATCTACAAGGGGTCGTGCACATTTTAAATATGAAGGAAGTAGGTCAGAGTAGATCAGAGGAAACTAAGGGCAGATTCAACATTGCTATAGGTAAAAGCACTCAAGCGAAATTCGATTGAGCCTATGGAGGTCTAGAATAATTTCTCTCAAGCAAGGAACAATGATATTGGGATTCCCCATCGAGATGAAGGGTGGAGATGGTTTTCTATGGATTCCCTTGACAGTTTGGGTGGAGGCTTGTTTCCCTAGTCTCCTCGTAAGGAGAATTCTGAAGCCCTGCTTGTTATCTTGGTTCTTGCAGTGGATTTTGGATTTCCAAGGCTAGGTGGAACCACTATGTTTTTTTGATTTAAGGGTTGATGCATAAGCCTCTAGACTCCCTTGCTTGCTTGAGGGTGGAGAATTGAAGTCTTTGGATTCCCTTGGACATTAAGGGTGGAGATAATCATATTTTGATTCCCTTATTAACTAGTGGGCGAAGGTGGTTGGACCTCTGGAGTCCCTGTTTCAGCTAACAATATTGGTTTCATCCCTTGAGAAAACCTCCTCAAGCTTTGGAATTTGATCGGGGGTGATTGACTACAAAAAAGGCCATAGTGCAACCCAATCTATGATTAGGTGGAGAGTTGCAATCCCAAACTCAATTTCCTAGTTTATATTTTGAGATAAGTATCTACCGCAATTGATATGAACAATGGATGTCATGTTTATATTTCTAGAATGGTTTATATGCTAATTAACTGTGTGAAATATGCCTTCTTATGGGATTAGAATTGCTCGTGTTATGATAATTCTTAGATTGTTGATGAAAGTGTAAATGATTACATGCCATAGTGTTGATCTCATGATATTCCTATGATCATGTGAAAACTATAGTACTTTGTATGGATGGACTCTTGAGTCTAGATATTCCAACATTAAGTGTGGCTATGGACACTATTCGGGATTATGATGCTTGCATTAATAGATTCTTGTGTGGTTGAAGGAATGTTATAGTTCATAGTCTAGATCTTTATTAAATAAGTATACACTTGTGTGAAATCCTACATGTTGTGTTTACACTGCTAAAAGAATGGTGATCATAATCATGAATTAACCTTAGCTATACATGCCACAAGAATGTATCACAATCATTGAGTGGTTGACTGTAATTACTATGTATAATCTTGGGCCGCGAGAGCGTAGATGTGTATATACCTTGATATTTTATTAACTATTTTGGAAAACATGTGTGAAACCTAAATAATACAAATGATACCATGTGAAGTATGAATAGTTCATCCTATGTGAAATTCTGGAAATTAATCTCTTGTTGGCAGAATATCATATGTTATTATAGCCTACATGTTTATATGTATAAATATTACAGTGCAAAAGGATATGAATGTACACTAAGCCCTCTCATAAATATAGTTGTAGGTTGAGCAAGCATGAGTAAATGCAAGTTTACTAGCATCAACATAAAATAAATAACCAGTGTAAAGAGTTATAATTCGACACTTTTTGTGTTGAAATAGGAAACCTACAGGTATATAGGTGTCTTAGTTTAGAAGTTCGTATCTCTAAGAGACATATGTAGAATGTTTTCCTATCATTTCCAACATCATTGAACTCCTGCGAGGTTTCTTTACTATAGCCAAGTGTTGGGGATTGTTGTGTCTATTCATCCAATACCTATCTAATTACGATACATGTGAAATTGTTAATAATAAATGGGAACTTAGGGTTATTCAATGTGGTTATTTACCTTCAAATGTGTCAAATATAGGTTGTTGTTATGTATTTGAATGTGAAGAGGATAAAAGGTCTTATTGACTACTCAATGACAAGATATGAAGGTTTCTTATGTCCAGTTAAGGAGACAACAACTAATAGTAAGGTTGAATACAATGGAGACCATTAGTCACCAAGGTATTGTAGCTCATGTGGTCACATTTATATGAAAACACAAGGAGATAAGAACAAATAATTATACTATTATCGATAGATGACCAAGAAGTAGGTAAATAGTGACTAGAGAATACAATCAATGGCCACTCAACAGTGGGAGTATCTCAAACACTCCTAGATCTAAAATGTTATAAAAGTAGAAGGGAGATCCATGTCCTTGTCAACGAATGAGAAGCCATTGATGCAAAACACGTTGATGACCATTGAAGAGTAAGCTTAAATGAATTGAATTGATTATAATATTGTGTGGTTACAACCTAGCGTAAGTGTGGATGCCTATTCTATCCTCATTGATGTAATGGGAAATATAGAAAGGTTGAATTGAGCTGAGACCTTCTTATAATGAGAATGTCTCAATTACCACCTAAAATTCCATAAACTCAACCTTAATAGGTGCTTCTATGTCAGTAGGTATGTTAGATCTTTTCCCTTTTCTTATGTCGATGAATTTAAGTATTGAGGGCTTCATCTTGATGGTGTTATTGCCAGTACTATAGCTATTGTCTTAGTTGGAGCACATAAGTATTATGACTTAGAAATATTGGTAAATGACCTGGTCAAGTGGACCAATTGATAATGGGTGTATATATGTCCATAGGAATATAAATATACGTTATTGGCCTTGTTGATGAGTACCTAATTGCTATAGAGGCAAGTATGGTCGTAGAATTATAATATAAATCGAGAGTGACCTATAGGCCTGAATGCAATCTATAGGTTTAATGTATGCCAATCTATAACAAGGGTCATATATGGACAAATATACCTAAATATTCCTCATATGACAATCTCTGTATATATTAGACAGCCCTTGAGTGCTCTTGTTTAAAGCATCTTCTGGTATTGAACTAGTTCAACAACTTCTCCTCTATTTTGAAGGTTTATTGTTCAAATATGAGACCTATTTCAAGCACACAAAGTAATCCATTAAATCCCTAAAATATATCAACAATAAGAAGACTGAAATGCTTCCTCGTGAGTTATGAAACAAAAACAGATAGGTTGGTCCGACGAGTATCTCCCTTGTACATTCTCATGCTTCCCATTCATTACTCTTATTTATTAGAGGGTTGTTGAGGATGCTACAATATTGAAGTGGGATTATAGCAACATGCCACATCGGTCCCAAATGGCAAGTCAAGGTGATGAGACGAACACTAGGATGTTGTTTGATTCTAGTTAGAAAAAAAAATCGAAACTTTTAAATCCCATTCTCATAACTGTACATTGGAAATTGGCTCTTCATAGTAACCACCTCTCCTTATTGGGGCAAATAAAGGGGTGCGTTTCATCTTTTCTCTTATAGATCTAGGAGAAGATGGGGTCAAGTTGGACTTGAGGCCCAAAATGGTTTTGGATAACGCCATGAAGGGGTATTGAACCATGATTCTCCACATATAGAGGATTGTTTTTCAGAACCGATGGTCATCAAAGAAGAATTTGTTAGCATATCTAACACTTAGTGAGGATCCACCCTCCTACATGGGAGGCGACGATGTTGATCAGGGTGGTTGGTTTTTTTCAAATCTAGTTGTATTACGAGACATGTTTTTGTATGGTAGCTCCCTTGTAACAAAGGGATTGCAACATTTTCATTATGTTCATGATTGGAATTTTCAGATCTACACATTAGAGTGGATCCACATAAAAATCTAGATCATAAGGGTTCCCTCTGCCTCTTACTCTCACATATGGGCGAAAGACTTGCATATTTAGATAAATCTCATATTTCAACTCTAGATCCACCCTTTTATGTGTCTCCTCTCTATATTTTACCTCCAAACTTAGACAAAAGAAAGATAGAAAAAGAAAAATACTAGATCTTCTTAACAAAATTTAATGGGAAGACATCTATTTGATGGATCCGGGGCTCAAATCTAGTAAAACACCTAAACTAAAGCATTCAAAGTGACATGGGAATACCAAAAACACTTCAAGTTTTGTTATACAAAGGAAAAGTGCTCCAAGATTCCCTCTAGTTGAAATATTATGGTGCGACAAGGGATTCTACCATAATACTAAATCTGAGGCTGAGGGGTGGAGCTATAGGCTTCATAAACCCTAATACAAATCCCAGAAACCCTAGTGGATCAGCCTCTTTCAAGGATGCAGTAAAAGGGAAGACTGTCACTCTAGCTTACCAGATCCAAAATCTATTAGTACCTTTCATAGTCGAGCAAATGGGCAAGGTACCAATTATGGATGTAAAACCCCCATAGGTAAAATCGTATTTTGCTGATCTACAAACTAAGGCATTAGTTTGTAGGTTTAATGGTTTATGGCCGAGATCTAAAGAATGATATTAGTGGGTGTTTTCTTGTTGGAAACAAAACCGTGATCCCTACTTATGCTCAAAGGGCTTCTTCATAGTTCAATTTGACACACCACAAGATATGAAAAAAGTTCTAAATGAAGGGCCATGGTTTTGGGGTAGAGTCGGGCTTTTCGTTACCCCATGGTTCCTATAATTCGATGCTACAAGCATGGTGGTAACAACGATGCCATTTTGGGCGAGGATACCGAATCTTCCTCTCCCCTTCTGGCACCATAAGGTCCTGAAGGATATTGAGAATACTTCGGGTAAATAAAAAAAAAATATTTGGACAGAACAACAAAAGGTATCTTTACATTCACTAGAATATGTGTAGAGATAAACCTTAACTAAGATCTCCCTGATCATATTCATTTAAAACATGAAAAAATTCAATGGACTCAAGTTTTAGATTATGAAAATACAACATTTAGATATCGAACTTGTTTTCAAACATGACACTTGCAGAGAGCACCTGCCCATAGGCAAGAAAGACCCCAAAAAAGAAAAAGAAGCAGACCTCGAAGCCAAGAGTATGGCTATTTTTGGACACTTCTGAAGACAAAGAAGAAGAGACCATGGGAAATACTTCAAATATAGATGCTCATACACAACCTGATAGCCAAGCAAATGGAGGAGTCGGGGATCATTTAAAAACCGTGAATCATAACTAGAAGGGTACTGAACTAGTAGAGATCATAGCATTAGAGCAACATAAAGCATAAACACCCATCGAAAGGAATTAGGGGGTATAAAGGGATCCCATGTATCCGAGAGCTCGAACTCAGACAAAGAAGTATCCTTGAAGGCAAAGGGAAATTAACTGGCAATAGTAACAACGGTTCCCAACCAAGGAATTTGACAAAAAGTTCAGAAAAAGAAAGGCAAGATGGGAAGGGAAAGCTAAGTGACTATTAACACACTTAGCCCCAACAATTATGTAATTTTTATAATTTTTTCTCTTTTTTGTGCATCCATTGAGAGATTGACATGACCAAATGCTTACCAACATCTGTTAAATGTAATTTTGTTCCTTATTTACCAGTTGAATAAAATTATGAAAAACGTTTGCCTAAATACTCATTTTTTTCTTTTCTTTTTCAAACTAAACCAAACCTAGACTAACAAGATCAACCTAATAATAAATAGAAATACTTGGAAAGATTATCTAAATAGTCAAGCAAATTGCAAGGTTCCCTGAACAATTGGGCGAGAAGTAAATAAGGAAAATAAAACGATCCTAAACCTAGAGCAACTTAAAATGGTATGTAAAACATGGAATCGGACATTAATGCGAGATCGCTCTAACACCAAAGGATGGCTTGGTGACATGGCTTGACACCTTATACATATGTACTATAATGTTCTCATACTATAATGTTCATGAGAGATGACTCATCGGAAAATGACCATACCTATTGTCAAGATAATGCCACCCTTCCCAGTAAACTAATCATTAACTTATTGCAGGGTGGATAATTTTCCCACTTACATATAATGGCGTTTCACCTATCGTGCGATTTTCTAGCAAAATGTTGCTCCAGTGAGCTTAACCCCTGGCCCCTGGGTTAATCTGGCTGGCTATTTCCAAACGGACAAAGCAGTAGATGGCCAACAGACTATTTGTCAACGGATGAAGCAATCAAAATGGCTAACAGGCAAGAAAACCGCTGTTGCTGCTAATTATTTTGCAGTAACAGCGTTGAACTGGATATGATACAATCATACAACCTTTAAACAATCAGGGAAAATAGGAACAATCAGAAAAAATAAGATAATGGTGGCTTTGTTAATTGAACCAGCGTTTCACTTTCAACGTAGAATGCGAAACTTGAACAGTGCTACTTCTAAAATATCACAACCCAATTCGAACGCGACTACTCTTGACAAAATCACAGAGCTCTGTAAACAGGGCCGTTTGAAGGAGGTGTTGCAATTTTTATATATAACAGATAGCTTCATAGACTCTTCTGCATATGTTTCGCTCTTGCAGGCTTGCATTCAGAAGAAAACCTTGCCAGAAGGAAAACTCATCCATGCCCACATGAATGAGAGAGGATTTATGGCGGACAGACTTTTACAGAACACGCTGCTTAACATGTATGTCAAATGCTTGAGTCTGATGGACGCTCGCAGAGTTTTCGATCAAATGCCTCAACGAGATGTCTGTTCATGGACTGTTATGATATCAGGCTATTCAAGGCAGGGGCCTGCCGAAGAGGCATTGAGGCTGTTTAACCAAATGGAGTCAACAGGTGTCCAACCCAATACGTTTACCTTTTCTTGTGTTGTTTCAGCGTGTGCCAATCTCGCATCTCTGAAACAGGGTGTGGAGATCCACGAGGAAATAATACGGAGAGGTTTCCAATCTCATCTCTCTGTGACGAATGCTCTCATTGACATGTATGCAAAATGCAGGGAAATGGAGAAGGCGCGCGAATTGTTTGACAAAATGCATCAACCAAATGTTGTCTCCTGGACAACACTGGTTTCAGGTTATGCACACAATAAGCTTATCGATGAGGCCTTGAAGGTTTTTAAGAAAATGCCTGCGCGAGATGTCTACTCTTGGAATGCCATGATTGCAGGGTTTGCACGGAATGGGTTTATCGACGAGGCTGCAAAACTCTTTGAGGAAATGCCTCGAAGAGACATTTTCTCATGGAATGTCATGATGGCAGGATTTGCACAGAATGGCCTTGTTGATGAAGCCCTGAGAGTCTTCAGTGAAATGCCTCAACAAACGACCATTTCATGGAATGCATTGATTGCGGGGTTTGCTCAGAATGGACATGATGGGGAAGCTTTGAAGATTTTTCATCAGATGCAGTTGGCAGGTGCGAAGCCAGACTCGAAAACCTTTGCTAGTGTTCTTCCAGCATGTGCCAACTTAACGAGCCTGGACAAGGGTATGGAGATCCATGATGAAATAAATAAAAGAGGGTTTCAGTCTGATCCCTTTGTGATGAGTGCCCTTGTAGACATGTATGCAAAATGTGGAAGCATACAGAAGGCACGTGCATTGTTTGACCAAATGCATCAACGAGATGTTGTGTCCTGGACAAGTATGATTACAGGCTATGCCATGCATGGCTATGCCAAGGAAGCCCTCCAACTCTTTGAAGAAATGAAATGTTGTGGCATAATACCCAACTATGTTACTTTACTCAGTGTCTTGTCTGCATGTAGCCACGCAGGTCTAGTAGATGAGGGCTACCGATATTTCAACTCTATGACCGAACATTATCACATCACACCTTCAATGGAGCATTATAGATGCATGGTTGACCTCCTTTGCCGAGCTGGACTTCTGGATGAAGCGCAAAACTTTATCAAAAACATGCTAATACAACCTGATGCTGCTGTGTGGAATTGTTTGCTTAGTGCTTGTAGAATGCATAACAACGTAGGGTTAGGAGAATGGGTGGCAGAATATATTCTTGAGTTGGATGCTACAAGTGCTGCACCTTATGTGCTTCTCTCAAACATTTATGCTGCAGCTGGTAGGTGGGTTGACATTGAAAAGGTCAGGCTAATGATGAAAGACAGAGGCATAAAAAAGACACCTGGATGCAGTTGGATTGAGGTGAATAACCAGGTGCATGCTTTTCTTGGAGGAGATGATTCACACTCCCAAACAAAGGAAATCTAAAAAGAGTTGGAGAGTAAGGGTGGTGGAGTATCTTAGTGATACCAAGATTCTATTAAATGACGTGGAGAAGAAGGAACAGATTCTTTGAAACCACAGTGAAAAGCAAATGATTTAGTTCAGGATGTTGAACGCATCCCCTTGTAACAGCTACTGCAGTAAACAAGAACCTTCAAGTGTATGCTGACTGGAACTCTGCAACCTATTTCATCTGTAAGACTATTACGCAATAAATTATTGTAAGAGGTTTAATTCTACCATGATTTCACAGAAGGATGGCGTCCACGTGGAGATTACCAGCAAAACTAAGGGAAGAAAGACAGAAACAATATTTGTATCACAAAAAGCTTAGGTAAGCTGTTAACAAACATCGCTGGGAAACCTACTGTATTGTTAAATTTAGATAACCATGGTCATCTATGCTTGATGCACTTTTACTTCAATCTTTCTTAGGCCCGATACAAAATAGCAATTACATAAACTTGAAAGTAAAATGTTGATAGAACACAATAATAGATCAATAGAAGACAAGCCAAATATAGATCAGATTTACAATTCCTTTTGTCCAGCAAATATATGAGATATTGTTGCGTTATTGCAGTCAGCAGGATGCTTCAACCAGCGAAGTCTTTCTTAGACAACCACTCCTTCATGTGTCACACCCACAGTCCCCAAAGGCAGCTCATCACAAGTCAACACTAGTCAACCCAAAGATAGTGTAGAAAAGTCAATGCAGGCAGCAGCAGAAAAGTCAACGCATCAAATTAGGGCTTTGGTCAAACAGCCCGGAATTCCTCGATTTTAGTGCCCAGCTGTACGGCCTCCTAAAATCGGATTTTTGGCAGAAGTTGGAGGTCAAACGACCAAGGGTTGACCATGGTCAACGCTGCAGCAAAAAGCCCTAGACAGATCCGCAGAAACATCAGCTTCACTCCACACATGTGAGGGGAAAAAGGCCTCCAAAGGCTATCGAACCAATCAGATCACAATGCGAGAATGTGTGATGAGTTGATGAAATGACCTCCAAGTCTCTCCAATTTATATCCATCAATGAGGGTGTGTGACACATCTATTAGGCATATGAGCCTACATTAAAAATCTGGCCGACCTTGCACACGTGGAAAATAAATTCAAAATAAATGTTCTGCCCATCCGATCAAGATGATCATTAGATCAATCTTGCACCTCTCCGAAAGAGGAATCCAACAAAAATATGACCATCGTCATATGAGTAGTGCAACATGGAGTTTGGACCTAGTTGCTCAAAATTAACACTCCCTCTCAACTAAGGAGAACTCCATCTGTCCACAAGTGCTATCCATCAGTACCATCATGTACTTTCACCAAACATCGTTTGTCATCCTATCGTAACTTGCTTTGCTGGCTCTTTATTTCAGATAGAACAAAAGGTGAGTCACAAAGATATCACATACAACTGACCTGTAGTCAGCTTAGAGGTAAAAGTCTCTCTTGGACTCGAAAGAGTCTCCTACTAACCCGAAGTTAGTTTACTGACCTAAAGTCAATTTAGCGGTAAAAACATCATCATACTTGATCCCAAATCAAGGTGTTGGACACGTGCCATCCTAGACATAGAGAGTATGACAATCTCCAATGCATCCATCGGTCTTGCTATTGGTCTCTATCCACATTTCCCACCTCATTGGCCAAGTGAGAGGTACTTCCCATGAGTTCGAAACTCCATGGGTAGGATGTGTGCGGGGCACAGATCAAAGAGAGACGAACCAACTCAATATCATAACGGTGGGGCAGAAGCACAATAAGGTTCGGCAAGCCTAGCCCCGTATGTGCTTATAGCTCCAAGAAGCTTTTCCCTAGCCCCTTGGGGCTCCCAGAGCTCATAGTCCAACTCAATCAAGACCCTTAGAATAGGGTCTTTCCACGATTCTAAGCTTCTCACGGAAGGTTAGGAACTTGACCTTACCTAGGGGCTTTGTGAGAATATCTGCGACTTGCTCATCAGTTCCTATATGATTGAGCCTTACAACACATCACTGTAACATAGCTCGGATAAAGTGGTACCTGATATCAATATGCTTGGATCGATTGTAGAACACGGGATTCTCAGAAAGACGAATCCCACTCTGGTTATCATAAATGATACCGGGTATCTAGCACATGCCCAAACAACTCACTGAAGAGATTTCACAACCAAACAACTTCACAACAGGTCATACTCGCTGCAATGTATTCGGCCTCAGCGGTGCTCAAAGCCACCTACTTTTGCTTCCTGCTCATCCAAGATATCGAAGCAGAACCCAAGGTGAAGCAACATCCAGATGTGCTCTTGCGATCCACCACATTGCCAGCCCAATCGACATGAGTATATCCATGGAGTCTCAAACTCCCAACAGCATATCTTAGCCCATGGTTGATTGTGCCCCGAAGATATCTCAACAGATTCTTGGCACCAATCTGGTGAATGTGATGAGGATCAACCATATGTTGACTCAAAGTGTTCACTGCAAAACATATGTTCGGACAGGAGTTCACTAAGAACATCAGGGCCCCCATGAGTTGTCGATACTCGGTAGGATTTGCTAGCACGGACCTAGCAGTGTTTCCACTCAACTTCTTAAATTTGAGTTCCATCGGTGTCGACACAGACTTACAGTCCACCATACCAAATCTCTCTAGCAGCTTCACGACATATTTTCCTTGAGGAAGGAAAATCTTACCTGGCCTCTGCCAGACCTCCAAGCCTAGGAAGTAGTGCATCAGTTGTAGGTCTTTCATCTCAAACTCAGAAGCTAGCTCCCTCTTACACTGATGAATGAGAGGGTCAACACCTGTCAAGAAGAGATCGTCCACATAGAGGACCAAAATGAGAGGCTTTTCTCTATCAGCCTTAAAATAACGGTTCAGATCAGCATTACTTCGAGTGAAGCCTAGCTTCATCAAGAAGCTATTTATCCTCTCGTACCAAGCCTTGGGGGCTTGCTTCAACCCATAGAGGGCTTTCTTCAACCTGCATGCATGGGTGTTGTTAGTGACCTATAAATATAAGATTCATAATTTTGACTTGACTGATGGTAGTCTTGTAAATATGTACAAACTTTGCTTTCTGCAAGTTATTTTCCCATATTTTGTAAAAAATAAAAATAAAAAAAATCAAAAAGAGGGTAAAAAGTCCTAAAAGAAAAATCAAAGGACTTAGAAAAAATAATATACCCCAAAAGAAAAAAGATGAATAAAACATGAAAGTGTGCAAGTCTAAGTGCCACTACTTTTACTTTTTGCAATTGATTATGGTAGAGTGTCAATAAATGCCATAATCTGTGATGAGTTGAACAATTTAATCTTGACTTGTCATCTTTCAATTTCAAATGTTGTAGATAGAGAATAAACAATTGTCATACAGTCTAATCATGACAATTCAGTAGTTAGGTAGAGAATAAAAGAATCCAACAGTTTAATCTGGATTCTTGGGTGCAATAAGTGTAGAATTAGATAGTTTACTGCTTTCAAAAGAATAAAAGGTTGTAAGGTTGCTAGTTCAAATGCACCTGATTAAAATGGAAGAAAAAAATGTTAGATTAAAGATTGGGTAGGTAGAAGAAGTTGGGAAACATCATTGTACACTGAGTCACAGGACACGTCCTCCAGGGTCACGTGTCCCGTATTTAACGTGTCGGACACGGAATATGACCTAAAACGTGTCAAATACGTTTTTTGGGTGTGTCCTTCGAAACTGAATACGTACCCTCTGTTTTTGAATGCGTGTCCTTAAATCGAATACTCATGTCATAGGTTTGGAATACTTGCCCTAACGTATTCTCGCGTTTGGACATGTTTTCCACCAAAAATTACAAAAATGATAAAAATTTTGTTAGTTTTCATTTATGTTCGGTGTGGTCGCCGTTGCCATTGTTGTGGTCGCTGCTGCCTTGAATCTTTGTTTGCTGCTGTTGCCTTCGTGCCTTGAACCTTTGTTTGCATTGCCCATTGGCCGCATTCCCGTTGCTGCTGCTGCCTTTGTGCATTCCAAGTTCCAGACTCCAGTGCTATTTGGCGTTAAGGTTGCCGTTGCTGCCTCGACTGCGTTGGCACTGCCTTGCCATTGCTGCCTCGACTGCCCAGAGGAACGCGTTAACGCTGAACGGTTACACACTGCATAGGTATGTAATATCATATATGATATATCATTTATGTAATGGACCTTTTTTTTTATTGTATGCTCTATTTGTGTTAGTGCATAACTTTTTAGAAACAACAAAATAAAGTAATGGATTCATGTTAAAATTATAGGTTGCAACCATGCCTATGTATCTTGGTTCACTGGTGATGTCAAAAAAGTATTAAGCCATCCCCCAAGGGTACAAATCCTGGACAATTTTTGCAGAATGGTTTCTCTTGGACTTGTCCACTAAGCAAAATAAAGTCATGTTATAAGTATAACTTATGTGGAATAGACCCCAATCTCAAGGTTTGTATATTAAAGCAACTTTCCAAAAAGAAGAAGACAGCTGTTTGTTCTAATCTGACTGATGATTAACGAGAACTCTTTTAATGTCCTGTGGAATGGCCACATTCAAACTGCAATAATATTTCTCCTGCTCTCCGTTACTTCCTAAAGATTTAGAAATGCTCACTGCTATCAGTTTGGAAGAAAAACCATTGGTCTCAGTCAGGATCACTTGGATTTCCTTGAATATTTTACAGCCAAAATGAAACTCACAATGTGTGGATTTTATGAATCTCAGCATTACACAAAGCATAAACCCGCAGAAAAAAAAACAATTTTCCTAATCAGAAATGTGTAAAACTAAATTGAGCCAAACAATATGCAAATGTGATATATATATATATTTTAAATATAAATAAAACATGTCCCTCGTGTCTTGTTTTCGAGGTCACAGTGTCTCGTGTCGAATACTCGTATTTACGTGTCCTTCGTGTCTTGTGTCCTCGTGTCATGTGACTTAGATTGTACATATCTTTCACCAGGTTATAAATGACTAATTCCCCCTCCCCATAGCAATTTGATATTCTAGACTGTCAGTAAAAAAGGCTCAAGGCATTTCTTTGACTTTTGTTGGGACCGGACCTAAGGCTCAATGACTGGTTAGTTGAAAATGTTAAGTTTCTATATTAATCCCAGAAATTTTCATCATTTACCCCTTCATGTACTCATCACCATTTTACTTCATAAGTAAGAACTCTTTTCTTACTTAAATATTACATAAAGGCACATTTAATTAACTTCCCCCATTTTACAAAGTATAAAACCCTAAAAAAAATGATATACTAAATAAAAGTGAATGAGTTATAAAAATGAAGCTTTACTCTAATTTTCACTTTCCTTAGTTTTATTTATGAATTTTTGAGTATTCATGATCCCTTTTCATACTAACACTTGACCTACTTATTAACTCCCTATCAAATATCCTAGTCCTATTAATATAACTTCTTTTTATTTAATATCCCAAAAAACCCCCTTATTATATGCTTTTGTGTCAAAGATATTTATCACATGTTGATATAACATCCCGAAATTATCCTTTTGACACAAAACTATCTATAAAAATATACCCCTTTCCCCTATGGTTTTTAGACCCCTCCGCAGTCTAAAACTATATAATAAAGTCTAAATAATACAAAAAAACGCGTTTTATTTACATTCTATGTATTTAAAATAACGCACAAAAATACTTACATCATTGTACCCTTCCCCGATTACCCTTAACCCAAGGTTAAAAACCCTAAGCTTATTTTTATCTTAAGTCTTTTCCCCTTCATAATATGTGAAACCTCATGTTTCATATAAGTATCAAACCTTGGTTATACCTTTATTAAACTTGCGCCATTCTATACATAAACTCATTTTATATATTTGAAACCCATTAACCATTCCATTTTCGTAGCGTCGGGTTCGACCTCAACTGTCCAATCATCTCTATCAAAATCAACGGTTGACATTTGACCCGGGTCCCACCTTTCCTTACCCTGCAACTTCCCGAGAAATCTCGATCGTTCGCATCGGGTGATTACATCCGACGGCGCGCATTCAATATCGCATAACAAAAGTGATCGGGCAAAGTGTGTAAAAAATAATGCGATAAAAGCTGTTTCGTGAAACCACCACTTGCTACGTGTCTCATTTCTACTGGATCACATTCCAAAAGTAAAAAACCATTTACTGCCCAGGAGCAATGCGATAACCACTAATGGTTTCGCCTTCAATACGAAAACCACTCCCACCATTTCAACTTGACCTGTAATTAATACTTCGCATATCGATAAAACCTAAGGTTTTAACCTTAGTTTTTCATTGTTTTGCATACCTTTGTGCCTTTGCCCTCTGAGAAATCATTCACAGACACCATTGTAGAGCTGTTTTCGAACCAGTTTGTCGTTCTAAAACCATTTCCACTCTGAAATTCACCGCCGAATACTCTCAACGCCTTCTACCAAGCAAATGCGACCAGTTTGAAGACTGGTATAAACCTGGAAACCCTCTTCGACCGCAACCCTACCCCTTCAAGGTATTTTTCAGTAATCCGACCTGCAACATCTTAATTTCAAAGAACAAAATTAAAACACTTTGAAAATATAAACCATTTGAAAGTATTCAAACCCTGAAGAAACAGGGAAAACCCTGTCAAAATTCTCTCAGAATTTGCCACTTCCGCCTGACGAGTTTTGACCATCCAAAAGCTATTCCTACGGTTAAAATCCATTTGAATTACTGAAAAAACCATTAAAATCCCTTTCCAGTCTTCTGCACATAGTAAGTCTGCATTTTCCTCCTAAAACCCTCGACCAGATTCTGAATTCTTCCCAAAGCAGCTGAATTAGCCTTCTATCTCCCAAAAGAAACTAAGCAAATAGTCTAATCTTGCTCAGTTTTATTTAGAATGACAAAAAAGCAGGTCACTCCTAGGACTGGAGGTCCCAAACCTCAGAAGCCTGCCTCCAGCAAGCTTCCAAACCCTAAACCTTCAAAAATCGATAAACCTACTGCTGCCCTAACTGCAGATTCCACTGAAGTAGTCAGACCTTTGCAGCCACCTGTCTCCTCTGAAGAGAACAGTCCCTTGATTGATTTAGACTATAGAATTGCTGATGCTACCTTAGAGTTCGATCTACTTGAAGTACATAACTGGTGTCATGAAAAATTTGAGAAGAAAGTGGAAAATGATATACCTATATGGGACTCCAACTTGCCTAAATACGTGGTTCCCATCACCCATTAAGCTCAAGATTTCATTAGGTTGTGTCAGTTACACTATATCCCTGACCAGAGGTGCATGGTGAACAAAGATAATGAGGTCATGTTTTACATAACTGCTGAAGCCATCAATGATATGCTCCAACTGAGCCACGATCCACGAGCAGTAACATTGTCCATTGAAGATTTAACTCAGATGTATTTAGACCTGGATTTCCCTAGGAAGTTTATGATTCTTCAAAACTTCATGCCTAATCATGTTAACCTTCCTAAGGTAAATCCACCTTATGATACTTTTGATTTCCCTGAGGGCTCTAGACAAATCATTTCCATGCTTTCATTCATTCTAGGCTATGCTAATGATGAGTTTACAGATGCCTCCATTCTAGGTTTCCTCTCTACCTTGTCTCCAGGACAACATCCAAAACTAGTCTTTGTCAAACCAGGAGGTAACTCCTCAAAACTAGAATGTGTATTAGCTGAAGAATGTACATGCTTATATAGATGGGAGGTGAGGCTATTGGGATTCATCTCCCAATGACTCTTGGCCTTCCTTATTTCCTAATAATAAATAATATAAAAAAATACATATGCACACCCATCCATAGGATTAGGTGTCAACATTCCCCCTTTAATCCGAAGGGATGTTGGTGAGTCCAAGCATCGATCTGAACTTTTCAAACTTTTCTCTTCCAAGTGCTTTGGTGAAGATGTCAGCAGTTTGCTCATTTGTGGAACAATGATGTAGATGGATGGTTTTTGCCTGAACATGATGTCGAATTAGATGGTACTTTGTATTGATGTGCTTTGTTCGATCATGGAACTTTGGGTTCTTGGCCAACTTTATTGCAGAAGTGTTGTCGATCATGAGGGGAGTGGAATACATCTGTTTCATCTGCAAATCTTCCAGGATTTTCCGGAGCCACACAATTTCCTTTGTTGCTTCAGCTGCTGCCACATATTCTGCCTCGGTCGTGGAATCTGCTGGAACTGACTGTTTGCGTGATCTCCATGAGATAGCTCCTGATCCAAGACTCATGGTGTAACCTGTAGTAGACACCCCTATTTCTTTGTCGCCATCAAAGTCTGAATCAGAGTATCCGGTCAAGTTGAAGTCGCCTACCTGTGTATATTTGAGTCCAAAGTCTTGAGTCCCCTTCAAGTACCTTAGTACTCTTTTTGCAGCAGACCAATGTCCTTCAGAAGGTTTTTGCATGAACCTTGAGAGGATTCCAACAGCAAATGAGATGTCAGGTCTGGTGGTGGTCAGATAGATAAGACTTCCTACAAGCTGTCTATACTTAGTTGCATCCTCAAATTCCTTTCCTTCAATAGATGTGAGCTTCAAGTTTTTTTCCATTGGAGTGCTTAAGGGTTTACAATCATCCATGCCAAATTTGTTCAAGAGATCTCCAATGTACTTCTTTTGCGAAAAAAATATGAATTTAGGATGTTGAATTACTTCAATACCCAAATAGTAATGAACATGACCCAAATCAGTCATTTCAAAACCTTTCTTCAACTCTTTCTTCATGGATGCAATATAGCTCTCATTGTTTCCCGTTATCAAAAGATCATCTACATATACCACAAGATATACAACTGTTTTTCCAACTTTCTTAACAAACAAAGTTGCATCATCAAGATCAAAGTGTTTGAAATCAAGCTTCAGAAGATGCTCGGTCAACTTCTCATACCAGGCTCGTGGTGCTTGCTTGAGGCCATACAAGGATTTCACAAGTTTGCAAACTTTGTGTTCTTGACCTTTTATCACAAATCCTTCTGGCTGGGACATATAAACTTTCTCCTTCAGATCTCCATTCAAGAACGCTGTTTTTACATCCATCTGATGGAATTTCCATCCACTCTGAGCTGCTAAGGCAAAGAGAGTCCGGATGGTGGTCCATTTTGCTGTGGGAGCAAACGTTTCTTCATAATCAATTCCTTCCTTCTGTGCGAATCCTTTTGCCACAAGCCTGGCCTTGTGCTTGTCAAGTGAGCCGTCTGCTTTGTACTTGTTCTTGTAGACCCACTTGCAGCTAATTGGTTTCGCTCCCAAAGGTGGATCAACCAGCTTCCAAGTGCCATTATTTATCAAGGCATCATACTCCTTCTGCATCGCTTCTTTCCATTCATCATGAGAAGCGGCTTCTTTGAAGGAAGTTGGTTCATGATCTGTAGACAAACTCAACTCACAGTTATAAGCAATATCCATATCAACAGGGGAATTAGAATTATCTACATCACCTTCGATTTCTTGAGTGGAACTTCTTGTTCCTGTTTTTCCAACCTCATCAGGATGAACATCCTCCAGTGTCTTTGTCAGCCATTTGGGAGGACCTTTCCGAGATGGCCCAGGCTGGTCATTTGACTGAGTTGGGATTGATTCAAGATTCAATCTCCCAATTCTGTCAATCACATCATCCAATGTGTCATCCATGGTTGTTTCTTCATGTGGGGGAGAGAGTGCTTCAGGATATGATTCCACAGTTTGATTCAATATCGGAATCCCCCTTCAAGGTGTGGAATCACATTATCAAACTCTTGGAAAGACTTTGCATGTGTGAATCTGTCCAGGCGATCAAGTTGCCGCTCAACAACCTTGTCACTCTTGGAATATTCAAGAAATATGACATCTCTTGCTATCACAAACTTCTTATTTGTTTCATCATAGAGACGATATCCTTTGGAGGTATTGGAGTACCCCAAGAAGATACATTTTCTACTTCTAGCACCAAGTTTGTTCCTTTGACCCTTGGGTATCAAGGCATAACAGGTGGACCCAAAGACCCTGAAATGCTTTATCGAAGGAATGTGGCCATGCCACATTTCAAAAGGAGTTTTGTTTCTAATTGAACTTGAAGGACACCTATTCTTTATGTAAACAGCACATAGAACTGCATCAGCCCAAAACATCAATTTCACATTCTTGAAAATAACATGGAGCGAACCATATTTAAGATAGTTCTGTTCATTCTTTCAGCTACACCGTTCTGTTGGGGATTATATGGCACAGTTGTTTGATGTTTGATTCCATGTTGACGAAGATAATTTTCAAATTTGTTTGAAGTGTATTCTTTTCCATTATCAGTACGTAGAGAGCCAATATGTGTTTGTGCATCATTTTCAATCCATGCATGAAAATTCTTGAAAGTTTGAAAAGCATCGGACTTATTCTTCAGTAAGTAAATCCAACACATTCTGGTGTAGTCATCAATAAATGTCATCATGTATTTGTTTCCATTTGCAGAAGAAATAGGCATAGGGCCACATAAATCTGAATGAACAAGTTCAAGTTTCCTATGTGCTCTTGAGTGTGAATCATGAAATGGATGTTTGCTATGCTTTCCTAGAATACAAGCATCACATTCCTTAGGTTTTCTAGGAATTGTAGGTAGTCCATCAACACCATTTTTCTTCAACAAACGAAGGCTGTCATAGTTTAAGTGTCCAAATCTAGCATGCCATAAAAGACTTTATGGAAATGTACCTTCATCATGATGTGAACTGAATGCAAAGTTTTGAGCATGAGCAGATGAACCTTTCAGCTTCAAAAGTCTCCCTTCTTCTATTCCCTCCATGACAAGTGAGTGATCTGATGCTGATCTGACCTCTGCCTTGCCATCAAACAAGTGAACTGAGTGTCCTTGCTGCCGGATTTCGATCAGGGACAGCAAGTTTCTTTTCAACTCCGGGAGGTATAGAACCTCATGTAGGATATGATCAGGAAGACTAGGCAGTTTAAGCCTGACTGTGCCAAGCCCTGATGGCTTGAGTTTGGATTTATCTGCGAAATATACTGCTCCATCAACTTTGTCAGTGAATTCTTCAAAAAAATCTTTTCTAAATGTCATGTGACATGTTGCTCCCGAATCTAGCAACCAATCATCTCTCCATGAAGTAAATGAAACATCAAATAGGTTTTCAGTTACTCCATTGTTACAATGTGCTAGAACATAGTGAGCGGATTCAAGTGCTTTACCTTTTTCTTTGTCATTAGTTTTACCTTTGTCTTGATTTCTTTGCTGCTCAATTTTCTCCCATGGTGTTCTGCATTTGGATGCATCATGTCCATCTCTATTGCAACGTGTGCAATGAAGATTGGATTTGTCAGATTGTCTGCCCCCCCTTTCTGTGAAGTTTCTTCTTCCTCTTCCTCTTCTGCCACCTCTTCCTCTGGATGAATCTGGAGTATGACTCTTTTCTCTATGTGCCAAGTATGCAGCCTCTTTGGAAGATGAAGGGACTGTCATCTTCCCAAAAGCTTTCTCTCTTTCTGCAAACTTCTGCTCAAGTTTATCAAAGGTGATATGCTCAAAGTTTCCACTTGCTTGCAAAGACTCAAGATAATGTGAGTACGTCGGATATAATGCTTTCACATATGCTATGAGAGATACATCCATTTTTACACCAGTGTTTTCAATATCATGCATTATAGATCTTACTTCTGAAGCTAAAGCAAGGGGGTCATCATTCTTCATTTCAAGACTGAATAGCTTAATCATCAATTGAACATTTTCTAATTCTGAATGTGAGTCATAGAGTTCTTTTAGTTTCTTCAAGGCTTCATAGGCATTTGAGAATGATGAAATATGGCGACTCACCTCTTCACTTACTGAGGTTGCAATCAAGGCATAGGCCTTGCAGTTCTTGTTTTCCCAAATGGCAAGCTCTTTGTCTGAAGTGGGCTTTTCTGGTGGATTTTCTGCTTGTCCTTCACAGATTCCTTTCCACAGCTCATTAAAAATGAGTGTGTGTTTAATCTTCCGAGACCATTCAAGATAGTTCTCTTTGCCGGAGAGAACCACCCCAACAATTGAGATGAGAGAATGCATTAGATTGCTGGAAAAAATCTTCTGAAGAGGAAAAATTTATGCTATACAAACTTTCAATTCTTGAAATCTGATCAATTAAAGGGAACAAAACTCTTGCTGGAGAAATAATCTGAGTTTAAAAACTCTTTGCTGGAAACTAATTCTGCTAAAAAAACTTTTGCTGAAGACTGAATTTTAAAAAACACTCTTTGCTATAAACTGATTCTGCATAAAAAAAATATAATTTTTTTTTTTTTGTTTGGGAAAAAATGTATATGAAAAAGGTGGGATGGTATGAATGGGAGGAGGCGGAATTATGAAAGGGGAAAGGAGGGGCGGAATGGAGGGATATGGGGATTGGGAAATGAATATTACAAATGGGGCGAAGTGAATTGACAACGTTTACTAACAAAGGGGCGGTAATTATATGACAACGTGGTATTAAATATTGAACAGTGGTAATATATGAGCAGTGGTAATGTAATGAGGAGAAGGCGGTATTGTATAGAAGGCGGTATTGCAAAGGAAAGGGCGTAGTATTACAAAGAGACTTGCGTATTAAAATGGTGGTGACAACGTACTGTATATGGCAATGTTTTATATATATGCATTGGATTATAAACCACAACGTTTGACTATGGGTCGACAGACAGGTTAAGGTGAGCGTTGTATATAAAAGACAGACAACATTTTATATGACAGAGTGCTGCGTGTTATGTATGGAGAGCGCTGGTTTTATAAACTGCGTGGAGGTATTACACACTGGAATGTAAACCAAACGACGCTTTATACCAAGCGTATATTAAAACAGCATGATTTTAGACAGCGTATATGAAATCACAATACAACCATCGTTTAAATCCCATGTAATGACAGCGTGGTATATACAAAGGGCGGTGGTATTATAACGCAGAGAACTGTATTTAAGAGTCGACTGGAACGAGCAGGAATAACATATGAGCGCTGTATTAAACCATGAGGGAGCGTTCTTATGACACCAGGCGTGGAAGCACCAGTCAAGAACGTATTGTGAATTGAGGCAGCGTGATGTATGCTTCTGGAATGGAGGGCGTTTATAAAATATGACAGCGCTGGATTATGTAGAGTATGGGAATGCAGGACAGTGAGAGAGAGGGCGCAGAGTAGTGAGGGAGAGGAATGTATGCAGAGTGAGGGAGAGTACGTAGATGAATGGAGAAGGGGAGGCGTTGGGTACGTAGGAGGCCCAAAGGGCTGTTGCAAAAAAAATTTGAAATTGAATCTGCAGAATGACAGAGTTGCAGGACTGCTGGAATTGCAGAATGGCAGAGCCTGCAATTTGCAGATTGACAGAGCCTGTAGTCTTCAGGAGCTGCAGGAGCTGGAGCTGCAAATGTCAGTGCTAAATAGGAAAAAAAATGCAGAATAACAGTCTAGCTATTAATGAGCAGCAAAAACTATTAAAAAATATTGACTGAGCAAAGGAGAGGGAGTTACACCACAGGGCAGAAATGCCAATTGTGGGGCTGGCTCTGATACCATGTCAAACCAGGAGGTAACTCCTCAAAACTAGAATGTGTATTAGCTGAAGAATGTACATGCTTATATAGATGGGAGGTGAGGCTATTGGGATTCATCTTCCAATGACTCTTGGCCTTCCTTATTTCCTAATAATAAATAATATACAAAAATACATATGCACACCCATCCATAGGATTAGGTGTCAACAGTCTTCAACTTTGCCAAATTCATTGCTGATAATATGCATTATCAGTTGATTAAATTACCTGATGAAGGAGTATTCAGATATTCATCCTATCTGTTACATCTCTTCTTATTTTTTCAGGTAGAAAATTTCCCAATTGCATTACAGAAGATGGATGTGGAAGGTAAACCTCTTTTAGTGATATTCTGGACTTCTCTACTCAGGAAAAACAACAATGAATACAACGACAAGGACTTCAATGATTTGTTTATTAAACCTGCCATGAGTTTGTTGAACAAAGCAGAGCCACCAAGGATTAATGAAGACATCAAAAGAATTTTACAGTTGTTTGAAAACTGTAAGGTAGGAGACTGGTATTTGTACGAAAATCACACAGAAATCAGAGTGTATGGTGCACTCTTGGCTCCTTACAAATTACCCAAGTTTCTAACTACCATGATTTTTGCTTTGGAGTACTTAAGACAGATATTGAATGCAGACGTAGTGAATTTCATAAACTCCAAAAAGAAAGCACAATTCAAGCTAAAAAGTCAAATTGGCCCCTTCATAGTCAATAGCAGAGACGCTTTGAGAGACATACTCAGCAAATGATCACAATTGAAATTCCAAGAAAGCTTTTACTGGAATTATGACCCTCAAGGTGTTATAAGTAACCTTAGGGTCATGTGTAAGTTAACCCCATTCCTCCATGATTCAAAGTCACAAATAGAAAAGTATGTTAATCAGATTGAATGGGTTGCAAACACATTGATTGATGATATTCAGGAGATGCAAACAGATAACCTGCAGGAAAAACAGATGGATAGTACACAGGTGGTTAAAGTTAACCAACAAACAGAAGTGTCAAATAAAAGACCTAGAAAAGAAGAAGGCTATTTAGCAGAAACAATTATAGAAAATAAATTTAAGACAATTTGCAGCAAGAAGGCTAGAATGATTACTGTAGAAGAAGAAAAGGCCATAGAGATAGATCACAATGAAGATCAAACAAACAACAATGATCAACAAATAGATGATGAGGCCACAATAATTGTCAATGAAACACTTAGTGAAATTCAGAATGAGTAGGTACTATCACAGGGAAAAGGCAAAGAAATGGTTGAAACATAGATAAATACAGAAGCTCCCTCCTCTTCTAGAGCAGCAGAAGAAATTGATTCTGACATCCAGAAAAAGTTCAAGCAGATCAGAGAAAAGAATGAGGTCTATTCTAAACTTCTTAAAGAAAAACCAGGAGACAAAGACAGACTTGTGACAACTTTTGATTATTCAACAAATAAAATGATTATGTCTTTTCTCCAGCCAATGGTTACAGACCCAAGGTCAGTTACAGATTACAGGAAAACATAGTTTGAAGTAAATGCAGATACCATACATGAACTTGACCAGATAGAGTTTCATAGAAGTGCTTCAGAAATGCTGTATTCAAAGGTAGTCAACAAAACCATGAATGCTACCATGCTTCAAAATACAGTATCTAATTTACAAACTCAAATGAAATTAGATAAGGCATCTCTACATGCTAAGGATTTGAGGATCAAGTTCTTAGAAGACTTGGTGATAGAAATTGGAGTGGATCCCTCCAATATTGAAGTTGCTAAAACTCTCATAAGGCAAAAGAATGAAGATATTGCTGCCTTGAGAAAGCAACTTAAACTTCCACAGAGTGAGCACCCACAGGCCAAAGAAATTCTTCAAGAGAAAACATAGAAAGATGAACTAATGCAGCGAGTTTTAAAGATGATAGCTCAGATCAAAGAAATGGAGAATCAGACAGAAATTCTAATGAAGGAAAATGAAACATTGAAAAAAGCACATGAAGTCCCCATTCCCACAGTCATTCCAACTGTCAGTACTGCTATTCTTTCTACATTGGCAAAACATTTAGCACCAAAAAGAGTATTGGCAACTGCAGTGTCAATTACATCTAAAGATATTTTTGCCACTTCATCATCTACATCACAAGTAAATCAAACAGGTGAAATAGCTGACATAGTAAAAGCTATGGAAGACATGTCCCTAAAGAATAAAGAGATAATCAACTTGAAAGGCACCATCCGAAATCTTGAAACATCAAATAGAGATGCATTGATTACATCCAAGGGACATGAGCAGAGAGCCAACAGACTTCAAGAGCAGGTGAAGATTCTACAGCAACAGGTTAATCTCAATGAACAAGTATCATATATCAAGAATTATCTATGGAACAACATAATTCAAGGCATACATCTACAGTGGCCTTCAATCCAAATCATTATGAATAGAAGAATTTACTCAAGGTAGCACAAATAGAAATTCAGAAGACAAAAGAAGAACTGACTGACAAAACTTCTCAAGCTTTGAAACTAATTACATTTTTGAACAGCAAAAACAAAGAAGAGCTTGAAGAGTTGAAAATATTGGATAAGACTGAAAGCATACTACAAATCAAGAAAGTCCTGAATAAGAGGAATATGATGAATAATTTGGAGGAAAGATGTAAAGACATGAACTTGTCAATCACAAGTTTTTTGGCCAAATACACAATACTAACACAAGCAGGCCTTCCAGACATTCATGCCTTGAATGAAAAGTTAATGGTGCAGAAGGATTATGATAAGAAAATTAGGGCTCATGTCAAAGAGCAGGCCAGCAAACCTTTACCACAAGGTTCCCCAACTGGCAAAGTTATTTTAGAGTACTTTGAGAACTTATTTTTTCTGCAAAATGAAATTAAACACATTTTCATTGTCAAGCCCCAACTTTGCAAAGTACACAGAGGCAGATGAGAGCCACAGGAAATTGAAGAACATGAGAATTCCCAGTGCAGAACAATGGCAGGAATTCACTGATTTGATATAAAGGTTTGCAAACAGAGCATAAAATTACATGAAAAGAAGAACATTACTGTTACCTAAAGGTAAAAATCAGATTGAAAGTGTATCAGATAAATGATCAGAGTCAAAGAGTATCAGTCAAAACAATTTTTACTGCGGGTTTTTCCTCATTTTACAGCAGTCAAGCAGTAAGAAAACAACGTAAAGATGTATCAGAGTATAAAGTACAGGATGAAGAGTGTATTACAAGTCATCTTCCAAAGATATTTTTCCAAGTGCCAGCGAGCATTTCCAGCAACTACAACAAAGCAATAAGTTCAGATAATTAGTCCTATTTTTTATTGATAAGAGGACAACTTGCCAGTTTGTTTTGTAGCTGTCCCTCTTTCTATGTAATAATCTTCATTTTTGCCTAGAGATATTCTCATATCTCTTAGATATTTTGTGAACAATCTATTTGTATAAATACTTCTCTTTTTGAAGTATTAATGGTGGAATAAAATTTGTCAAGACTACTATAGACATTTTTGCTGAATACATTGGAGTTTGTGTGAGTCGATTTGTAAAGCAGCAGACTGGAACTAAGTCAAACAGACATCATAACTCAGGATTCTTGTGCTGATCAGATAAGTCAAGTATTTTCCTGTTTTCACTGTTTATCTTTCTAAGTTCTATACATACATTTACATGTTTTCTGTCTTGAATGATTAACTAGGAGGATTTATACAGGATTAGTATCAAAAGCTCCCTGTTTTTTACTAGTTATTCATTGATATGTTTTCTGTTGATAACTGGACTTAAGAGTTCTTAAATGCTCTTAGTCCCTATTTGATCCCTTTCTTTCATCCTCATTTCTGTAACTTAAGGATTCTTAATTTCCCTTTTGTTCAGATCTTGTCATTTCATCAAAAAGCCTATTCAAAACCCTTTGAAGGTCATCTACCTTGCCCTTAGTACATTTGCTCTTTTGACCTTATTTCCCAGCATTGCTTGCCAAGAAGTTGACTCCATAGCCCAATGGTTTGGTAAATCCCACTGTGGTTTACTTTGAAGTACCTTTTATTCCCACCAAACTTTCAAAACAAACCAAGTGTCCAATCACACCTAGCCTAAAATCTTATAACAAAAATCAAGCTAAATCTTGAGGAGAGATCCCTCTCCGGAATTTAGGAAGGCTAGATCCTAGATTTCAAAAGAGGTTCTTGGTTACCCCTAGTTTTCTTTAACTATAAACCAAAATCCCACGACCTAAGAATTACTAGGGTGATATCAGGTGTCTCTATCTCGGACTTCGAACTCTAGAGGTTGCTCCACATACACCTCTTCCTTTATAGATCCATGCAGAAAAGCGGTCCCCATCATCGATGTGAACTCCCATTCTTGCGTAGCGACAGGGCAATAATTGTAAATTTTAAATGAATGTTCTATGCTTGATGCAACTTTACTTTTTATACCCAATATCCAAACAACAATCATAAACAAGAAAGTAAGCGATAGAACATACAATAGATCGACGAAAAACTAAGCAAAAATACACACTTGTGATCCAACGAAGATATTTGTGTTTTGTGGTGCGTTACAATGATCAACAAGATACTAAAGATGCTTCAACCAACAAAGTCTCTACACGGTCAACCAACCAGAATGTGTCACACAACCCTCAGACAACTCTACAATGGTCAACCCAAAGTCAACAAAAGTCAACATTGTCCTGATCAGCGGTCAATGCAAAGCGATAACAAAGTCAACAAGACCAAGTCAAAGTCAACATCAGCCTCGATTACGTGCCGAGAAAATGCGAGAAGCTATGAAATAAGTAAGTTTGGTCAAGTTGACCATGCGTTGACAAAGTCAACGTTGGTCAAATCGCAGAAATAACCTAGGTCAAACAAAATCTCTCACTGCGTTCCCATGTGTGAGAGATGAAGAGCCTCCAAGATGATGATCGAACCAATCAGATGATGAGAGAGAATGTGTGATGAGTGATGGTGAAAATGACCTCCAATGTTGACCTATATATATCCATCAGTGAGGGTGTGTGACACATCTGTTGGGGCTTCAAGCCTACATTATAATTTTGGCCGACCTTGCACATAAGTGGAATTAATTCAAAATAAATGTTTTGCTCATCGGATCAAGATGATCTTTAGATCGATCTTGCACCTCTCCGAAAGAGGAATCCAATAAAAATATTGGCATCTTCATCTGAGCATCACAACATGGAGTTTGGACCTAGTTGTCCAAAATTAACACTCCCTCTCAACTAGGGAGAACTCCATCCACTTGTGCCATCCAAACATCCTGCGTCATCCCGCCGTAATTTGCTTTGCTAGCTTCTTTATTTCAGAACAAAAGGTGAGTCACAAAGACATCACTCTCGACTGACAAATTCAACTCAGAGGTTCGAAACCTCTATAGGACTCAAAGGAGTCACATACCAACCCGAAGTTGGTTTAATTGACCCGAAGTCAGTTGGAGGTCCGAAACCTCACTAGATTTGATCCCAGATCAAGTGGTTGGACACGTGCTATCCTAGACATAGAGTACGACAATCTCCGATGCGTCCATCGGTGTTTGCTACTGGTCTTTAGCTTTTCCCACTTCATTGGCCAAATGAGAGGTACTTCCCATGAGTATTGAACTCCATGGGTAGGATGCATGCGGGGCACAGATCAAAGAGAGGTGAACCAACTCAATATCATAACTGTGGGCAGAAGCACACTAACAAGGTTTAGCAAGCCTAGCCCTGTGGTTGCTTATAGCTCCAAGAAGCTATCCCTAAAGCCCACTGGAGCTCCTAGAGCTCATCGTCCAGCAAGACCCTCAGAATAGGGTGGTTCCACGATACCTAGATTCTCAAGGAAGGTTAGGAACTTGACCTTCCCCAAGGGTTTTGTGAGAATATCCGCGACCTGCTCATCAGTTCCTATATGATTGAGCCTTATAGCGCCTCGCTATACCATATCCCGGATAAAGTGGTACCTGATATTAATATTCTTGGATCGATCGTGGAACACGGGATTCTCTGACAAACGAATCCCACTCTGGTTATCACAAAGGATAACGGTGGTATCTAGCACATGCCCGAACAACTCACTGAAGAGCTTTCGCAACCAAACTGCTTCACAACAGGCCATACTCGCTGCAATGTATTTGGCCTCAGCGGTGCTTAAAGCCAACCCAATCGACATTAGTATATCCATGGACTGTCATGCTCCCGACAGTGTATCTCAGCCCATGGTTTATCGTGCCCTGAAGATATCTCAACAGATTCTTGGCACCAACCCAGTGAATGTGATGAGGATCAACCATGTGTTGACTCAAAGTGTTCACTGCAAAACATATGTCCGGACGGGTGTTCACTAAGAACATCAGGGCCCCTACGAGTTGACGATACTCAGTAAGATTTGCTAGCACGGGCCTAGCAACGTTGCCACTTAACTTCTTAAAGTTGAACTCCATCGGTGTCGACACAGACCTACAGTCCACCATTCCAAATCTTTCCAGCAGCTTCACAATATATTTTCCTTGAGAAAGGAAAATCTCGCTAGGTCTCTCCCAGACCACCAGGCCTAGGAAATAGTGCATCAGTCCTAGGTCCTTCATCTCGAACTTAGAAGCGAGCTCCCTCTTACACTGATGAATGAGGGGGTCAGCACCTGTCAGGAAGAGATCGTCCACATACAACACCAGAATGAGAGGATTTTCTCTATCAACCTTGAAGTAAAGGTTCAAATCAACATTACTACGAGTGAAACCCAACTTCATCAAGTAGTTGTCTATCTTCTCGTACCAAGCCCTGGGGGCTTGCTTCAACCCATAGAGGGCTTTCTTCAACCTGCAAACATGGGTGTCTCTATCCTGGACTTCGAACCCTAGAGGTTGCTCCACATACACCTCTTCCTTTATCGCACCATGCAGAAAGGCGGTCTTCATATCCATCTGATGAAGATTCCATCCTTGCGTAGCAGCAAGGGCTATGATAGATCGGATGGTGGTATATCGGGCCACATGTGCAAATGTGTTATCATAGTCTACGCCTTCCTTTTGAGAGAAGCCACGGGCAATGAATCTTGCCTTGAACTTTTTAGCACTACCATCAGATCCATGCTTGATCTTATAGAGCCATTTCGAGGTGACAACTGCTTTGTCCTCTGGTCTCGGAACCACATCCCAGACATCATTCTTCATAATGGACTCATACTCTTTGTGCATAGCATCCTTCCAGACTTGATGCTTTACGGCTTCTTCAAAAGATCTAGGCTCAGATTGTACGATCGTACTCATGGCTGCTAGATACCCTTGGTATCTATTTGGCTTCTTACTTTCACGGAATGTCCCCCTTGGGGCCATATGTTTCTCGGCATCCTCGAGAGTATCCTTGAGCCATTAGGGTCTTCTCTTCATAGCAGGAGGTGGATCAATAGGGTCCATCGGTCCTTCAACATCGAGCATCGTCTCATCCTTCGGTGCTTCCTGATTTTTAGACCTTACTTCATGATCTTCCTTAGAGCTCGGAAGATTGATTACTTTCTTGAGGAAAGCATCTAAATCAAAGGTAACATCATGGCATATATCCACTTCTCTTTGACTAGGCACATAGACTCTATAAGTCTTCAAAGTTTCATTGTAGCCCACAAATATTTCCTTCTTCCTAGAAGCATTCAGAGTGCTCCTCTTCTCTTTCGGCATATGAAAATAAATGGGACAACCAAAAACTCTAAAATGTGAGACGTCAGGTTTCTTACCAGAGAAAACCTCTTCGAGAGTTTTGGAGTCCAAAGCAGAGTGCGGGCATCGATTTTGTATGTACACAACAGTGTTCGCAGCTCCTCCCCACAGAAACTTCGGAAGACCTTGGTCACATAGCATGGCATGGCATGGGCAGCTTCCACAATGGTCCTATTCTTTCTTTTAGCAATGCCATTTTGCTCAGGAGTATATATGGTTGTGGTCTCCCTCTTGATTCCAACTTCTCTACAAAAGTTGTTAAACTCGTTCGTCTCATATTTAGTGCCATTATCGGTCCTCAAAATCTTGATATTCTTCCCTGTTTGATTTTCTACCAAGGCTTTGAAAGTACGAAACCACATGAAAGCCTCATCCTTCTTCTTCAAGAAGTATATCCAGGTTTTGCGAGAGAAGTCATCTATGAACGTCATATAATAAGAACATCCTCCCAAGGATGTCACAGGCAGCATACCAGACAAATCACAATGTATCAATTGCAAGACATCAGATGTCTTTGTGACACTTGAAGGGAAAGGTCCCCTTGTATGCTTTCCTTTGGCACAACCCTGACATACACGTTCATGATCATTTTTGAATTCGGGCATCCCTATCACCACCTTCCTAGCTTCGGGAAGGGCTTTATAGTGAAGGTGCCCAAACCTCCGGTGCCACAGTTCGGTTTGACGGATAGTATCACATGTCATAGCTCCCAGTGGACTTCCTCCAACCTGGTAGAGTGTATCAACTCTAAACCCAATCGTGATAGCTTCCTTGATGCTCTTCTTCCAGATGCGTACCTTTCCATCAACGAATGCCACATTGAAACCTTTGTCTTTCATGGCTGAAATAGACACAAGGTCCTTCGTCAAATCAGGTACATATAGTACATCTTGCAAGCGAAGGACTTGACCTTGAGATAAGTGGAGGGTCACAGTCCCTGTCTGTAAAGTTTTGTAGATGTTCTATGCTAGTAGCAATTTCACTTTTCTTTCTGCAATCATACAAGTAGTTAAGCAAAATGCAGATAGAACATATAAGTAGATCTTACAGAAGACAAATCAGAAACAGGAAAAATGTGAATGTTCGTTTCGGCGGTCAACAGGATGCTTCAACCAGCAAAGTCTCCTTTGGTCAGCCAGCATGTGTCACAACAACCCTTCAATCTGTAGATGAGTCAACCCAAGTCAACTCTGCAAAAGTCAACGCTGTCCTGAAAAGTCAACGCAGGGGCAGCAAGCTAAAAGTCAACGCAGCAGCAAAACGGTCAACCCTTTGACCTCGATTTTTGTGCCAGGTAGTACAGCCTTCATAAATCGAACCTTCCACCAAATTTCAGCTTGTTTGGACCAAGCGTTGACCAAAGTCAACGCTGGTCAAAGTTTCTGCGAAACCCTAGCAGCAGCAAATCCGTACTTCAGCTTAGCCGTACAGTTTGTCATCTTCGTCCTTCACACGTGTGGCTGAAACTCGTCCTTCTTGGTAGCTCGTACTCTAAGATGAGAGAGGAATATGTGAGTTGTGATGATGATGAAAATCTCTCCAACTTTTCCTGTATATATATCCATCATGAGGGTGTGTGACACATTTGTTGGGCATGCGAGCCTACATTACAAAACTGGCCGACCTTGCACATATAATTTATTAAAAATAATAAATTCAAAATATAAGTTCTGCTCATCGGATTAAGACATATTTTATATGGATTTTACACCTCTCAGAAAGAGGGATCCAACAAAAATATTAGCCTCTTAATCTGAGCATCTTAATATGGAGTTTGGACCTAGTTGTCCAAATTTAACACTCCCTCTCAACTAGGGAGAACTCCATCTATTAGTGCAATCAACATCGTGCGTCATCCCGCCGAAACTTGCTTTGCTGGCTTCTTTATTTCAGAACAGAAGTGGGTCAGTCACAAAGACATCCTCCCCCGACTGACATAGTCAGTCCAGAGGTCCCAGACCTCACAAATCTTGATCCCAGATCAAGTGGTTGGACCGTGCCATCCTAGATAGAGAGTACGGCAATCTCTGATGCGTCCATCAGTCTTTGCTAAGTCTCTAACTTTTCCACACCTCATTGGCCAAATGAGAGGTACTTCCCATGAGCCCTGAACTCAATGGGTAGGATGCATACGGGGCACAGAAAATGAGAGGTGAACCAACTCGAAATCACAACAGTGGGGTCCAAGCACACCACCAAGGTTGGCAAGCCTAGCCTTGTGGTTGCCCATAGCTCCAAGAAGCTCTCCCCAAAGCCCCCCAGAGCTCCCAGAGCTCATCGTCCAACAGGACCCACATCATAGGGTCTTTCCACGACACCAAGACTCTCACGGAAGGTTAGGAACGTGACCTTCCCCAGGGGCTTAGTGAGAATATCCGCGACCTGCTCATCAGTTCCTATATGATCGAGCCTTACGGCGCCTCGCTGTACCATATCCCGGATAAAGTGGTACCCGATATCAATATGCTTGGATCGGTCGTGGAACACAGGATTCTCAGTCATACGAATCCCACTCTGATTATCACAGAGTATCACAGTGGTATCTAGCACATGTCCAAACAGCTCACTAAAGAGCTTCCGCAACCAAACTGCTTCACAACAGGCCATACTAGCAGCAATGTATTCGGCCTCCACGGTGCTCAAAGCCACCGACTTCTGCTTCCTGCTCATCCATGAGATCGAAGCAGAACCAAGATTGAAGCAGCATCCCGATGTGCTCTTACGATCCACCACACTGCCAGCCCAATCGGCATCATTATATCCACGGAGTATCACACTCCCGGCAGTGTATCTCAGCCCATGGTTTATCGTGCCCCGAAGATATCTCAAAAGATTCTTGGCACCAACCCAGTGAAAGTGATGAGGCTCAACCATCTGTTGACTCAAAGTGTTCACTGCAAAACATATGTCCGGACGGGTGTTCACTAAGAACATCAAAGCTCCTATGAGTTGACGATACTCAGTAGGATTGGCCAAGATAGGCCCAGCAGCGCTGCCACTCAACTTTTTAAAGTTGAGTTCCATCGATGTCGACACGGACTTACAGTCCACCATCCCAAATCTTTCCAGAAGCTTCACAATATATTTTCCTTGAGAAAGGAAAATCTCTCCAGGTCTCTGCCAAACCTCCAGGCCTAGGAAATAGTGCATCAGTCCTAGGTCTTTCATCTCGAACTCAGCAGCAAGCTCCCTCTTACATTGATGAATGAGAGGGTCATCACCAGTCAGGAAGAGGTCATCCACATACAGCACTAGAATGAGAGGCTTCTCTTTCACAACCTTGAAGTATAGGTTCGGATCAGCATTGCTTCGAGTGAAGCCCAGCTTCATCAAGTAACTATCCATCCTCTCGTACCAAGCTCTGGGCACTTGCTTTAACCCATAGAGGGCTTTCTTCAACCTGCAGACATAAGTGTCTCGATCTTGAACTTCAAATCCCAGAGGTTGATCTACATACACCTCTTCCTTTATTGCACCATGCAGAAAAGCGGTCTTGACATCCATCTGATGAAGACTCCATCCTTATGTAGCAGCAAGGGCTATGATTGATCGGATGGTGGTATATCGTGCCACAGGTGCAAATATATCGTCATAGTCAATTCCTTCCTTTTGAGAGAAGCCACGGTCAACAAACCTTGCCTTAAACTTTTCAGCACTCCCATCAGATCCATGTTTGATTTTGTAGAGCCATTTAGCGGTGACAACAGATTTGTCCTTCGGTCTCGGGCCCACATCCCAGACATCATTCTTCATAATAGACTCATATTCTTCATGCATAGCATCCTTCCAAACTTGATGCTTGATGGCTTCCTCAAAAGATCCAGGTTCAGATTGTACAATAGTACTCATGGCAGCTAGATACCCTTGGTATCTACACGGCTTCTTGCTTTCTCAGAATGTCCCCCTTGGGGCAGCATGACCCTCAGCATCTTCGAGGGTGTCCCTGAGCCATGATGGTCTCTTTCCAAGTGAAGGGGGTGGATCAATAGGGTCCATTGGCCCTTCAATATCAGGCATAGTCTCATCCTGGGGTTCTTCCAGATTTTCAGGTCTTTCTTCATGATTTTCTTCAGATATAGGAAGATCTACTACTTTCTTCAGGGAAGCATCTTCATCAAAAGTGACATCATGGCTTATCTCTACTTCCATTTGACCAGGTACATAGACTCTATATGCCTTAGAAGTCTCACTATAGCCCACAAACATTCCTTTCTTCCCAGTAGCATCCAGCTTACTTCTCTTTTCTTTCGGCACATGAAAATAGACAGGACATCCAAAAATTCTAAAATGTGAGACATCGGGTTTCTTACCAGAGAAAACCTCTTCGGGAGTTTTGGAGTCCAGAGCGGAATGAGGGCATCGGTTTTGAATGTACACAGCAGTATTTGCAGCTTCTCCCCACAGAAACTTCGATAGACCCTGGTCACATAGCATGGCAGGGGCAGCTTCCACAATAGTCCTATTCTTGCGTTCAGCAACACCATTCTGCTCAGGAGTATATGCAGTGGTAGTCTCCCTCTTAATGCCAGCTTCTCTGCAAAAGTCTTTGAACTCATTTGACTCATATTCAGTGCCATTGTCAGTCCTCAAGATCTTGATCTTCTTTCCGGTCATATTTTCCACCAAGGCTTTGAAGGTACGGAACCACATGAAAGCCTCATCCTTCTTCTTCAAGAAGTATATCCAGGTTTTGCGAGAGAAGTCATCAGTAAATGTCATGTAGTAAGAACATCCCCCAAGGGATGTCACGGGCAACATACCAGATAGATCAGAATGGACCAGTTGCAATATATCAGATGTCTTTGTGACACTTGAGGGGAAAGGTCCCCTTGTATGTTTTCCTTCAGCACAGCCCTTACATACACCTTCATGATTATTTCCAAAGTCAAGCATCCCTGTCACCACCTTCCTTGCTTCGGGAAGGGCCTTGTAATGAAGGTGTCCAAATCTTCGGTGCCATAGTTCGGTTTGTCGGATAGTATCACAAGTCATAGCTCCCAACGGACTCCCTCCAACCTGATAGAGTGTACCAACCCTAAAACCAATTGAGATAGCTTCCTTGAAGCTCTTCTTTCACATGAGCACCTTTCCATTAGAGAAAGTAACATTGAATCCTTTGTCTTCCATGGCAGATACAGACACAAGGTTTTTCTTCAATTTGGGTACATAGAGTACATCTTGTAGACGGAGGACTTGTCCTTGAGACAAGTGGAGGGTCACAGTCCCGGTCCCTTTCACGGGATAAGTGGCATTATCCCCAAGGATAATTTCTAGATTAGTATCCCTTTCAACCATGTCAGAAAGTGCTTCCTTGAATCCGGTGATGTGTCTTGAGGCACCACTATCAATTAGCCAGACATCCATAGTGTCGGGCGGAGATGCAGCTGAGAGAGCAGATACCAGCATATACTCATTTCTTTTATCAACAACATTAGACTCCTCATACCTGGTATTTCTGGACCTCTTAGAAGGTTGATTGTTTCCTCCAAAGTGTGCCTTCCTCTTTCCTTTGGATTTTTCATTTCTTCGATTCCCATTTCTTCGGTTGTTGTTGTTATCGTCACTATCGGGAGAATCCTTCTTGAAGGGGCATTCTCTAGCATAGTGTCCAGGCCTATGGCAGGTGAAACATTTACCCTTCTTCTCTTGAGTCTTTGTCCTTCTTTGTCCTTAGAACCACCAGAGTTCTTCTTTCGGGAATGAGCACCATAGGCAGCATTTCTTTCATTATCAAATTCCTTCATCCTTGTTTCTTCTTGCATACATCTTGACAGAAGCTCATCAAAGTTAGGAATGGTATTATTGTTGAGAATGGTAGTTGTGAATACTTGCCATTCATATGGAAGTCCTCCAAGTGCGGTGAGAACCATCTCCCGATCAGCTATTGTCTCCCCAATAGCTAGCAGATTGTTCCTGGTTTCGGTCAACTTCATAAAGAAAGTTTGAATAGACTCGTCTCGGCCCTTCTTCATATTCTTCAGCTTGTTCTTGAGGAATAGCACTTGGTTCACATTGTTTACTTGGAACATAAGTATCAATTTGTCATACATCTCCTTGGATGTGCCTAGTTCAGATATGTAGGCAACCAGACTCTTATTTATGGATTCCCTGATCAGCAGCTTTGCTCTGATTTCTCCCTTCTTATACTTGTTTCTAACAGCAGCAGAGGCATTGTATGGAGGTTCTTGAATCCTCCCTGTCACATGATCCAGGAGATCATGATCTTCTAATTTGAGATCTAATATCATCTTCCAGGGATGGAAGTCATCACTTCCGGTCAGCTTGTCATTCTCCTTGAATTCAAGACTAGTGGACCCCATTTCCACGATGATGATTGCTATAGATTGAGTTTGTCTTCACCTCAGCTCCGATACCATGTAAAGTTTTGTAGATGTTCTATGCTAGTAGCAATTTCACTTTTCTTTCAGCAATCATACAAGTAGTAAAGCAAAATGCAGATAGAACATATAAGTAGATCTTACAGAAGACAAATCAGAAACAGGAAAAATGTGTGTATTCGTTTCGGCGGTCAACGGGATGCTTCAACCAGCAAAGTCTCCTTTGGTCAGCCAGCCCAGCATGTGTCACAACAACCCTCCAATCAGTAGATGAGTCAACCCAAGTCAACTCTGCAAAAGTCAACGCTGTCCTGAAAAGTCAACGCAAGGGCAGCAAGCTAAAAGTCAACGCAGCAGCAAAACGGTCAACCCTTTGACCTCGATTTTTGTGCCAGGTAGTACGGCCTTCATAAATCGAACCTTCCACCAATTTTCAACTTGTTTGGACCAAGCGTTGACCAAAGTCAACGCTGGTCAAAGTTTCAGTGAAACCCTAGCAGCAGCAAATCCGTACTTCAGCTTGACCGTACAGTTTGTCCTCTTCGTCCTTCACACGTGTGGATTAAATTCGTCCTTCTTGGTAGCTCGTATTCCTAGATGAGAGAGGAAGATGTGAGTTGTGATGATGATGAAAATCTCTCCAACTTTTCTTGTATATATATCCATCATGAGGGTGTGTGACACATCTGTTGGGCATCCGAGCCTACATTACAAAACTGGCCGACCTTGCACATATAATTTATTAAAAATAATAAATTCAAAATATAAGTTCTACTCATCGGATTAAGACATATTTTATATGGATTTTACACCTCTCAGAAAGAGGAATCCAACAAAAATATTAGCCTCTTAATCTGAGCATCTTAATATGGAGTTTGGACCTAGTTGTCCAAATTTAACACTGTCCCTTTCACGGGATGTGTGGCATTATCTCCAAGGATAATTTTCAGATTAACATCCTTCTCAACCAAATCAAAAAGTGCTTCCTTATACCCAGTAAGGTGTCTTGAGGCACCACTATCAATAAACCAAACATCCATAGTGTCGGGTGGAGATGTAGTAGAGAGGGCAGAGAAAAGAATGAATTCATTTCTTTTATAATCAACAACATTAAATTCCTCATACCTGGAATTTATCGACCTTTTGAAAGGTTGCCCATTTCCATTGCGACCAAAGGGAGCCTTCCTCTTTCCTTTGAACCTGTTGTTCCTTTGATTGCCATTCCTCCGGTTGTTGTTGTTGTCATCATCCCCAGGAGAATCCTTCTTATCAGGGCATTCTCTAGCATAGTGGCCGGTCTTGTTACATGTGTAACATCTTCCTTTCTTTCCTTGGGCCCCTGCTCTTCCATGGCTCCTCAGACCACCATTGTTCTTCTTCTTAGCACGAGCGGTGAAGGCAACATTACCTTCATTTTCATATTCCTTCATTCTTGTTTCCTCTTGAGTGCATCTCGACAATACTTTGTCAAAACTAGGAATCACATTGTTATTGAGAATGGTAGTATTGAATACATGCCATTCGGAGGAGAGACCTCCAAGTGCGGTGAGAACCATTTCTCGATCAACTATTGTCTTCCCAATGGCCAGAAGATTATTTCTGATTTCGGTCAATTTCAGAAAATAAGATTGAGCGGATTCATCCCTGCCTTTCTTCAGATTTTTCAGTTGGTTCTTAAAGAAAAGGACTTGATTTGCATTGTTGGCCTTGAACATGTTGACCAACTTATCATACATCTCCTTGGATGTGCAAAGCTCAGAGATGTAGGCAACCAAACTCTTATGAATTGAATCCCAGATGATCAACTTTGCTTTGATTTCCCCCTTCTTATACTTTGACTTGGTGGCAGTAGGTGCAGATGATGGATGCTCTTGGATTTTACCCTACACATAGTCCATGACATCTTGGTCTTCCAACACTAAATCCAAAGTCATCTTCCAGGCATGGAAGTCTTCCTACCCAGTCAACTTGTCATCAACCTTGAAGCCATTATAGTTTGAGGTACCCATGGGTCCTTGACAAATGCTCCTTCTTTGGTGATTGCTCTCAATTCAAACTTGGTCTTTGTCTTCACCTTAGCTCTAATACCATGTAAATTTTCGTAGATGTTCTATGCTTGATGCAACTTTACTTTTATACCCAATATCAAATAGCAATCACATAAACAAGAAATTAAAATGCCGATAGAAAATACCAATAGATCGACAGAACATAAGCCAAAAATACACTTACGGCGGTCAAAGTCTCTACACGGTCTCTACCAGGATGCTTCAACCAGCAAAGTCTCTACACGGTCAACCAACCAGAATGTGTCACACTACCCTCTCGGACAGCTCTACAACAGTCAATCCAAAGTCAACAAAAGTCAACACTGTCAAGTCAACGATCAACGCAAAACAACAACAAAAAGTCAACTTCTAACCTCGATTTCTGTGCCAGAAAATGCAGACTGCAGAAATCGGAATTTATGGAGAGTTTGAGGTCAAGTTGACCATGCGTTGACCAAAGTCAACAATGGTCAAATCTGTGCTGAAACCCTAGGTCAAAACCAGAAAATCCCTTGTTGCGTTTTCCCACATGTGAGAGAAGAAGAGCCTCCAAGATGATGATCAAACCAATCAGATGATGAGAGAAAATGTCTGATGAGTGATGGGGAAAATATCCTCCAATGTTGACCTATATATATCTATCAGTGAGGGTGTGCGAAACATCTGTTGGGGCTTCAAGCCTACATTAAAATTCTAGCCAACCTTGCACATAAGTGGAATTAATTCAAAAAAAATGTTCTGCTCATCGGATCAAGATGATCTTTAGATCGATCTTGCACCTCTGCGAAAGAGGAATCCAATAAAAATATTGGCATCTTCATCTGAGCATCACAACATGGAGTTTGAACCTAGTTGTCCAAAATTAACAATAATGGATCGGATGGTGGTATAACGGGCCATAAGTGCAAATATATCATCATAATCTATGCCTTCTTTTTGAGAGAAGCCTCGGGCAACAAATCTCGCCTTGTAATTTTTAGCACTTCCATCAAATCCATGCTTGATCTTATAGAGCCATTTCGAGGTGACAACAGATTTGTCCTCTGGTCTCGGGACCACTTCCCAGACATCATTTTTCATAATGGACTCATACTCCTCGTGAATAGCATCCTTTCAAACTTGATGCTCTATAGCTTCTTCAAATGTTCCAGGCTCAGATTGTACTATTGTACTCATGGCTGCTAGATACCCTTGGTATCTCTTCGGTTTTTTGCTTTCACGGGATGTCCCCCTTGGGGAAATATGTCTCTCGGCATCTTCGAGAGTATCCCTAAGCCATGAGGGTCTTCTCTTATTTGAAGGAGGTGGATCAATGGGATCCATAGGTCCTTCAACATCGGGCATTAGGTCATCATTCAGCTCTTCCATCTTCCCTGCTTCTTCATCTTCTTTGTCTTCCTTGGAGCTAGGAAGATTTCTCACTTTCTTGAGGGCAACATCTTCATTGAAGGTGACATCGTGGCATATCTCCACTTCTCTTTGACTAGACACATAGATTCTATATGCCTTCGAAGTTTCATGTAGCCCACAAACATTCCCTTCTTTCTAGAAGCGTCCATCTTGCTTCTCTTTTATTTTGGCACATGAAAATAAATAGGACAACCAAAAACTCTAAAATGAGAAACATCAGGTTTCTTACCAGAGAAGACTTCTTCGGGAATTTTGGAGTCTAGAGTGGAATGCGGACATCTATTTTGAACATACACAACAGTGTTCGCAGCTTCTCCCCATAGAAACTTCAGAAGACCTTGGTCACATAGCATGGCGCGAGCAGCTTCCACAATGGTCTTGTTCTTTCTTTCAACAACACCATTTTGCTCAGGAGTGTACACAGTTGTGGTCTCCCTCTTAATGCCAGCTTCTCTACAAAAATCATTAAACTCATTTGACTCATACTTGGTCCCATTGTCGGTTCTCAAAACTTTGATTTTCTTCTCGGTTTGATTTTCCACCAAGGCCTTGAAGGTACGGAACCATTTTAATGCTTCGTCCTTCTTCTTTAAAAGATATATCCAGGTCTTGTGGGAGAAGTCATCTGTAAAAGTCATGTAATAGGAACATCCTCCCAAGGATGTCACGGGCAACATACCAGATAAGTCAGAATGTATTAACTGCAAGATATTAGTTGTCTTTGTGACATTTGAGAGGAATGGTCCCCTTGTATGATTTCCTTTGGCACAACCCTGACATACACCTTCATGATCATCTCTAAATTCGGGCATCCTTGTCACCACCTTCCTTGCTTCGAGAAGGGCTTTGTATTGAAGGTGTGAAAACCTCTGGTGCCATAACTCTGTTTGAAGAGTTGTATCACATGTCATAGCCCCCAATGGGCTTCCTCCAACCTGGTAGAGTGTATAAAGTCTAAAACCAATAGACGGAGCTTCCTTGAAGTTCTTCTTCCAGATACATACCTTTCCATCAACGAATGCCACCTTGCACCCTTTGTCTTCCATTGCCGAAATGGACACAAGGTTCTTCTTCAAATCAGGTACGTACAAAACATCTTGTAATTGAAGGACTTTACCTTGAGATAGATGGAGGGTCACAGTCTCTGTCCCTTTCACAGGATAGGTGGCATTATCCCCAAGGATAATTTCTAGATTAATATCCTTCTCAACCAAATCAGAGAGGGCTTCTTTATAACCAGTGAGGTGCCTTGAAGCACCACTATCAATCAACCAGACATCCAAGGTGTCAGGTGGAGATGTAGCAGAGAGGGCAGATACAAGAATAAATTAATTTCTCTTATTATCAACAACATTAGAGTCATTGTACCTGGAATTTCTTGACCTCCTGAAAGGTTGCCCATTTCCACTACGATCAGAGGAAGCCTTCCTTTTTCCTTGGAACCTGTTGTTCCTGCCATTCCTTCTCGAGTTGTTGTTGTCATCATCCCTGGGAGAGTCCCTTTTATTAGGGCACTCTCTTACATAGTGACCAGATTTGTTACAAGTGTAACATCTTCCCTTCCTTCCTTTGGGCCTCGCTCTACCATGGTTTTGATTTCTCGGGCCACCATGGTTCTTCTTCTTTGCATGAGCGGTGAAGCGTTAGGGTCACTTCCATTACCATTAGAGGCATACTCCATCATTCTTGTTTCCTCTTGAATGCATCTCGTCAATATTTCATCAAAATCAAGAATCACATTATTATTGAGAATAGTGGTATTGAATACATGCCAATCACGGGGAAGACCTCCAAGTGAAATAAGAACCATCTCTCGATCAGATATTGCTTCCCCAATAGCGAGGAGGTTATTTCTGATTTCAGTGAGCCTCATAAACTAGGATTGAATAGATTCATCCTTACCCTTTTGATGTTATTCAATTGATTCTTGAAGAAGAGGATTTGATTAACATTGCTAGCCCTAAACATGCTCACCAACTTATCATACATCTCCTTAGATGTCTTCAGCTTAGAAATGTAAGCAGCCAAGTGCTTATGAATAGAATCCCGGATAATCATCTTTGCTTTGATTTCCCCTTTTCTGTTCTTCATCTTCGAGGTAGCAACTGCATTTGATGGAGGCTCTTGAATCTTCCCCTGCAGATAGTCCATGACATGTTGATCTTCTAGCACCAAATCCAAGGACATCTTCCATGCATGATAATCAGACTTATCAGTCAATTTATCATCAGCCTTGAAACCCTTGTAGGTTGAGGAGGCCATTTGTCCTTGATAGGATTTCTTCCTTCAGAGATTGCTTCTAACACCAACTTGGACTCTTGGACTTTGTCTTCACCTCAGCTCTGATACCATGTTAAATTTAGATAACCATGGTGTTCTATTCTTGATGCACTTTTACTTCAATCTTTCTTAGGCCCGACACGAAATAGCAATCACATAAATTTGAAAGTAAAATGCTGATAGAACACAATAATAGATCAATAGAAGACAAGCAAAATATAGATCAGATTTAAAATTTCTTTTGTGCAGCAAAGATATGAGATATTGTTGCGTTACGGCAATCAGCAGGATGCTTCAACCAGCAAAGTCTTTCTCGGACAGCCACTCCTTCATGTGTCACACCCACGGCCCTCAAAGACAGCTCATCACAAGTCAACACTAGTCAACCCAAAGACAACGCAGAAAAGTCAACACAACAAATTAGGGCTTTGGTCAAACAACTTGGAATTCCTCGATTTTAGTGCCCAGCTATATGGCCTCCTAAAATCAGATTTTTGGCAGAAGTTGGAGGTCAAACGACCAAGGGTTGACCACAGTCAACACTGGTCAACGCTGCAACAAAAAACCCTAGACAGATCTGCAGAAAACAGCAGCTTCGCTCCATACATGTGAAGGGAAAAAGGCCTCCAAAGGCTATCGAACCAATCAGATCACAATGAGAGAATGTGTGATGAGTTGATGATGAAATGACCTCCAAGTCTCTCCAATTTATATTCATCAATGAGGGTGTGTGACACATCTATTAGGCATGTGAGCCTACATTACAAATCTGGCCGACCTTGCACATGTGGAAAATAAATTCAAAATAAATGTTTTGCTCATCCGATCAAGATGATCTTTAGATCAATCTTGCACCTCTCCGAAAGAGGAATCCAACAAAAATATGAACATCATCATATGAGCAGTGCGACATGGAGTTTGGACCTAGTTGCCCAAAATTAACATGTATTGATGGTATGATTTCTGAATTTTACTAAGAAACCTGTTGTATTTTCATTTGTACAATTTTGGAAGAATCGATAAGGGAAAAGCAATTCATGTTAGAGTCATTATGTAAATATATTGATGGCTTATGCCAAATTCAGAAGACATTTTTATTGAATTGAATATGTTGCTTTCCTTTTGTATGACATTATTGAGAAAATAATTACATTTACAGAGCTTGCAAGAGGTCTTGTAGCAAGGGAGGGGACATCTTGAGAGCGTCAAAATTACAAAATGGCATGCTCTGCTGAAATGGTGCACTGCCTATCATCTCTTTCTTGCTTTAAGCCATTCAAACATTTTTTATACAGTGTAGCATGATTCGTTATAACCTATATGAATATGTAGAAACTGGATTCTAGCCCAGCCAAAATCAGCAATTCATGTTAGAGTCATTATTTAAATATATTGATGGTTTTTGCCAAATTCATAAGACATTTTTATTGAATTGAATATGTTACTTTCCTTTTGTATGACATTATTGAGAAAATAATTACATTTACAGAAATTGCAACAGGCCTTGTAAGTTGTAACAAAGGAGGGGACATCTTGAGAGCTTAAAAATTACAAAATGGAAAACTCTGCTGAAATGGTACACTGCCTATGATCTCTTTCTCGCTTTAAGCCATTCAAACATTTTTTTAAGTGTAGCATGATTCGTTACAACTCATATGAATATGTAAACTGCTTCTGGCTTCTAGGTCTCATGCCAGAGGGACAAAGTCTTTCTGTATATTGCCACCACACCCCTTGTTTCTAACTCGTTAATTGAAGACATCTACCACTTCTACCATTGTGGGTTCTATTTCATCACCAGTGATCTGGTGTCTATGAAAGTCTAGCTGGAGCAGCTCAATTATGGACTGGAAATTATGATGTCATTAATTATTTCTTATAATGAACTTAAGTTGTAAACTAGACATGCTTATAAGACATTTGTATATGATATATGTTGGAATATATTTAACAGGTTAATTTGCTAAAGCTTATCACACATTGATTTCCATGTCAAATCCAAAACATTGCAACCAACAATATGAAACAATGTTTAAACACAAGGAGATTTTCAAATGTGTCCCTAGAATTACTTATTCTATGAGAAATTCTTGCTTTGTTGGTGGCTAGTGCCTCTGAATATTATTTTGCTTGTTTGTAGTTCTGCAACTCACATGCAACAGTTTTAAGTTTGTAATGATAAGGTACATGCAATCTACTACTGCTTTCCTGAGCCTAATTGGCAACCAAATATGAAGTCTTTCACAAAGGAAGTATTCCATTTGCAGAGCATTTTGAATTTCCAAATCTGCATACATAATCTTTCCTAGAAGCTAGTACAACTTCTATGCTAAGTTCTAGTGATCCTGCAGTTAAGCCATAGCCTTGCTATAAGGTAGACAGAGATTCTTCACTTTAGCTGAGATGATGGATTTATCATTTTTCCATGTCCAATCCATCCACAAAGGATTGCAACTAATGATCACTTATTCAAGAATTTCAGATCTTTTTTTAGTCTGAATTTTGACTCCAGGACTGTATTAGGGTCCCATTATACCTTGTTGTTGTTGTTGATGAATGCCTATGACCGTTTTTTAGATAACTGTATGATTTGGATCCTATCAATTCTCTAGATCCCTAAAAGCATCGCTATTGACAGTGATACGAAGATTCCGGCAGAAATAGAGAGTAGAGATTGAGCACCGACCATGATTCACCATATTTTGAATTTTAGTTACTCTTTGATTTCATCATTTTAGTTGAGGAAAAGGAGATTGATCTAGGATGGGCCTAGCAGGCTTCCTGACAAGGAAATTTGGACTATTCTTCTGACTCGTTAATAATCTCATGTAACATGTTGTTCCTTACTAGATTGTTCCAATTCCAAGAAGATGTGATTGCTCTCATTAACCATTTAGCTCTCTGTTAAAGATGCATGTTAAATACACATGACAATAAACACACATAGAGAAGATTGGCGTGAGTTGCCATTCTATTACTCATAGATGTACATTTATATTACATTGATGTGACTCTTGGATTCCGCATTCCAAGGTCACTTGGACTCCATTTGTGACTGTTTGCCTTCCACACCTACCCATAGAGGATTAGGTGTCCAACATTCCCCCCCTTAATCCGAAGGGGTATGTGTGAGTCCAAGAAGAGAGTTGTAATACAAATCTGCAAAATATGCATGGCAGCACTTAGGCTGAATCAACTCTCTGAAATGTTGACATAAAGAGGTGGTTTAAGGATGACCACCAACGGGAATGCAACAGCCCAGGTTCCGGAACTCTTCGTCATGCAAGAATACGAGGCTTCTACTAGAGAAGTGTCCCTCAATATTTGAAAGAGAGACCTTCAACCTAGAAGAAGGAGGTACGCTTTGTGATGGTTTAAGGATGACCACCAACACTAGAATGCTTGATGCATTTCCTGGATCTCTTCCAAAGCTAGAAAGAAGCTGAAGTCTTCTGCTAGAGGAAGTGTTCTGAAAGAGGAAGAATATCAACCTCACATACATGGTTAAGGGCCCTTGCTGACAAAGCATGCTCATGGGCATCCGTGTCTACGCTACAACTGCAGATACGGAATGACAAGTTGTAGCTCGAGCTCGCTGTTGTTGTGTCTCTAGCTACAACTCTGAATTTGGAATGACGAATTGTGGTTCAGGCTCGCTTGAACTGTTGTGTCTCTGGCTACAACTCTAAATCTGGAATGAGAGATTGTGGCTCAGGCTCGCTTGATGTGGCGTCAAAGCTTGTAGATGACCACCATTTTCCCCCTTGTCAGGTACAAGGTGAGATGATGGTGAAAACTTAGCTGCAAGATTGTTCAATATTCTAGAACAAGTTCTGACATGCGACTTAAACATCTTCTTGGCTGTTGATGCCCATTGCCAAGAAGTGATCCATCCAAGATGAATCTTTGTTCTTGCAGGAGGCTTGTTTCTGAAGCATGTGTGTGAAGAATGGGTGTGCCGACCATAGTGTTTGCATGGGTGAAGATCGAAACAGTGATATTTCATATGGCCCACTCGATCACAGTGTTGGCATTTTTCAATTTGTTGTTGTTGTTGTGGAAGAGGAGCAGGATCTGGAACAGCTGAAGGTGTACTGCCATAAAGAAATTCGGCACTCTGAAATTTGATGGACTTGGAGTAGTCTGGAATATGAAAGGACAACTCCTTGTCATATCCAAGACCTGTTCTGTGCTTGTTGTGGACAAGCTCTTCCCAAGGTCTGATGATGGGCTTGGGAAGTGCAGACTCAGCTGCTGCATCTGCATCTAAATCTGCTCTTGTACAAGGAACTGAATGTGAATCAATGACAACATTATTTAATTTCCGATTATGGGAGTCTCTTTTAATGTTCTGAACAAAAACAGGTTCAGAATGATGACTCCACTGTTGTAATTCTTCTTGTTGAAGCTGAGATTCCAACTGCAAAAATTCAATCTTCTCATGTGCATTTTGCAGAAAAAATATAATATCAGACATAGTATCCTTGCTGATTTTTACCATCCCATCCACACTCGAATTTTTTAGAGTATTCAAAAACTCTAATATGCCATCAAGTCTAGCCATTGTCTCAGCAAAAATAAAGGCTTAACAAATAAAGTGAGTTAATTCAACCAGAAATGCACTGGCTTACAAAGAAAATGTTCATGCAGAGAAAAGTAGCACATCATTTAACGTAGTTGATCAACCATAACCTTCTTTGATGAAATTTTTGTGGCCATTTTCGAGGAGTTGCAGAACGGGCGGGGAAATGAAGTGAACTGGTTTATTTCACTTCTTATTGTTTTCCAGAAGTCACTTTACAATAGAGCATAGATACAAGGCGGAAACCTCCGGGTGCGCTACTAAGGAAATAGAGAGAGTTGAGGCATGGAGCATAAGGCGCAGGCTTGACAGGCCTGGAGAGATACAAATGCATTACGCACTAGCAAGCTTAGAGAATACAACTAGAATTTAGCTGATCGGAGCAGGGTGCTAGAATTTTGCTAATTAGAGCAGGGCCAACAATCGCCCGCTCTGATACCATGTTAAAGTTGCATGGTAAATACACATGACAATAAACACACATAGAGAAGATAGGCGTGAGTTGCCATTCTATTACTCATAGATGTACATTTATATTACATTGATGTGACTCTTGGATTCCGCATTCCAAGGTCACTTGGACTCCATTTGTGACTGTTCGCCTTCCACACCTACCCATAGAGGATTAGGTGTCCAACACTCTCAATGCTTTCACTTAAGATTGTTTATTAAGTGCAGACAATCCTCCTTTCTAATGGCATGCCTGTTGAGAATTTGTAGGGCCGGAGATTAATTCGAATTCTCTTCTTGATAATTACTTGTGTGCTTACTTGAGTTACTTATGTCTTTTCTTCTTTAGCTTATTTAGTCTTTCATCAAATCAATTACCAAAATACAAAAGACACAAAGTTAGGCTCCTCGAGCCAGGCAAAACCTCTCCCTCTTGGAGAGAAAACCCCGTAAGGAATTCTTCTTGTAGATCTTCAAATGACAAGTACCATGACCAAGACTCAAACCCTTAACTTTTGTATGCTTCCAAGACCTTGTCACAGGTGGATCCTGCACTGACCTGCACTGACTTGCACTTTTCTACACAAGAACTAGAAAACTCAGTCTCTAGTTAAATTCTTCTTTCTTTGTGCCCTCACTCAACGCTGGACTGAGTTGACTGGTCACTTGTTTTACATTAACACAACTCTTACCTTAGCACTATCATTTAACATAGTCATGTACTTTGTTGTACCTTCCCTCAGTGATATAATTCACACTTTAACACAGTTAATCTTTGTCTTCTTCATCACCTTCATCCACAACTTTATTCAGCAAAGAGATCCGGACTTGTCCGCAGTCCAAACTTCAGCTCTGAGATCCGCACTTGACTGCAACCCTTGTGTCAGCTATGTGATCTGTTCTTTGACCGCAACACTAGTCTCAATTCTGTGATCTGCACTTTTCTCCACGCTGTAATGATACAAAGATATCCGCAATTCTTCAAGTGCTATATATCTGTTACTCCAACGCTTTTTCCATAGAATTTCCTTGGTATATATTGCAGGTGTATTCCGATTAATTCATCACAGACTTGACCAAAAATTTGTCCATCAAATGAGCCTCACATCAACCTTTATATAGAGTGTATCTTCCATAATTTAAGTCGACCTGATGGACTAAGGGTAGGCCGACATCATCTCAGCTTATAGGCCGACTTGAAGGGTTGTCTTTCAACGTTTAAGGAGGCCATTTAGAGGCATTCCTTTGCAAATATGTGACAAGGTCTTGGATCATACTCTTTGACTAGACACTTCATATTCATGACTCTTTAATTATATTTATAACCAGAAGACAAATCCTAATAGACATCAAGAGTAAGTCTATTGACCTATAATGAAAATCTTGCTCATGAAACCCATGAAGCAAGTACAGCAAAAATACATTTTATTATCTTTGTCTTCTTCTTTACATGAATTCATAATTACATAGTCAATATGAAGACCGATCCTAGTTACACTTTTCAACAATGCCTTCATATTTCTTTGCTTTTTCCTGTTATCAGACAATCTTTCACCCCTAGTGCAAAGCCTTCACAAAGAATTAAGGTTGAGCGCAACATGGAAGAGTTGCCACGATCACCTAGACAACTACTTCCCTCCTTTTAGGTTGTGGCAAACCCAATGCAAGGGAGGCTTTCCTAGTAGCAATTAGGGTTCCTAAGACAAGACAGTCAAATCTAAGGTCAGTTATGTTACTACCCAATTATAACCAACTTAGAAAGATAAGAGAGTTAAGGATCAGTTGATTAAATTCCAGATTTGAGTTATGAGTATGTTTAAGAAATTTTGGGGGGTTTATCAGATGATTATTCAGAGTATTTATTCCCAAAACATTTCAGATTTGAAATTTATTCTTTGATGCTATAGAACTTGTCTAAATATGCTTGAAATTGAGACACAAACAAGTAAATTAGCGCAGTAAGTTTCAGCCATTAAAACAGATATGAAATTGTGGTTTTCTTAGACTAGAACAAGGAGCAAACCTTGAAGACAAGTAAAAGCACATAACAGCCACTAAAATCACTCCGACTTACCGATTTTAATGCTAAAAATTAGGGGCAGCAAGATAAATTTCCAAAATAGACGATTTTAAGCTTCAAAAAGTGAAATTTCTATCAAGGCATCCTAGTGCAAGGCCTTGACTAACAACCCCATCTCTCAACAAGACAATGGGCTACTGGCGAGACACATGACTTATAGACACCATAGTCATTGTCTCTCCAAGGTACATACTCCACCCGGGTGTTCCCAAAGTATGACCTTCTTGGACTATTCTTCTCTTGGATAGCTAGCCCTCAAATAATATCGGTCCCCGGCTACTCTTATCTTGAATGCCCTAACACATTCTCAAAGAGTATCAAATGCTAGATGATTATCCAATCCTCCATTCCGTCTTCCCAAGTGAAGACCATAATGATGTGTCTATCTCTCCCTCTCAGCCAGGGATGACCTATTCCACTAGGAAATGTACTCATTCTTTTATAAGGAATGTACCTAAGCTCATTCTTAGGAATTACCCAGTTTCTTCCAAGTAAGAAACTAATCACCAGGCTCCTCCTTAATCAGGGACTTGCAGTAGCAATGGTGAGACACCCAGCTGCTCATGAAGAATTCCTCCCCTCGATGTCATGGATTTCGATCTTGAGGAATCTTCAACTTTAGCTCCATAAGGCACATATCATCCATCATTTTCATTCATGAGTCATATCATCTACCAAAAAGTTATTCATCGGTCTTTCTTATCTGGTCCACCTTTTATGCCATGCTGCTTTCTTTCGAATCATCTCCAAGGATCATACATCCTTTCTCATGATTAGCAGCCCTACACAAATTCATCCAGATAAACATATACATATAAATTTTTAAAACAAAGGTACCCCAGTGATGATCTTTCACCATGACATCTTCCTGTAGGCATCAACATCCTTTATTCAGATTGACACATCTCCTAATGATATGTTTTGTCAAGGGTATTTTTCTTTACCAGACTTCTATCAGAGTCTACATATCCTCCTAGGAGATATTCTAGTCATATCTTCCTGGCTTCTGGATGATAACTGCCTCTTGACATGGTTGCATTTCATTATCTCTTCCTTTCTGCACATTTTTCATTCCCAGGAACTTACAATTTTCCAATTCCTCGTTCATATACAACCATCTCATATTCCATATGAGGATATATATTATGTTGATTTAATCTGTAAGTGCATCGAGAGATCCTTCTTTGTAGATCATACTCCTAAATATAGAAGTCCGTTACCTGCAACCATATGACATGACTTCACAACATCCAGTGTCAACATATATATATATACCTCATACCTTTTTCCTTTGAGTCATCCTATAGCAATTTCTCTAGAATGAAGAGCTTCATTCCCTTGACCTGCTCCATCAATATGTCATCACATCCTAGAATTCTGTAGCATAGAATTCTTGCTGAAACCATTCTACTTTCTTTCGAATCAGTGAATTCATAGAGAACTCCATTAGAAAATGTTAGCACCATTTTCCATGATGACCCTTGATCTTGATGATTGCCTTCCATCAATGTTGTTTATCAGCGAGGTTTCCAGGAGCTGCTCCACCAAGTGCTTTTTCCATGCTTCTGTCATGATGCTGTTAATATACACTGCTTCCTTCTATTTTACAATCAACAGAAATCTCTTTTAGGAGAAAGATGATCATAGAGATCTTTCACTTTCTTCTTTCTTATATTTCTTTGCATCCGATTCTCCCCTTTCATCTGTGACATGGGCTTCTTCCCATTTCCTCTTGTCCTTTCTAAATTTAGGACAATCTCGTTTATAATGCCCAAGATCATTACATCCAAAGCATCGTGCTTTGTCCATATTTCTTCTCTTATTCTGAGGACCAAATTCACCGAATCTTCCTTTCTTCCTGGACATGGTGACACAGGCTTGATTCCCTACACTTGATCCCGCTTTCAATCTTGATTCTTCTAACTTACCTAAACCTTGGAATAGCATGGCTTCTTCTCTCCCATCTATGCTTGAAGTGAAACCTCTCCATTCTTTCGGTAAAGCATTTTGTTTCATAGTGAGTATTTTTCTAACAGACATTATTTCTCCCAATTTCTGTAGTTGATCTCGTATTGCGAAAATCTCCATCAGATATGGAATTATTTCTTCCTTTCTTGACATTCTCAATTTGTATAGTTTTTGTCTCAGGGATATTATTCTCCTTTGTAGAACCTTCATCCGCAACTTTCTTCAGCAAAGAGATCCGCACTTGTTCACAGTCCTAACTTCAGGTCTGAGATCCGCACTTGACCGCATCCCTTGTGTCAGCTCTGTTATCCGTACTTTGACCCCAACACTAGTCTCAATTCTGTGTTCTGCACTTTTCTCCACGTTGTAATGATACAAAGATATCCACAATTATTCAAGTGCTATATATCTGTTACTCCAATGCTTTTTCCATAGACTTTCCTTGGTATATATTGCAGGTGTATTCCGATTAATTCATCACAGACTTGACTGAAAACTTGTCCATCAAATGAGCCACACATCAACCTTTATATAGAGTGCATCTTCCATAATTTAAGCCGACCTGATGGACTGAGGGTAGGTCGACATCATCTCAGCTTATAGGTGGACTTGAAGGGCTATCTTCCAATCTTCCAACGTTTAAGGAGGCTGTTTATAGGCATTCCTTTGTAGATATGTGACAAGGTCTTGGAGCATACTCTTTGATTAGACACTTCATATTCATGACTCTCTAATTATATTTATAACCAGAAGACAAATCTTAATAGACATCAAGAATAAGTCTATTGACCTATAATAAAAATCTTGCTTATGAAAACCATGAAGCAAGTACAGCAAAAATACATTTTATTATCTGTCTTCTTCTTTACATAAATTCATAATTACATAGTCAATATGAAGAGCGATCCTAGTTACACTTTTCAACAAAGCCTTTATATTTCTTTTCTTTTTATTGTTATCAAACAATCTTTCACATCTAGTGCAAAGCCTTAACAAGGAATTAAGGTTGAGTGCAACATGGAAGAGTTGCCACGATCACCTAGACAACTACTTCCCTCCTTTTAGGTTGTGGCAAACCCAATGCAAGGGAGGCTTTCCTAGTAGCAATTAGGGTTCCTAAGACAAGACAAGTCAAATCTAAGGTCACTTATGTTACTACCTGATTATAACCAACTTAGAAAGATAAGAGAGTTAAGGATCAGTTGATTAATTAAAGTAAATTCCAGATTTGAGTTATGAGTATGTTTAAGCAATTTTGGTGGGTTTATCAGATGATTATTAAGAGTATTTATTCCCAAAACATTTCAGATCTGAAATTTATTCTTTGCTGCTATAGAACTTGTCTAAATATGCTTGAAATTGGGACATAAACAAGTAAATTACCGCAGTAAGTTTCAGCCATTAAAACAGATATGAAGTTGTGGTTTTCTTAGACTAAAACAAGAGCAAACCTTGAAGACAAATGCAATTTACTAATCTGAAAATTAAAAGCACATAACAGCCACTAAAATCACTCCGACTTATCGTATTTGATGCTAAAAATTAGGGGCAGCAAGATAAATTTCCAAAATAGATGATTTTAAGCTTCAAAAAGTGAAATTTCTATCAAAGCATCTAGGACTAAAAAAAGAAGTGCAAGCTACAGAATTTTAGATCTACTTAAGAAAACCAATAATAATTGAATTTTGGTTTTAGGCTTTACTAGGATATGAATAGACTAGTGCCTAGTCTGTTGATTGGACATATGAGGTCAACTAAGGCCTCTGTTAAGAAGTTGTAACTAAAGCTAAAAAGAGAGTTAGGGTTTACCATTTCAAGCCCTATCAATTTATTTTAGTAGCTTAGCAAATTTCAAGATAGTCAAGTGGAAGATCTTCACCTGAAAACCTCCAATAGTCTTGAGAAGGGACCTATCAAAGAAGGAGACGATGCCACATTACGAAAACTAGAGAAGCAATAACACATTTACAACATTTCAAAATAAATTACCACAAAGATTCAAAGAGAAAGGACTTATCATTGGCACACAAGACCATTGATCCTTTGACATCCATCCATTTGCATAAGTATACACAGACAAAATCTCCGTGAGAGCACTCTAATTAACCATCCATAGCATAACCAAAAGGTAGACAAATAGTTTTCTCCACATGCTTCTAGAAAAAATTACAATGAGAGGTGCTTTTGTTAAATAGACAAGTGATCCAACAACCTTCTCAACAGAAAAATATATCTCCTTGACTTACTATGGTGATATGGTCAACAATACAATATAACAAGAGGTAGTTATGCCACTTATACAATGATGTCCATTATGAGAGAGGAAGGAGTCAAAAGGTCCTCAACTGCTCCTCAAACCAAGCTAAGAACATCAACAATCAAGTCCTCCTCAAAAGAGTAAAATGGGCCACACTTGTGGCATGTGTAGTTCTCCAAGGTGGATGGATCCATAAAAAATGTTTTAAAGTGTGCTAGTACGTCCTCCAAGGTGTAACTACCTCCATAAAGTTTTCAAGTTAACCACCTTAAGGATCCAAGGGTTTGTCATAGATCCGAAGGCATGTGTCATGGATCTTAAAGTAGACACAAATCTCAAGGTAGGTACATAGGTCCCAAATGCATGTATACAAATCCTAAGGAAATGTCATGGGATCTTGATGCAAGAGTGCTTTGTTCAAATAAGCATCTATTGTGTCTATATATGTATCATTAGGTCATTGATCATAAATGTTATCTTTCAAAGAGCTCAATGATTCATTTAACATGTACCCATTGTCTAAATTGACTAAACAAGGACAACATTGACTACTATTATATATGACACTCCTAAGACAAGATGTAGTTCCTAGGACACTAAGCAAGGGTATGTGTAATGATGGATGATTTAATTAGGCATGTAACTTCATGAGTTGACTAGCATAGCCAAGTAAGGTTTGTTAAAGATATTTATCCACATGATCACCTTTAAAACTGAAGGTGCACTTTTTTGCATTGAGTTACCATTTCCTCAACATTATTTCTTCCCACCCCCTTTCTTGCCTTTTTCTTTATTTGATTTGTCCATTTTTTATTAGCTATTCATTAAGCACGGGACTCGAGGCATTAGCCTCATAGTGAGGTGGCATAGCTCAAGTTATTTTCTTTTGTTAAATTGAATTTCTAAATTAAATGTGGCTTTTAATTTTCATTTTTTCTTTCGGTTGCATCAACCTTAGGCTTATCAATTTTTAAGATGAGGGTTTTCTTGTGGGATTATGAAGCATGAACCTTGCTATGACATATGATAACCAAACATGAGCAGGGCAATAGAGTAGTTTATGGAATAATGGAGAAAAATGAAAAGTGTTAAGTATGATTTGTGATATGGACACAATACACCTTCCTAAGCCTCTAGTAGTACAACTCAACCCAAAAGTGCTAACACTTACCTATTGGATGGACAATAAGGACCCACCCAAGTATAACCCAATAAGAGACACAAGTTTAGAGTGTTATGAGCCATTATCAAATTACACTAAATTGTCACATTCATGGAAATTGTAATGAGAAATATTATCAAATGTGAACTTAACACAATATTTAACAATCCATGGTTCCATTAAAAATATGATCATGAGAATCAATTGAGAAATTGTAAAGAGTGTCTCTAAACGAATGTCCATGGAAAGCCATAAATCTCATTTGTGAAATTGTTCATTGTGATGAAAATAAAATCCCCTAGTTATTCCTAAATGTTATCAGATAACAGGTCCAAATGAAATTTCTTAAATGTCTAGCCATACATGATTTGTGTGCCTTAGATGGGGTTAGCATGAGTAATAGTAGACATGCATTGTTACTAGTACCATTACAATTTGATTGCAAGAGAGGGTTTTTAACCACATCAATGGGACAACTAGGTGGTGAGTTTATCTAGAACATAATCACATAATTATGGCTCTTGAAATTGAATCTGCTCTCCTCCCAAGATTTCTTTTGCTTGTGGTCTTCCTTGAGTTAAGTTTTGACATCTGGGCATAGCAGTTTTTTTTCTAACAAGTAGGGTTAGGAAGTGTTGTAAATTAATAATTTGAAATTCATCCTTGTTCCCATTCTTGACTTGCTTCTTTTCACTTCTCTCTAGGAATGTTTATTGTTGATAGGTCCTATTGTTTTATTTTTGTAACGATTTTGTTTGTGGCCTTCCTTGAGCTAAGTTTTTCCATATGGGGCATATCAATTTTTTTCTAAGAAGTATGGTTAAGAAGTGTTTTGGATTAATGGTTTGAAATTCATCCTTGTTTTCCAAGCTTCACTAGCTGCTTGACTTTCTTCTTGCCTCTTCTTTAGTGAAGGTTTATTGCCAATATGCCATATTTTATAGTTTTTCTTTTGTTTCTTTACTTTTACCTTTGTATTTTCTACTTCTTTCATCCATTGTGCTCTCATTATGAGTTCAAGTATGAGGAGGCTTTGGTGGATTGTTCATCTTTATGTTTAGAAGCTGTAGAATTTAGTTGAGACCCACCTTGGTTTTTTGATTGATTATGGGTTCAAAAGAATTTTGGGAAGTGCATTATTCCATGTTACTTAAATCTAGAAAATAAAATCTTTAAGTGCTCTGATTTTTGCAATATCCCCATTCAATTGAAACTAGCAAGTGAAATTTTGTAAGTTCTCTAATGTTCTTAATCTTATACTAATGGGTTCAATCAATGAAGGAAGTGATTGGTTTGAATAAAATTCAGTACACATGCATTAAAAAATATAGTCTTAGAAACTTGTAAAACTCTACTTAATCAATGTATGAAGTGAAATATTAATATGCGCTAGATAAAAGAGAAAAATATTCTTCAAAGAGGGCTTTCTACTGATGACATTTCACCCTGTAAGAATCCGAGGCCAATATTGAACAAAAGCAAGTTTTCTTGTCATAATCTAAGATTCAAAATTAAGAACATATATGTTATAGCCTCCTTCGGTTCCAAAGCATCATACAAACTCTCAATCAAGTTCTCTTATGTTTGAAGATAAATATGAATGATTTTACATATGTGTACATTATCACACACATATGCAAAAAGGAAAGCAACTCGTCCTCTTTCAATCACTCTCTCTCACATGTATAGGGATGTTTGTGGATTTATATTCTAATTCTGTAACACACAAATTAATATGGACATATTGCATATAATTTAGATAAAAGCACATTATACACTCATGTACTAGCAATGACATGTATGTGAACATATGTGTATAGATACAAGATCAATATACTCTCAGGCATATGCATGGAAACATATACACCCACTATGAAGGTAAATATCATTAATTAAAATAAGTTAGTACAAAATGTTGATAGAATGCATGTCATATCTATATCAAAAGCACCATTGGTAATATGAGTGTTTGAACTAGATATTATTATTTATAGCCTATACAATGTGGTTGTGGCTTAGTGGTTAAGATGGGGTGCCACCATGCAAATAATCTTTCAAATCTTGGCAGGTGTAGAGCCCCTTACACGCGCGCATGTGTTTGTGTGACGGAAGGTGTTTGACCACAGACTTGGTTATGATATGTCATTAAAGGCAATTAACACGTGTCCAACAAGCCAAATTGGTTTAAGTGAATCTTAATAGGATACTTCATCATTTATCCTTGGTATTTATTAACCAAATCTATGTTACCAGGAGTGCCCCCTAGGGCTCATTCCTCCCTTGGAACCATACTCTAAGTGAGAACGTTTAGGGAGTGACCTTGGATGTGCGCTCCCAAAATTTTGGAGTGCGATTCATATGAACTTGAGATGCTCCATGTCCTTTGGAAGCAATGGTGCTCCTTAGGACACTCTCAGAGCTAGAGAGCCTGCTCCCAAGGTGCTCCCTCGACTCTCGCTAGACGTTCCCTTTACACGTTGAACCATGATTTTGGTTTTTTGAGCAGGTTTGATCAAGAATGTTAGCAACTAATGGTAATGGATTTTTGAGTAGTTTTGACCAAAAATGTTGGCAACTAATAGTAATATAAAACTCTTAAAGTAAAAGGATAAACTTAAATTTTTAACATTACCTTTAATTGTTTCAAAATGTTTGACAGTTGTTCCAACCTCATTGGACTTCATACAGAGAAAGTATAATTTCATAACCCATTCAAAATTTTGTAGGCAGAGTAAGAGCACTTTGCTAGGATTTCGAGCAGAAGTTTGCAGGCTTCAGAAAAGTGTGACGCTAACACTTGCCTGATTGGATGTGGAGGGTTTTGACGGTGAGCAAGTTGTGCAACTCATGAGTGGCCCTGCGAGGGAGGTGGGGGGACCCGTGGGGGGGGGGGGTCCCTCCTATCAGAATGTAGTGAATGGGACGCAAACACTGGTAGGAGGGAGCTTCGTGTCGGCATCTGGTGGAAAGGAGGTCGAGGAATCGTTGGTGATAGGAGCCCAATGACAAGCGAAATCTCGAGGGTGTTGCTTGGCAAAAGCCTCCCAAAACACAAAATTTGTGATCCATAATAATAGACTGGAAAAGACCAGATAATTTATGAAGGATCACTTCTTAATCTGCAAATTTATGGGCATCTAGATGAAAGAATAAGAGATCGCGCAATGGATCCAGATGAAATGGAATCATAAGGGGTCGGTTGAGTTGCAATTGTGGGAAAAGGTTATTTTACAGTCATATTTGCAGATTTAGCAGATTGAAAATGGGTCTTTGAGAACAGGTCATATATCATGAACAATGTAGGGTTATTCGTCTGCTTCTTGGAAGAATGCTACAATCTAGAGAAAGAGCAATTCTTGGTCGCTTCGGTGTGGGTTTGCCTCTTCTCAGCGTCGGAATATTTTTGGGACCTTGATATCTAAGACGGTATAGGGAATTCCATTCGTGAATTTGTGAAGATCTCTGAGATCACAAAGAGAAGGCGACATGTTTCTTACATCTGAATCTGTGTCCATATGAATATATCCCAACCCATGCCAGAGTCCATTAACTTGGAATACCATGATATAATCTAGACCCAGTCGCTAGACTATGGCCATGTGTCATTCAAATGTCGCTGATGCCACAAATATTGACATCTCTTCTGAGATTTCCCGCTCACTGTAGCTGAAGAGTAAAAGAGAAAGGAGGGGAGAGGAACTATCGATTCTTCCATCACTCCATGATCAACCATAAACAAAATAACAAGATCTTCTCCCTATCACCCATGAATGAAGTCTGGTTGGGGAATCATAGGGAGATGGAGGAGGAGATGATATCATTTTTTTCAGAGATGCTCTCGAAAGGGTATGAGGATCATATTGAAGCTATTTACAGTGTGACATAACACATTTTGAGACTAATATTAGAAGAGAAAAATGCAACCTTGTCGCGGGATATCTCATTTGGAGAAGTGGAGGGAGTTGTCAAAGAAATGTCGAATAATAAATTTCCAGGGCCAAATGACTTTACTTTTGAGTTTTTCAAGGCCTGCTGACATTTCCTCGGTGTAGACATTGTTTCCTTGGTGGAGGAATCCCGATGAAAGCAACATATCTGATCAGGTCTAAATGCGACCTTCATCGCATTGATCCCGAAAGCGAATGTGGCCTGTGACTCAAGCGAGCTTAGGCCTATTGCGTTGTGCAATATGATATATAAGGCTATATCATCTGTTATAGTGTGAAGGTTAAAACCCCTACTGCATCACATCATGATTCCAAAGCATTCAATATTTGTGGAAGGACGACAAATCTTAGACGAGATAGTAGCAACACATGAGATTATCCACTCTTTGAAAAGTTATAAAAAGCCGAGCATGTTGGTGAAACTAGATCTATGCAAGGCCTATGACCGTCTGAGTTGGAATTTCCTCACCCGAACATTGGCAGCCTTCAGATTCTCTGAGGCCTAGATCAAATGGATTAGATTGTTGATCTCAACGCCCTTCTTTTCGATCCTCCTCAACAAATCCTCGACAAATACTTTCATATCTTCTTGAGGATTAAACTAGGGAGACCTGATTTCATATTTCCTATTCATCATAGTGGCATAAGGATTGGGTCGTTTGATTCAAGCAATGACTCGTTTGGGACAAATTAAGGGAATTAAGGTCCATAATTCAGATCTTCATGTTGTGGCTCATTTGCATTTACCTTAGAAATATTTTTCAAAACACCAAAAAATCATATATGATAGAAAATGTAAAATTTTGTGTGTCGTAGAAGAATTTTGATTTATATGTTGGTACATTAACATTACGTGATGAGATGTGAAGGTGGGTTGAGTCGGGCTCATTCACGTGCAGAATAGTTCAAGAGTCAGATCGATGGGCAAGTTCAGAACATTACACACAGGTCAGGGTCGAGTCGGGCTCATTCGCAAGCTTAGGAGGGACTAGCGTGACAGAACATCGGATAATCTCAGGAGGGTTACACCGTGGAGAAAACAAACTAATTTACTGAAGGCAGAGAAATGGCGCATTTCCCTTTAAAACTTAAGAGTTTTGGAGGAGGCACAAAGGGAAAAACAAATGGTCATGATCAAAGCGCAGATCAACAAAGGAGCAATGAAGACCATTGGATCTGGGCATAGATCAACGCTGGAGGTTAAATCGCATATTGACGAGTTTTACATTTATATGATAATAAATCGCAAGTTAAACTGTTAAGTTGAGATGCGAAGCAGGTCAGCGAACGGGCATCGTGGATCGTTGAATTTGGGCATTGATCAACGACGGAGATTAAATCGCATATCGCATATCGACAAGTTTTACATTGATTGCAGAATCCGGATTATCCACAGTATCATAAAACAATGGTCGACGTTTCGAATCCCAACAGGGATCCATCTTCAAGACGAGAAATGAATGAATAATGAAAGAAGGATGCAAAAGGTCAAGGTATAAATAGTGAAGGGTTGAGATGATAAGAAATCACAAGTTAAACTGTTCAAGTTGCAATGCGATAAGTCACATAAACTGTGAAATGCAAAGTGCAGGGGATGATGTGGCAGTAACGTGGCAAGATGACATGGCACTGGCCCGCATACCACACATTGCAAGTTTTAAAAGATAAGTGCTAAGGAAAAGTTAAAGACAACAAAATGCAAAGTGCAATGTTGGCACAGACACGATGTGGTTCCAAGATGAAATCTAAAGGATTTCAAGTTCGGGCTTGTGAGGTTTGTGCGCCATTTTATGAAGATATAGGCAAAAAATGGCAGAGAGACTCGGGTAAGTGACCCGACACAGAGCAAAGGAGAAGAGAAGACTAAACACAACAGACACGTGCAAAAGAGACAGAGTCAGGTAGCAGGTGACATAATGATAGCGTTCGAAATGCAAAAGGCATAGGAAGAGTCAGGCAGAAGAACATATAGTGGCACTGTGGGAAGTACAATAGCTGGGTCAAGTCAGACACTGAGGCATTGTTACAGAGCTGTGCAACTATTGCATCATAACCAGAAAGGACACCTCAGCACTTCGGGAGGACGCATCAACAACATCAGATTCAGCAAAATGACTAATAATTCCAGTTTTAATTTGTTTTCTTGGTATGATTGCATAAGTAATCTTAACATTTGAGATAGTCGAGTAGTTTCAAGAAGTTCAACAGTTACGACTACTTTGATGTATTTAAGTAGGTAGAAATAAAGAAAAGGGGTTCCAAGTTTTGGACCTCTGGATGACTGTTAATTTGGTATTGAATTTTCTGAGAAATTAATGAAAGAAGATCAATTTTCCTACACCTGTTGATGTTGATATGTCTTTCCAGTTTCACTCTATCTTTATTCCTCTTTGAATGAAGTGAAGTAATGTAGCAGCAAATCTCTTTATTACATTTGTGAGTAAGAGTTAAATAACCTTAATTTGCGCTCCTTCACTTCATCTCTTCTCTCTTCACAAACTTCCGATGAAACTTTAAAGTAATAGATTTTGTGTTTACATCATATTATTTCGAGTTCCCTCTCTCTCCATGAATTTCCTCTGAAACTTAAAAGTGATAGATTCTACTTCTCAGCATATCATTTTGAGTTTCCCTTGCAATTCTTCTTTTCATTTCATTCAAATATCAGCAATTTATGGCATTGTGAAGGCTTTTATTATACCAGATTATTGAGGGTATTAAGTAATTGAATTCCAAAGGTGTTAAACAGAGGCCATTTTGATATTGTAATTGTGACATACATTTATAAAATGTCGTAAGCACTGATTCCTTACCACAACCAAGGGATTGTTTATTGAGATACAACATTTTCTGGTGACGTTTCCAGGGACAAAGAAATGAAGTTTATTTTTCCCCGGGTTTTCCACATTATTTCCTCTGGTTGTTCAACGAGGAGGAAATATTTGGCTGTGTTTGTTATTTTCAAAATTCTAGCTTTCAAAAGGCCTCACACGAGGTCAAATAACTCACAACAGATAGTCCCTGCTTTGCCAGATCCAGAAAGATTGGTTTCTAAAAAGGCTCAGAAACCTAAAACCCCTTCAACACCCGATCCTACATTGTCTGCTCCTGGCAGCTGTTCTCATAACCCTTTGTTTGAAGATATTTCCAAGGAACTCTCTTTCTTGGAACAAGATTCTCCTTCCACACCCCTTCATTTTCAAGAACCTAAGTTAGAAGAACATTCTTTCAAGTCTGTTTCTTTTACCTTCACTCAAGCTCAACCAAATATAATTGCTAGTGCTTCTGCCATTTTTCATCAACCCACTCCCATATCAGTCTTCTCACCACCTTCATTCACTTTCACAGCAGGTTCATTAACCTCAACTACCCAAGGAACAATTAACCAAGGTGTAAATATGGCAGCACCAACTTTCTAAATGAATAGATATGAACCACTAAAGTTTGCGCAACCAATGAATTCCATGCCTCAAGAATACCTCAAATTACTTCCTCGTTTCACTGGAGAAGATGAAATAACTGCAGAACAACATTTACCCTTGTCTTGCACTTTTGTTGAGAATTTAAATGTAGAACATCTTGATGTTGTGATGAGACTATTTTTGCAGTCTCTAAATGGAGAGGCTAGAAAATGGTTCAAAGGTTTACCAAATGGTTCAATAAATAATTGGGAAGAGTTAGAAACTCAATTCACTCAGAGATGGGGAGAAAAGAGAGATCATGGTTACTCATTGACAGAGTTTAATGCAATTAAAAGAAGGCCTAATGAAAACATTTCTGAGTTTGTAAAAAGATTCAACAAATTGTACAATAGTTTACCTATAGAGATGAAGCCCCCCCCCCCTGTAGGGGCAAAGGTTGTTTTTGCTGGGGCTTTTGCAGCTGATTTTAACTTTACATTGAGAGAGAGAAGAGCCCCTACTCTTGAGCAGATATAGACATATGCTTTAGAGATCGAAGCTAATATGACTGCAGTTGGAAAGGTGAAAAGGAAACAACTAGTCCAAGAGAAGGGGAAAGAAAAAGAAGAATCATCACAAGATCTAAGAATTGAAGATATGAAGATATGACAAAGATGATGAAAAATTTGACAAATAAGCTAGCTAAGTTGGAATTGGAAAATAAAAACTCCAAAAGACAAGTACAACAAAACCAAGGGGGGTTTAACCCTCAATTCAGAAGACATCTCCCTAAAAATTTTGCAGAGGGAAAGAAGAGATCAAGACCAGGTTCAAGCGCCATTGTATATAGAAGCAACGCCCGAAGAGCAAACAAAAGATGACCAAAGGGAGGCCGAGGATCAAAGATATGCTATGTATACAATAGAAGAGGATGAAGAGGAAGATTGCGAGGGAGAATATGTTGAAGCTGAAGTATCTTTTGATCAAGATGAAATGGATGAAATACTATAGGAAATTCACAGATTTCATGCAATCTGAGTTACATAAAAAGTATGATTTAAGGTCCAGAAAGAGATCTAGAGTGTAGGATAATGAAGGTGAACAACAAGGTTCCATTCCTCCTCCAATGGCGACTCCACAACAAAATGACCCTGCAAAACAGGTCAGTAATGGGAAACAACTTGTAAATTCACTTAATAGAACAAATGTGCAGCAGGGTGAATCTTCCCAGAACAAATCAGTTGACACTAATATTTTGGAGAGAGTTGTTCCTGTACTCGAACAACCGGAAAATTCTAGAAAGAGTGAAGAAGAACCTGAAAAGAACGTTAAGCAAACTCATGCTTTCAGTTTGGCAAAAGAGTTGGAGAAGGTTAAAATTCACGTACCTCTTCTAGAATTAGCTAAAATACTAGCTTACAAGAAAGAGATTTCAGAATTTCTTAATCTCACACAGGGGGAAGATATAAGTGACACAGTGAACTTACAAGAAGAAAAGCCAGTGGTCACCTTTGGTCCTCATGTAGAAGAAATAGATCCTTCTATTCCACCCTTCTATATTTCTTTGTTGCTTCATGATTTTTCTCTACATAATTGCATGCTAGACTCAAGATTGTCCCATAATCTCATGCCATTGTCTGTTATGAAGGAACTTAATTTTCAGATTACCAGACCTTATATGTATCTATATTCATTTGATTCCAAAAGGGTGAAACGTGTTGGGTTAATTAAAGATGTAGCAGTTTCGTTGGCACAAATCCTAGCAAAGAGTATAGTCATGGATGTAGTGGTTGCTAACATCCCAGCTAGGTTTGGAATGCTCCTGTCAAGATCTTGGAGAGAAAAGTTGGGAGGTGTTCTAAAATTAGATTTTACTTATGCTATCATTCCTGTTTTTAATGGGGAATAAAGGAGATTGTACAGGGAAACAAGGTTTGTGAAGACCACCTCCATGAAAGATGCATAAAATTCCCCCATTTATAGTCAAGAAACATAATATCTTTCTTGTTTCATGCTGCATGAAGATGTAGAATTCGCTGAATACACAAGGAAGCAGCTCTCTTCAGCAGTTGTAAATAATGAGCTGCACTCTAGGAATATTTGGAAATGCTACTTTGATGGTGCCGACTCCAAGGAAGGTGCAGGTGCTGGATTCTTGCAGATATCACCAGAAGGTAACCTCATGTCTTTCTCCTTTAAACTAGAATTTGATTCAACAAACAATGTGCATGAGTATGAGGCCTTAATCTCAATCCTTCAAGTTGCTAAACAGATGGGAGTTCAATGTATTTCAATTTTTGGTAACTCTGAATTGATAATAAGGAAGATTAAAAATCATTGTCAAACAAAGCATCCGAGATTAAGATCATATAGGAATGAAGTTTGAGATCTGATAGAAAACTATTTTGAAGCCTTCAATCTTCAGTTTTTCCGAGGGAGGAGAATAGATTGACAGATTCTTTAGCAGTTGCAGCCAACACCTTCAAACCCCCAATAAATCCAAGGCTAAGGTATGAAATTGAAATTAGACATAGACCTTCTATCCCTGACAATGTGAAACATTGGCAGGTGTTTGAATATGATGAACAGATAAATCAGTTGGTGACAATGATTGGAGACTTTGAAGATGCTGAGATAGACTGAGAGGAAGAACAAACAAAGCAGAAAACAGAAATAAGAAACCTTAAGCAGTGAAAAGGTGAAAATAAGATTATCTAATTGAAAGATAATGTGCTCCCTAAAGGGTTGGTTCCCCTTGAAAGATTATTTGATTCTAACGATGTTGCTGTTGATTCAAAGAAGACATATCAAGAAGAAGAGATGGAAGATTGTAATTTGGGAACTCAGCAGGAACCAAAAATAGTGAAATTGTTCAAAGGTGTTCCCAAAAACTACAAAGAAAGATACATTGATCTTTAAAAAAAATATATGAATGTATTCGCTTGGTCATATGAAGACCTGAAAACATATGACAAAAGCATAATTCAACATAATATTCCATTGAAAGAAGGACTTAAACCACACAGGCAGAAGCTCAGACAGATCAATCCATTGTTGTTAGCTCCAATCGAAAAAGAAGTGAAGAAATTGTTGCAAGTGAAAATTATAGTCCCTCTTAGATATTCAGACTGGGTTTTTAATCTGGTCCCTGTAAGAAAGAAGAATGGAGAGATAAGATTGTGTGTAGACTTCAGGAATTTGAACCGAGCATCTCTAAAAGATAATTACCTTTTGCTAAAAATGGATTATGTCTTATAGAAGGTGACAGAAGCTCACAGGTTGTCTATGGTTGATGGATTTTCTGGGTATAATTAGGTAGTAGTAGAAAAACAAGATCAGAAAAATACTGCTTTCACGACGCCCTGGGGCACCTTCATGTATGCAAGGATACCGTTTGGCCTTATGAACATAGGTGCAACATTTAAGAGGGCCATGGACATAGACTTCGTTGGTGACATGTTTGTAGTTATATATCTGGCTGATGTAACTGTTTTCTCCGGATCAGATGATGAACACTTTGAGCGTTTGTAATTTTTTTTTCAAAAGTGCAGAAATTTTGGTCTGTCATTAAATCCCAAGGAACCTTTATTTTCCTTAGAAGAAGGTAAATTATTGGGTCACATAGTTTCTAAACAAGGAGTAAATGTTGACCCAGCAAGGGTGGAAGCCATTCAGATGATTCCTGTACCCAGAAGCAAGAAAGATACCCAGAGATTCCTGGGAAAAATAAACTTTTTGAGGAGATTTGTGCCCAATTATGCTGAGATCGTGAGAAGTATAACATATATGTTGAAGAAAAATGCAGAAGTGAAATGGGATAAGGAAGCAAGAGATGCATTTACTAGAATAAAAGAAGCACTACAGGAAGCTCCATTTATGATTAGTCCAGACTATCAAAAAAACCTTTTAGGTATTCTCATTTTCATCCCCCACTACTATTGCTGCTGTGTTGTTGCAAAAAAATGAAGATAGTAAGGAGCATCCAGTTGCATTTTTCAGTAAATTTCTCAGAGATGCTGAGCTCAAATACAATATTCTGGAGAAACAAGTATATGATTTGGTCAAAGTACTGAAAGCCTTCAGGACTTAAGTGTTACAGTCCAAAATAACTACTTATGTTCCTAATTCTATTGTGAAAGACGTGCTGGTCCAAAGTGATGTTGAAGGAAAAAGGGGGAAGTGGATAGAAAAAATCCAAGAGTATGATTTGGACATCAAACCCACCAGGCTGGTTAAGGGACAGAGGTTAGCGAAGTTGTTGACAGAGACAAATTTTCAAGCCTTGGGAATTAATCTGTTGGCACCAGCGGATGGAGCTGTTAATGAAGAAGGTCAAAGCAAGTCCAGAAAAGGTATTCAATACAATTTTTTGTGCTATGATTGGTATAAAGATATTGTGCATTACCCGTGTTTCTTTTCCTGTCCAACTTTACTAAATAGAACAAAATACAGATCTCTCAAGCTCAAGTCTTAGCCATATGTTATCGTAGAAGCAAAGCTATACTGGAAAGATCCTGTTGGTATTTTGTTGTTATGTTTGACCAAAGGAGTATCTATTGAAGTCTCCAAACAATATCATGAAAGTCTGTGTGGAGGACATTATAGATGGAAGGTCACTGCTCATAAAATTCTCAAGTCAAGATTCTATTGGCCAACCCTGTTTGCAGATGTTTATAGACTGGTTATAAGTTGTCAGAAGTTTCAGTTGTTTGCTAAAAAGAAAAAGCTTGCTCCATTACCTCTCATCCCAATATTTATTGAAGAACCTTTCAGGCAATGGAGATTGGATTTTATTGGAGAGATCAATCCACCATCAAGTGGATTCCGACTGCCACTGATTATTTTACAAAATGGGTTGAAACAATACCCACGAAGAAGGCGAACGACGAAGTAGTGATGAAGTTTCTGGCGGAAAATATTTTCAGCGGATTCAGATGTCCAGTCAAAATTGTGACTGATAATGCTCAGGTATTCAACTTTGCTCGTTTCATTAATTTATTTCAAACATATAATTTAATTTTATCACATTCCACAGCATATCATCCCCAAAGGAACGGATTGGCAGAGTCCTCAGATAAGACATTGGTCAGAATCTCGAAGAAGACAATCACCAAGAATCAGAAGGATTGGGATATGAAGTTGAAGTTTTCCCTCTGGGTAGTTCGAGTCACTACCAGGAGATCTACTGGAAAGTCTCCCTATGAACTAGTTTATGGAATTTAAGCACTATTTCCTACTTAACTGGCCAAACCAGTGATTTATTTCCTTCAAGAAGCTCAGGAAGAACCTAATGCTCTGGTAAGAAGATTGAGAAAAATAATTGAATCAAGTGAAAACAGAACAAAGTCAGGGATAACTTGATTACTTATCACGAAAATATGAAGTCTATATTTTACAGAAAAGCAAAAGAAGTTCTCTTTCAAGCAGGAGATTTGGTACTGAGATGGGACACCAGACGAGAAGAAAAGGGGAAGCATGGTAAATTTGACCCTCTCTGGTATGGTCCATACAGAATCTCTGAGGAAAGGTCAAATAACACATTCATTTTGGAAGATCCAGATGGAGAGTCAGTACAACTTCCTGTGAATGGGCAGTATCTGAAGCATTATTTCTAGCATTAAAAGTCAGCATTCCACTATTGTAAATACGAGATTTCTCATTGTTCATATGTCATCAAGCAATATTTGACTCCATGCCCAATGGATAAGGCACTAATCTGTGGCTTTTAGCACTTCCGTGGAAAAAAGCACTACCCCTAGGTGGAGCCAGATGTTGTGGCTCATTTATATTTACCTTTGAAATATTTTTCAAAACACCAAAAAAACATATATGATAGAAAATGTAAAATTGTGTGTGTTGTAGAAGAATTTTGATTTATATGTTGGTACATTAACATTACGTGATGAGATGTGAAGGTGGGTCGAGTCAGGCTCATTCACGTGCAAAACAATTCAAGAGCCGGACCAATGGGCATGTTCAGAACATTACACACTGGTCAGGGTCGAGTCGAGCTCATTCACATTCTCAGGAGGGACTAGCGCAACAGAACATCGGATAAGCTCAGGAGGGCTACACCGTGGAGCAAACAAACTAATTTACTGAAGGCGGAGAAATGGCGTATTTCCCTTTAATAATTAAGAGTTTTGGAGGAGGCGCAAAGGGAAAAAAAGATAGTCATGATCAAAGCGCAGATCAACAAAGGAGCAGTGAGGACCGTTGGATCTGGGCATATATCAACGACGAAGGTTAAATCACATATTGCGTATCGACGAGTTTTACATTTATATGATAAGAAATCGCAAGTTAAACCGTTTAAGTTGTGATGCAAAGCAGGTCAACAAAGGAGCAACATGGATCGTTGGATCTGGGCATTGAATAACGATGGAGATGAACTCCCATATCGCATATCGACGAGTTTTACATTTATATGATAATAAATCACAAGTTAAAATGTTCAAGTTGTGATGCGATAAGTCACATAAACTGCAAAATGCGAAGTGCAGGAGATGACGTGGTAGTGATGTGGCACTGGCCTGCATACCGCACATCGCAAGTTTTAAAAGATAAATGATAAGGAAAAGTTAAAGATAGAAAAATGTGAAGTGCGATGTTGGCACGGACGCGATGTGGTTCTAAGATGCAATCTAAAGGATTTCAAGTCCAGGCTTATGAGGTTTGTGCGCCATTTTATGAAGAAATAGGAAAAACACGATAGAGAGACTCAAGTAAATGACCTGACATAGAGCAAAGGAGAAGAGAAGACTAAACATAGCAGGCACGTGCAGAAGAGGCATAGTTGGGTAGCAGGTGACATGATGACAGAGTTCAAAACGTAAAAGGCATAGGTAGAGTCAGGCAGAAGAACATATAGTAGCACTGTGGGAAGCACGACAGCTGGGTCAAGTTAGGCATTGAGGCGTTGTTACAGAACTGTGCAACTACTGCATCATAACCAGAAAGTACACCTCAGCACTTCGGGAGGACGCATTAGCATCATCAGATTCAGAAAAATGAACAATATTTCCAGTTTTAATTTGTTTTCTTGGTATGATTGCATAAGTAATCTTAACAGTTTAGATAGTCGAGTAGTTTCAAGAAGTTCAACAGTTAAGACTACTTTGATGTATTTAAGTAGGTAGAAATAAAGAAAAGGGGTTTCGAGTTTTGGACCTCTGGATGACTGTTAATTTGGTACTGAATTTTATGAGAAATTAATGAAAGAAGATCAGTTTCCTACACCTGTTGATGTTGATATGTCTTTCTAGTTTCACTCCATGTTTATTCCTCTTTAAATGAAGTGAAGTAATGTAGCAGTCGATCTCTTAATTACATATGTGAGTAAGAGTTGAATAACCTTAATTTGCGCTCCTTCACTTCATATCTTCTCTCTTCACAAACTCCTGATGAAACTTTAAAGTAATAGATTCTATGTTTACAACATATTATTTCAAGTTTTCTCTCTCTCCATGAAATTCCTCTGAAACTTAAAAGTGATAGATTCTGCTTCTTAGCGTATCATTTTGAGTTTCCCTTGCAGTTTTTCTTTTCATTTCATTCAAATATCAACAGTTTATGGCATTGTGAAGGCTTGCATTATATCAGATTATTGAGGGTATTAAGTAATTGAATTCCAAAGATGTTAAACATAGGCAATTTTGATATTGTAATTGTGACATACATTTACAAAATGTCTTAAGCATTGAATCCTTACCACAACCAAGGGATTGTTTCTTGAGATACAACACTTCCAATGACACACCAACAATTTTTGGATGACAACCTTCTCTTGGTGAACCGTCAGTGTGGGAATCACGAGATCTAATCTCAATATGATAGGACTTCCAAGAAGCATTAGGTATGTTGATTAATAAAGAGAAGTCCAATTTGTATTTCTTTAACAATCCTATGTTGATTCAACATTATCTGGCTTACACGATGTGCTTCTCAATCGATGTATTGCCAACCAAGTACCTAGGGGTACCCCTAGGCGCTAACCACCTGAGGGTTTTATGCTGGAGGGATGTAATAAATTATTGAAGATAATCTCAAATTGGACATTCCAAACTCTAAATCTGGCTAGTGGGGCCACCTTGCTAAAATCAATGCTTCAAGAGATCCTCGTCTACCACTTGTCAATCCTTCCAACTCTAAAAGGAATATATAAATAAATTGTGGCCATATTTTGGAAAATCCGATGGAAAGGGACCAATCCTAGCAAGAAATGGGCTTTAGTATAGTGGGAGAAGCCCTATCTCCCGAAGTGTTGTAGGGACTAGGGCTTTGAGACCCAAAAATTCTCAATAATGTGATGGGATCCAAATTGTGGTGATGTTGGATCCAGGGAGGGAAAAAGATTTGGAAATGAATTTGGGACAGGAAATATGGCCAGGGACGAACTCAAGTGGAGAAGGTTAGATCATTAGAATTCCCCTTTGGTTCCTCTCTTTGGAATTTAGCCCAAAGGAATAACCATCTAATTAAGGACCATATCTTCTGGGAGATCCATTATAGGGCTACAACAAGTTTTTGGGAAGAGTCATGGCAACAACTAATCAAACTGGATGGGAACACATACCTAAATATAATTAAGGCTTTCTTGAGAACTCAAAATTCCCAGAAGGTCGTGGATTATTGGAAGAATCCTAATCATCAAGATGAGTGGTGAATGTGGAAGTTAGAGGCAGATTAGCAAGGAGCAGATGGATTGCAAAATTGGTCAATCTTCAACAATATTCTACGGGAGAGAAGAATTCCAATATATGATGGAGTAAATAGACTAAGAGGGCATGTTTTCAACTAAAGAATCTAATACATTAGTAATAGGACATGAAAACCTTCCACAAGATCCGCTTGGCGGAAAATTTGGGCGTCAAATTTATGGCCGAAGGTTTCTCATTCCTCTGGCTCATGGGTCGACACAAACTGTTAACATGGGAGCATCTTATTAGAAAGGGTTATAATGGCCCTTATTGGTGTCCAATATGCCAGATGCAGGAGGAAAGTCTAGAACATTTATTGAATTCATATTCAGAAGTAGAGGTTCTCTAGGGGCAAGTAAGATATACCTTTAGACATTTGGATAGATCAAGGAACAATCTTATAGAAACCATCAAACAATGGAGAATGACCCTATTAAAAAACCCAATTGTCAATAGAGCCTGGGTTCTAGTTCTGAGCCTCTTCCTTTGCAATATATGAAAGGGCCAAACCAAGATTATCTTCAAAGAGCAAAGAACACCAACTCAGGGAGTATGGCACATCACAAAAGAAAATGTTCTAGAATTTATATTTGTAGAAAAATGGGTGGAGGACGACTGGAAGGTAGCAGGGAGGAAGTTGTGATTCTTTCAAAATTATGTCTGTCCCCTTCAATGATGGGTCCACAAACTCCGTCCATTGTCAAAGAGTGGATTGTATCCCCTTCCACCTTTATCCCCCCTCCCGAGGGATTTGTGAAAATAAACTTTGATGGAGATTCGAAAGGAAACCCTAAACCGGCTGGGTACGGTGGAATCCTCAGATATTTAGACGATATGCCAATAGGTATCTATGTAGGATTTTGCAGAACATCAACCAATAATGTTGTTGAATTCACATCACTAGAGAAAAGTCTCCTGCTAGCTCAAAGACTTCAAGTAACAAAGATCCAACTCAAGGAGACTCTTCTATGGTGATTTAGGCAACTCATAAAATTTTACATGGCACCCCCTCATCTAAAGTGGCCAGGAGCTGTAGAATGGAGACTAAAGTGAATTGAATAAAGGAATTAATGCTCTCTTTTCCCTATCTGATTATTTCTCACACCCAACGAATGGGAAACAAAGTAGATTATTAGCTAGCTAACTAGGTAATTCTGGAGTCAAGCCAAGAATTTTCCTCTCAATGGCCTCCATACATAGACCCTCAAGACTTGAATACAATAGTAAAGTTGGTGGAGAGTGATAAATCTTCCCCGTTGGGGAGGACAAATGTAGATATTACCACACAATATTTGGGCATTAATAGCCCTCCCATGCAACATATTTGATACAAATACGTGTTAGGAAATCAGGGCTAGGAAGCCTGCAAGAAAACCTTCTCGAGGAAATTGTGGTTATATTACCATTGGTAATGGCATTTGCATGCAATTTTTGGACTTGTGAGATGAGAGCTTGGTCTATAGAGAACCAAGATTATTCTAAGTTCAGTGGGAGAGTGCTCACGCGAGGGATAGACTGTTCTCTGGAGCCGTATGGTCACTCTTAGTTACTCATATTGTAATATGGGACCTAAGTTCGACGTGTTGTCTCTAATTGGTTCTCGCCGAGAGCTTGGTCCATAAAATAAAGAACTTCGACGAGGATCTTCACTTGGAAGTTGGGTCTGTCGATGAAAAGGGTGATCATTAGAGAACTTTTGAGGTTTAAAATGGGCCTCCTAAGAAAAATGTATAACCAAACTAAACTTTATATGAACCAATAGGATTCAAGATGATTATGTCAACCATGGGGATGAATCATCATTTTTGGGGTAAAAAGTAAAAACATAAATAATAATAAAATAATAAAACTACCTTTTCAACTTATATCCCTAAAGTTTTACTTAAATTTCGAGCAGGAGTACTCGTTGGATGCAAAATTTAATTCCTCATCCAAGGAGTACCCATGTTGCATACTTTCGATGGACACTACAACACGAAAAATGAGAAATACATGAAAAAACGTGATTGCGATAACTTTTTTCATGTATTTATCAGTTTTCATGTAGTAGGGTCCATTGAAAGTATGCAACATGGGTACTCTTTGCATGATGAATAAAATTCTGCATCCAACGAGTGTTCCCGCTCGAAATTTGAGTAAACCCATAGGGAGATAAGTTGAAAATACAAGTTGAAAAAATAGTTTTATTTATTTATTTTCCCTCTAAAATTTGATGATGTAATCTAATCTTATTTTATTATTTCCACTATTATTTTATAATTTCCTTAGGAGGCCCATTTTAGACCTCAAAATTTCCCTAATGAGAACGGAGGTTCACACGTTTTACTACATAATCCAATTCCTTTGGTCATTTGTAGCGGTATATTTGTGGTATGATCAGTCAGTGTGGTCTAATTGGTAATTAGGGTGGGCGTTAAAGGGGCCATTCTTCTTCTGTGGGTGGCCTTGGAAGGTGTCCTTTCTCTTCTTTTTGAGTTTTTGTCATGGGTGGCCCCTGTTGGATGGATAAGTCGTTCTTGCGGACAAGACAAACCTCCCAAGTGTCCTACGGATAGCTAGCAACAAATGGACAAACAAAACTATCTTTCTCTAGATATATTGCGATTCATAATTAAATTCTATAAAGGTTTAACGATCTTACCTTTGATCCAATGCTTGTTTGTAGTAGTAGTCCTTCAGTCGCCCGAAAGAGTTGCCTTCGAAGATCTGCAATCATAAACAAACAAACATCAAATAGCACTTGCATAGCATATATTCATAAATCATATCTATTATGGTGATCAAGGAATCCATAAAATAAACCAATCAATTGACAGCTTATTGAGAAAAACAGATTTATTTGTATTAACTTTGAAGAGTAAGAAAAACCTTACAACCGTGTCCGCCTTGATGTTGTACAGGTCTTCCTGGGGTCCGGAACAGGCGTTTCCTTTACTCTGACAAGCCTTGTACTCTTCCAACTGAGATACATACAGGTATGTAATCCTTCCGACATAAAATCTCAGCTAAAAGGGTTTGAGTTTCAACAACACTTCGACTCCAATAATATTAAAAACTTCAACTCATCAATTGTAACCCTTCGAGGCTTCCCTATGCCTCTTTTTATAGTGAAAGAGAGGAAGTTACAGCTCCATACAAGAAGGGATAGAATACTCCTTCAACGGGATTAGTTCCTTACATCAAGGGGTTAGCTCCTTATTGGATGGGATGCATGAACATGAAAGGAGCGGACTTTCCACCGCAGGAATGTTTCTAGAAGCTTTCAAAAATGACTTTAACTGAGATTCTAGATTTTACTTGCGCCTTTTCTTATCTTTTACAGGGGTCCGCACTTTTAATAAACAGAAAGTGCGTTTGGCTATGCATGATTTATAGCCAAAAGAGAAAGTGCGGTACCAGAGTTTTAAGGATTTTATGAGCTTTTCTCTTAGTTTCAAGGCTTGAATTTTAGGAACTTGGATATTATAGACTTCTAAGGGAGTACTAAGATGTCATGGTGACAAATTTATGCACACGCATTTCCTTAAAGCGCGAAATCAAATACCCGAAGAGTGATGTGCTTTATCATTTCAAGGATTAGCTCCGGGACACCCCGCCGAAGCCCGTAAAACATTCAATGCAAAAACATATATATATATATATATATATATATATATATATATATATATATATATATATATATATATCATCACTGAGGTAGGCATTCCCATACTCAGATCAAAACTAACTAAACTTGTTTTGATACAGAAATGATTTTAATATTACATCAATAGTGTAGACACATCATGGACGCAGCCATCTGTATTGAATAGTCTATTGCATAATGAATAATAAAACTCCTCGCAGCCTGGATGGTGGAAACTAGATCCTGGGTCTTGATTTCCGCTACCCGAACTAGTACGATTCTATCCATGCAATTAAATGTGTTGAAGTCGAACATGGTAGAAACCACTTGATTACCAGTCAATGATGTGAACTGTTAACAAGTGTGAGAGAAACCACCAATAATGAAAATAGCTCTCAAAGTACTCAATACAATCCATGAAATGTGAATAAGTGATGTGAAGTCGAACATTTCACGGAATCATTCAATCGAAGGTCAATGATGCAACCTGTCGTCGAAGGTGAGAAACCTGCCATTAAGGCATGCAGATTCCAAGGTACTAACGGATTCTAGATCAAATTCCTAGATGATGAGCTGTCATCGATAGAAAGTGATCCGTCGTAAGCAAGCTCACGACACGAAACCATAGATCAAGTTTTGAGGAAATTTTTGCAAGGACTCACTCAGGGATGGTCAACGCGAATGGAGACAAATGTTTGCAGATGAATGGTTTATTTGACTGACCTCTTGAACACATAACGAAACTACAGATGGTTTGGTGACAGTTGCCCTAAGCTAATACCCAGAAATCGGTTGAAGACCTTCAATGTGGTTTGATTAACTGATAGGCAAAGGATTTCCCAACCCAGGTAGAAGTGCGACAAAAAGTGTCGTGTTCAAGAGTGGTGTAATGCTTTTACAAATCAAAGTGTAACAAACAAATATGTTTTTCTCTTTTTTCCCCCACCATTTCTGGAAAGTACCTCTTTATTTTTGACAAGCTTGAGGAGGATAACATTTGCTTGTTTATAAGCTCATCCTTCGGATGATTCCAACTTAGTTTAAAATCGAATCCTAAGAAGGAGTGGTCCATTCCTGTTTGTAATCGACTGGTCCTTTACTGTTAAATTTTAACGAGTCCAGTATAGGAGAAACTCGGTGTTTTTCATTTTTAGGGAGTCAGAAGAAAAACTTAAGAAAACTCCATGGGTGTTCTTTTCCGTAAATTTTAGTCTCTCAGGCCCGAAAAAGGATAAAATAATGCAAGAGAGAACTCTATTGACCATGATTAGTCAACGTATACATTTTTCGTAAATATTCCATTTCAGTCCGAAAAAGGTGTAAAGTTATACTGAAGGGACGACTGTTCATTTACTTTAACAAGTTAAAATAGTCAAGTACTCGACGATCTTTTCATTTTTAGAGAGTCTGAAAAGTGCTTAAAATAGGACTCCATGGTTTCAATTTTCGTAAAATTTAAAGAGCCCGAAAAGTGATAAAAATTTACTCTTTTGGCCGACTTTCAATTTAATTAATGAGCAGGAAATGATGGAAATAAATCGGCATTTTCATGTGTTATACGAGAATGAAAGATAGCAAAATAATCTTGGGATTTTCATGAGTTTAACGAGTATTGAAAATAATAATCGAAATGGACTCAAGATAGGTTTCATTTTTATACAAGCTTGAAACATAGGAAAAATTATGCTCGAAAAGGAGTTTGTTTCATTTTTACACAAGCTTGAAACATAGGAAAACTATGCTTAAAAGTGTTGTGTTTCATTTTTACACAAGCTTGAAATAGAGAAAATTATGCTTGAGATAAGTTTTTAATGCCCCCTAAGCATAACTGCTAGAGCGCATGCCCCCCCCCAGCTTCATTTCATTCAACTACTGGTAATTAATAGCTGGATGGAGTGAAGATTCATTTACGAGATCATATGAAAGACCTGACCTAAAACTGTAAGAAAATTATGCAAAAACTGAAATAACTAACCTAAATATACGACTTAACATTTACGAGATCTAGTCAAAGACTCGACTCAATTAGGGGAGGATTTGTTTCATTTTTTAACGAGCTTGACACAGGAAAAGAACTATGCTAATGGCAACGTGTTTCATTTTTTAACGAGGTTGACACAGTAACAGGCACTATCCTCACTTATATGTTTCATTTTTTAACGAGGTTGACACAGTAAAAGAACTGTCCTCAAATCTACTCTCTACAATCTACCTATATAACCTACTAATTCATTTTTTAATGAGGTTGACACAGGAAAATAACTATCCTCATGGCCCATTGATTCATTTTTTAACGAGGTTGACACAGTAAAAGGAACTCTCCTCTTGATCATTGATTCATTTTTTAACGAGGTTGACACAGTAAAAGGAACTATCCTCATGACTCACTTGATCATGGCTTCCAATTGGAAGAAACACATGTCATTGGACACACCTTGATCATGGCTTCCAAGAGGTCTTCATCAGAAGGAAGAATAGTTCTCTGGAAGGAACACATGTCAAGGGACTCAAAAGGGGTAAGAACATTGCGTTCAAATAATCCCATAGATTTTTCCATGTCAATTACCGGATCTAAGTCAAAGGAAGACGAGAAAAAAGTGAGAGGCTCGCTTGCATCGGTAACTGAAAACATGGGACTGGTTGCCACATAATTAACCCGTGGAGGGGTAGATACCACTTTAGTAGAAGGAAATTTTAGGGGTGTCAGATTATTGGTAGTCGAATCAAGACAAGGGAATGAAAGTTGGTCAACAGTCACAACGTTTCCATTGTGAGGGAAAGACATCACGCGAAAGAGTGTCGATACGACAACTTTCATTGCATAGGCATAGTCTCGCCCAAGGAGTAAATTGAAATCCAAGGGGCCTTGAACTACCATAAGATCAATACAGACAGTTTTACCTTCCAAAGTAATAGAAAACTTAGGAAGGATCCCTAAAGGTTCACTAATGGTTCTGTTAAAAGATTTCAGATTCTGCGTAACAGGCACAAGCTGAGGGGAACCCAAAGCTTTCCAAGCAGTTGAGGATAAAATGCTAACCGAAGAACCTTCATCTACATGTGTGTGGCATATATTCTTACGACAAGCCTGCACAATGATTTGGAAAGGGATGGAAGAAGGAAGATGACTGTCAATCTATTCCAATCAAAGGAAAAGACCTCTGTACTTGGAGGGGGTTCTGTAGAAACAGGTGAAATTCCCCTTGGTGCAGAAGAATCTGAGGTAACAAGAAGAACTGGAGCAATACGAATTTCACTCTCTATAGTGAGAATGGGATCGACTGAATGTGAAATTGAGTCGACCACTTGATCAACTAATGGATCATCAACCTTAGTGATATGAGTTTCACTCTTCAATGGAAGAGTGGGATCGACTGTACTTGGAATTAGATCAATCACTTCGTTAGTTGACGGTGGGTTGGGAGAAATTTGATGGTAACTAGCTAGAAGTTCTTGCTGTGGAACAGTAAGGTTTTCCAAAAATTTTGAGGCTTCATCCATGTGAGGGAAAATGTGAGTTTGATGACTCCCTTTGCATAACCTACAAGGAAACCTAACTTTACCCTTTTTCCTAGGAACCTGACTATCACTGGTTAATGGATCAATAGTAAGTTGATGAGAATGTTTCGACCATACTTCCAAGACCTTAGGAATACCAAGACAATTGATAAGGAAGTGGTCACCCTTACAAATCTTGCAAGGGAATTTGGGTTTACGGTGCATGTTGGAGGTTTCCTCAACTTTACTAGCACTTACAACCATGGTTGGTTAGTTGAATTCTTTCTTATCTTGCTTCTTCTTCTTCTTCTTAGTCACCTAGTTACTAGCGTCAAGGCTTTTACCGAGCGAAGAGGAAGAAATGGAGGAAGAAATATTGGGCCAAGAAGGTAAAGGGTCAACATGAGGTTGGTGATGTTGAGATTATGAACTCTGTTGAGGTGAAGCATCCAGTTGAGGTGGAATAATTGGAGTATTTGGGGCCAAAAAAGTTGAAAATAACCATATCAGTAAACCTATTGTAAATCCAGGTAATGACAATGTAGCCATATAAGGAGGGCCAAAATTTCCAAAGCAAGGAAAAGTACTAAGATTCTCGTTAAGAGGGGTTCCTTGGTTGGTAAATTTTGGAACAATTGCCATTATATTCAACTTCAGTGAATTTTATTAACAATTTTAAAACTAAACACAATTCACACCTAAACAATTAAAATTCACAATTCACACCTATGGTCTCTAAAAAGTAAAAACAAACAAATGAACATGCGCTATAAAATCTAGGTGTCAAACCACACACAAATAGTAGATTCCCACACTAAAAACACTAGTTGGTGATGAAATCCAACATCGTATAATTTAATGCAGAAATGGCGGTTGGAACAATTACCCCGACAAACTACTTAATGAAACAGACCGGTGCAAGTTTCTCCACTATGCCATATCAAGTGAAGATAACCCTCTGGAGAGTCCAAGTGAGTCTAGCCAACGTCTGTTCTAGGTACAGTGGGATCTTCCCTCCACCATCACCTTGGGAAAGAATCCTATAGATTATGGCCACTAAGGTTACCAACAGAAACAAATATACCTGGGGGAACATTCTGCGATCCGACACACACGCAATGGTAGAGTAACAAAGCTCAATCCCCTTGAAGGCTCCTTGACATATTCCAAGGTCTACCGACAAGTGACCCCAGGCTCCTTGACAATGGTCAATCTGAGGTTTACCATTGTTAATACATGTATATCTTCTATCGTTCCCAATGAGGAAGGATTGATTACCTCGGTGGTTCGGATATGATCTCGTGCTTGACTCCTTTAGGAGGAGCTTCCCAGAGCATACATGTGACTATTGGAATTTCCCTACCGCAAGATCGACTACTTGTTTGTTTTATACTGTCTTGGAGAGTTAACTAAAACCTATTCCAAGACACTAGCCTAAGCTAAGTTCGTGGAAAGAGCCCTAAAAATGTAAAAAATACTAGATGAATTTTATTAAGCGTTGTGTTATTTAGGCTGTTATTACTTAAAGGGTAAATGGATATGAAACCAATGGTGTTATGACCCAACTCAAAACTGAATGCAATTGAATATGATAATGTAATCTTTTCAATTCGATGAATCCTAACTAAAGTAAGGAGAGAGTTTCCATTCACTTCCAACAATGCAAAAATTGATAATTAAGAGAAAATATAACAAATTCCCTAATGCACTAATTTCATCAAGAAAAACTAATGCTAATCAATTCCATATTTTTATTTTTGTGTTTTTAAAATAAGCATAAAAACATGTAAATTCAAATTAAAGAAAACTGATCTAAATCTACGATTGATTTTTCAGAATGTAAACTATGCAGTTGTAATCTATGTACAATTCACTTGAAAAGTATGCAACTGTAATATGTGCACATTTTTCATTCATATTCTGAAAATGAGAATTCAAATTATGCAAATGTGATCTATGCAAAAGAATTCTCAAACACAAGATGATTCTAATGTAATCTAAGAACCAATCAAGTGTAAGTAAAGAAAATTGGGTGAGAGTTCCAAAGATCAAAAAATAAAAACACTCAAAGGTGATTAACACTCATACACAATTTAGCTTGAGATGAAAAAATATGAAAGATTGAGACAAACCTCCAAGTAATGACCAAAGGAAATCAAATTAAGAATTTCTCAAAAAAGAGACTCAAAACACCCAATTAACTTAACGGAGATTGATGAGATGAAAAATTTGCTGAAAGAAACTCATAAACAAGGCTTTTTGACAGAAAAATACAGATCTGGGTAGATGCTAAGAATCCCAAATTAAATCTAAACTAGGCCTGAAAAGGAAATTTTAAGTTTTCATAAAATTTTCCCAGGGTCCGCAGGCTCCAGAGTAAACAGGTGCGGTACCGCACTGGTTACTCAAGAAAATTGCGGAGATGACTGCACTGTGCATGAATGCAAAGTGTGGAGATCAGAAAACTTCAAGAAAAAAAAACTTTTCAAAACTTTTCAAAGTACAGAAAAATTAAACTAAGCCACCCAAACTAGTATACATCAATCAAGAACCAGAAAAAACATTTTCTCAAGTCAAAACAAAAGGAAAACAAAAAATCCAATCATTCCCCAACAGAGTCGGCAATTTGTTGGATGGATAAGTCATCCTTGCGGACAAGACAGACCTCCCAAGTATCCTACGGACAGCTAGCAACAAACGGACAAATAAAACTATCTTTCTCTAGATATATTGCGATTCATAATTAAATGCTATAAAGGTTTAACGATCTTACCTTTGATCCAATGCTTGTTTGTAGTAGTAGTCCTTCAGCCGCCCGAAAGAGTTGCCTTCAAAGATCTGCAATCACAAACAAAAAAACATCAAATAGCACCTACATAACATATATTCATAAATCATATCTATTATGGTGATCAAGGAATCCATAAAATAAACCAATCAATTGACAGCTTATTGAGAAAAACAGATTTATTTGTATTAACTTAAATGAGGAAGAGCCTTACAACCGTGTCCGCCTTGATGTCATACATGCCTTCCTTGGGTCCGGAACAGGCGTTTCCTTTACTCTGATCAGCCTTGCACTCTTCCAACCGAGATACATACAGGTATGTAATCCTTCCCACATGAAATCTCAGCTAAAAGGGTCTAAGTTTCAACAGCACTTCGCCTCCAACAATACTAAAACTTCAACTCATCAATTTTCAAAATCTCCATTGTCCCTTTGAGGCTGCCCTATGCCTCTTTTTATAGTGGAAAAGAGGAGGTTACAACTCCATACAAGAAGGGATAGAATCCTCCTTCAAAGGGATTAGTTCCTTACATCAAAGGGTTAGCTCCTTATTGGATGGGATGCATAAACATGAAAGGAGCGGACTTTCCACCACAGGAATGTTTCCAGAAGCTTCTAAAAATGACTTTAACTGAGCTTCTATATTTTAATTGCGCATTTTCTAATATTTTATAGGGGTCCGCACTTTTAATGAACATAAAGTGCGCTTGGCTACGCATGATTTATAGCCAAAAAGTGCGGGACCGCAAGCAAAACTAGGAGAAAGTGCGGTACCAGTGTTTTAAGGCTTTTATGAGCTTTTCTCTTAGTTTCAAGGCTTGACTTTGGGAACTTTGATATTGTAGACTTCAAGGGAGTACTAAAATGTCATGGTGACAAATTTTAGTGTAACAACCCCGTAGCTCCTTCTTCTTGGTGGTGAGTCGCATGATGGTTTCCTTAAGGGCTACCAGGGGTCAAGGGAGGCTAGATCAAAAGGTTGTGGGTCACCTTGTGAGGCGTGCTCTCATGGAGGATTGGTGGTATTTATTTGCGGAGACCTTATTTGGAGCTAACCTAACTATACTGAGCTTCTTTAATAGAGGAGTGGGTATTGAAATTTTTTGACCTTGGTTAATCCTGGCACCAGTTGTAGCAATCTGTGTTGTCCTAGAGAGAGGAGTTGGGGTCACCTCTAGCCATATGTTTTCTTTGCAGAACTAGTGTGGGGAGGTAGAGCACTTGCCTCATATGAAGGGGGTGTGCATGCAAGTTATGAGAGTGGTTCGAGATGCTGTGGGCTAGTTATTTGTCTTGGGGTCGTGATGAGGTTGGGGTAGATAGGTCAAGGGGAACGACCTCAAGTGTTTCCACTTGCTGAAGAAGGAGAATTGGATCAGCCGCTTGGTGGCTCCCAGGTGAGTGGACTTGCCACCCCTGTTGGACTCCTTGGAAGCTCAAATACGTCTAGTTCAAGCGATGATTAATAAACAAGCACAAGATCGCCGCAATGACCGAAATGAAGCCACTGGTTTCCTCAATGGTATTCAACATAACTAGTGGCATATCCGTGACCGTTAGGATTCCCTTCGTAGAGGCTAGAATAGGCTTCAGGATAGGATGGATAGCTTCGAGGACACATGGCACATATGGAATCACATTTCCACAACGCTTTCCACCGCCCCGAGGAGGGTGGTAATGCTACTCAGAATCCTAATAATGTTAATGGGTAATGTGGCAAGTGGGCTATATTTTACTTTTTGCACAATTTTGGGCCATTGACTTGTGGTCTCACAATTTTTTAAAGTTGTTATCAAAGTCATTTTTCTTGTACTTGATGGAAAAAAAATCTGGTAGGAGTGAAGCCTTAGTTTTCCTGCAAATGATCTCTCCACGATGTAATCTCTTTAAGAATTAATAGAAATGATTGACTTACAAAAAAACAAAATTGTAGACATATTAGTTTTTAGGGTTTCAAGATTGATATAATTGAAACATTTTCATTGGATTCTATCATGTATGAGGGTATGTGATTGACATTTAATAAATAACACCAAGTCCATTATGTACCTCAACATTAATGGTGTTGAGTGTTCAAGCCCTTTGTCATGGCCCTATTAAAAATGCATCATTCATTCAAACCAAAATCATTGATTATGGCATGTTAAGTGTTTTTTACCATATTTTAGGACTTGGATTGGAAAGTCTCATCAAAATTGGGTGTCATCAACCGATGTGCCAAGAGGATTGAGGTAGAGGTAAAGGACGAAAGATGATAGTAATAATAAGGATTCCAATATAAGTGATGGAATTTTTTTTCTTCTTGTTTAAATGTTCTTGCTCATTTATTCATAATGCTTTCTTTGAAAGTTTCAATATAATCAAATGTACAATGGATGACATTTTAAACTTCATAATAATGTAGTATTCATGCAAGTAACACAAATATGCATGTTTTCATATATTTTGCAACTAATTTTCCATTCTACATGTTTTTTTTTAAATGAATGGATATATATATATATATATATATATATAACACCTCACCCTCCAACCTATAAGGGTAAATATCTTTAGGGGTCAAGGCCATCAACAACATGGCTCAAAGCTAGTATAACAATATACTCTATATGAGCTCAATGTGAAAATTCCGTTAACCTTTGGAATCCTATTGCAACAATTAGAAGATATTCACCTAACTGTTAATTTTAACTTAAGAATCTATTTGTAGTTTACTACGACAAACATTGAATACATCATAATGCAACCTACACAAATAAACTGCGGAAGAAATACAAATGCAGAAACAAAACTGAACAAGAATAGATCACACACATTTCACACAATTATTTTTAGACCAATGTCCCCGGAAAAAACCCAATGTGGGAAAACCAATGCAACAAATGATCGTTTGTATCTTATGCAGTAAATATTTTTGAGTACAAGTTTATGATTGAAACATCCGTCAAATCATGTAGAGAAACTGACAGAAGAGATCTTGTGAGACAAACCACACTCCTCCATGGGAACCCGACACTGATCAACACCCAAACTGGACTGCCCCGTGCTGCCTCTGTGCAGTGACTGCGTCACAACGATGGTTTCCATCTGTCTCTGAGCTGGTCCCTCTGTTGGTTGGAAATTGAAGCCTTCTGGCCTTTGAAAAATATCTTCGTTATTTGACACTGGCCCAACGCTGTCTCCTCAGCAAGAAAACGACTTCCCTTAAGCTTCTGCGCAGTGACTGCGTAAGCATTGCGTCACTGGCTCTATGCTGCTACTGTGGCTCTCTTTGTCTTTGCTTCTATGCACTCTCTGGCTCAGGAATCCTTCCAAACAAAATTACTGCCCCTCTCTGCAAAACATCTCACGATTAAATTTTCTTCCTCAGCATTGCTCACTAAAGAAATCGATCTCCGATCTCTGCTAAAATATGTTTTCCAAATGACCCTTCAAGCCATTCTTATAGTATTCTCGTTGAAACTTCAACGACCCAGATTAGATATCTAATCAATGGCTAAGATTAACTTTTGAATTGATCCGCATTTTCTAAAACATTCACACCCATATTCTCTTAATTCACTTTAATTATTTTATTTTCCTAAGTTTAGATTTAGGGTCCTTTTAAAATTAATAATTATTTTAATAGAATACAATCCGGGTGGAATTTCACCAAACAATTTCTGGGTTATCTAGAATACAAGTGTCTAAGCCTCTCCAAAAAATTTGAGACTTAGATCACATTTGATGCTACCCCAAATCAACACTCCCTCTTAGTGAGGAATGTGTTCTAATAATATGCCTTGATGCACACTGCTCTGACCTTGAAGCATCTCCCTCTGCGCTGCTGAGGTTTGACAATGCTGCCCATCAACTATGCACAAACACTGCATCTGTATTGCTGCTGACACTGCCACTGTCAACATTGCATCCGTACTGCAACTCCCTCTGAATTCTACATCCGTGCTGTTGTTGAATTTGACACTGCAACTGAAAAACATCCCAAATTGGACAAGTATAATGCATCTTAGTGATGAATATCTGATTGCTACTAGCTTCTGCGCTGTCCCTTTGAAGCTGTTGCACTACTGCTAACTTCTGCACTACTGCCAACTCTTCTCTGCACTGCTCAGACTTTGGCATTGCTAACTACTCCACGATCACTTCTGCACTCCGCAACATTTATTGCAACGTTGACCACAGAGTTGACCACAACGTTGATTGGTTTGACCACAGATTTTGACTGCTGATTTGATATTTTGTGGACTGGTTTTTGGGGTGAGTTTGACTTTGAATGAAGGGTGAGTTTGACCATGTTTGATTGAACTTGATTGGAGGTTGAAAGGGTTGGTTTGACTAGAAAAGTCTTTGCTGGCTAGGGAATCCTGTTGACTGATGTAAAATACATTTTTCTCTCTCTATGGTGAATAAGAAGAATTACAAATTATTGTCTCTTGTATTGGCTTGTCTTTTGTTGATATAATTTTATGTTCTATCAGCATTTAATTTCAATGGTTATGCGATTACAAATATGAATTGTGCTAATAAGAAATATTGAAGTAAACTGCACTAAGCATATATCATACCATGGTTATCTAAATTTAACAATACATGATGGATTTCCTAAATCAAACCAGTTACATTATTTTTGATATATGGTAGCTTGATTTGATTGTTGTAGCATGTGATAAGTGTTAGTCATCAGTATTTTTGCTTGTTTTTGATGACTAGATTCCTTGTCTGAGTTTTCTAGAAGCTAATCTCAAAACTTTCAATTGTTCATCTAGAAAACACCTCAAACAAATTTTTGCTTTCCTCCCCCTTTTTTCAACCTATGATTGAAATGGTCTTCAGTTTCCATACCCATCACAATTTAGCAAAGCCTCCCTGTCTATAGCTGTCATAACTTTGTTTATCTGCTATCATTTTCCCTTGTTTTCATGCATCTCATTGCCCATCATTTGAAAAAGGGTCTGCCCCTCTCTCACTAATCATTCAATCATTATGATAATATGATCATGACTAAGGAAATATTCAAAATCTGTAACAAGGTCTGTAGGTCTAGTTGGTGGTGTTTAGGGAAATTTTCCTTGACAAAGTTATTCTAAGCCAAAAAGCCTGTGTCTAGTACCAATCAGCCATCAATTTTTTCATAATCTGCAAAACAACACACTGGTTTAGCCTTAGTTCATACACCACTAACTGGTTACTTGGTTTCATGCTAGCAAGGCTCAGAAACATCCATTCCAAGAAAAAAGCAGGTTTCCAAAAGTTTCATGAATGAAAGGGAGTGGTTATTTCAAGCCCGATTTTATGCAACACTGCTAAGTTCTCCAAAAATCAAAGATCATCTACCAAATACATCTCTGCAGGGGTATATTCAATGATGACACTATGTAAATAGGAGTAAAAGAGCAAACTCAACAAGGTTACCATTATGTGACAGTTTGCCGTCATGAAGCAGATGAGGTGCAGTAAGTAAAAGACAACAAATGTACATGGTTTTAAATCCAAAAAGTGCCTGAAGACAATGATCATTCATCAAGACAAATGTATACAAAGGATTAAGTGATGCTTATCATCAATGCTCCATGACTAACTACAAAGGTATAGCTCCATAAGTCCTCAAAGGGCGACCTAGCCCTGCAAATCATTCTTTCTCAAGGAGGAAGACAGTCTTTGACAAAATGAGGTCTAAAGCAAATAAGGAATTATAATGAAGGTGTAAGAAGGAAAGCTGCTCCTCATACCTTATCATGCACCTAAAATCTGAAAATTAGTCAAAGACATTTTCACTATACCTTATGAAAGCACAGTTCAGGATTACACACAGGGAGCACTTATCATGAACAAATCACATTGCTTCTGGCAAACAAACAAAGGACACAGTGGTGAGATGGATGAAATTTCATAGTTTTAAGGCCTTCTTCATCATAATTAGAGGGCCCAACAATGGTTTTGAGTGACCTAAGTGGTTACATTTGCATGGACCTCCTTCATGACAAGTAGAGGGTGAAAACACAGTCAAGGGAAGTATTAGTTCAAAGATGCCTAGCAGTAAGTGCTCACCATTTACCAATCATATTATTTACTCCTGAAGCTTCACAATGATTTCATGACAAAGACACTTACCATAAGCAGAGTCACATAGGAAAGAAGACAGTTGGTTTAGGGGAATTCACCAGTAATAAGTGGAAAGGCTCATATCTTGTTCCCATTGGTATTTTAAATAAATAGACAGAGAGCACAATTTTGGATAGGAGAAGATTCTTTTGGGTTTTATAGGACCTCCTTCATGACAAGTAGAGGGACAGAACCTAGTCAAAGAACCTCTTTCACATCATAAGCAGAAGATTGACATATTGGTGTTGAAAGGCCTCAATTATGATGTTTGTAAAAGCCTCCTTCAAAGGATAAATCCGAGGCTAGAGTTTGATGAAGTAACCTCATTCAAATGGTAAAAGATAATTTCACACAGGGGGTTTATTCAAAAGGGACATCCTTCATTTTGGATAAGATCATTATAGTCTATCTAATTACTCCCTCCAAAAGGAAAGTAGAGGGCAAGCGCCTGGGGTTACAGTTCATATGGATCAGCTCATTCAAAAGGTAATCAAAGATAAAAAATAGTCTGCAGTCTAAGATGCCTCCATCAGGTGATAAGAGCAAGTTTCAAGTGTTGAGAACAACCTCCTTCAAATAATAGACAGAGCTTTAACTTTGAAAAGGGTTGAAACATGAAGTATAAGACAAGCGCTGGAAAGCCCCTTGAAGACCTTTTTCACTGATAAGAAGAGAGTCAACAATGTTTTTTAAGTGATCTAGGGCAAATAATAAGCTAAAAAATATATATGTTGTAAAGACACCATCCAAAAAGGGCAAAACAGTTAATCCATCGACATAAGGATAGAGTCACTCTTTCAATATAATTACAAAGGCTAAAGGAGGATTTTTGAAGTCCTAAAGAAGGGGAAAAGGTGTTTTGAAAACCTCATAAGGCATAAGGGGCTCGAGCAAAACATTTCATTTGTAATCGTGCAAAAAACTTCACGTAAGAGAGAAACAGTTTTTAAATCATTTACAACTTTTCATGCACGCAACACACTTGGAGATTCATGCGGCACGCCTGTAGGTTTTTGCAGAAGGATTTTTTGAACGGTGGGATGTGCCTGTTGCTTTATGTGGCGGGCCTGTGCAGCGCGTGACGCTCAGGCTTACACGCGATGCGCTGCCTCCGGAAGCCCTGCCTAGCCCAGCGCATGGGCCCTTGACCCCGCACACGATGCGTTTGATCCAAAAAACATCTACCTTGTGCCCTTGCCATTGCACCTTTGTGCCCTTGCCCTTGCACCTTTCCACCCTTTCTATTACACCTTCCATATTTTCCTCGCTCGGGCCACTGCTGAACGGCCCACCGCCCGGGCCACTGCTAAATGGCCCACCGCCTAGGCCACTGATAAAAGGAATTGCAACATCCCTCCAGAAGTTTTCAAATTTGCAAATTTTCTGGGTTTTTACAAAAGAGGTTGTTTCAAATACAACAAGGGACATATTTAAGAGGTATTTATATTTCTTGGCCAAAATTTTTTATTTAAAGGAGAGTTTGAAATCAAAATTCTAAGGAAGAAAATCAGTAATTTTAAAGAGGCTAGAAGTCTTATTGGTTGGAAAGGCTTGTTTGTTAAGTGAGAAGCCAAACATAGTGCTAAAGAGAAAAGCATTGTTTGAAGAAGAATACCTAGTGACAATTTAAAGCTTGTTTTAAATCAATTGCATAAAAGATAACATAGTCTTATAAGGAGAAAGCATAGGTTTTTTTGAAGGCCCCTTTGCTCAGTAACAAGGAAAAACATTGTTTGAAGGAAGACCTAGTTCAGTCAAAGACTTGTTTTGATAAAACAAGTGAAGGGAATCTAAGCAAACATGCCTCCAAGGAAAGCCAACAAAGGGGGGTATCACAACAGATTTGAACCTGTCACTATGAAAGAAATAAATGATTCCCCTTCAGTCCTTTTCAATTTTCATGAGGTAGGGTGCCTTGAGTTTTTCCAAAGAGTCCAAGAAGTCACAAATCACCCTCCCTTGACACAGTTGTTTTCCCTAAGACTGCAAGGAGAACATGTTCACATAGCAGGCCTTGATTTTGTTCTAAATCCTACATCAGTGTCCAAAGCAACCAAAATCCCCTATCTTGGTGAGAAGTGGTTCAAACAAGCCTATTTGGACCTAGACCACTACAAGCCCTTTTTAAAACCAGCTTACCAAAATGAATGCAAGGCCATCTTCCCCTTTTCTCATTTATTGAACAGTTATGCGCCTCTTATGAAGGTCATCATGAAATACTTTACATGTGAAGGGAGATACTCTCGAGTCTATACATATCATGTCCGACTGTTAATGAATTTCACCAGGACCCAGCTATTGAATCTCCCTTTCTTCCTCTACAGGAGAATTGACAAAATGGCCTCATTTGTCCAAAAGAAACCCCTTCTCAACAAAAGGCTAGCTTATTTCATCATTCTCTCATAAAAATTCTCATCCTCCATCAACTTGAGCAAAAAGGAGTTCCTTGGGAATCCTTCATCTCCCATCCTGATTTTACTACTAACTCTTCATCTCATGGCCCATCTCATGTGTCCTACTCACCCTCCACTCACTATGTATCCCCTTCATCTAGTCAATCTAACCCTCAAAAGGAAAAATCCCCTATGATTGAGAGTGGAAAGGAAGTGTCTAAACAAAGCAGTGATGATGAAGAACAAAGTGGCACTCAGCATAGTAGTGAACATGAGCATAGTGGTAATCAGCTTAAAAGTGATGGAGAAAGCAGTAATGGGGAGGAACATAGCATTCCTCAAGGAAGAAATCAAAGAGACAGTGAACATCAGCATAGTGACACTCAGCAAAGCAAGGAGCAGGAGCCAAGTGACAATCAGCACAGCAGTGACCGTAAGTGTGGGGACAACCCATATACTACTAGTGATGATAGTACTCAGGAGGAGCATAGTGGCAGTCAACACAACATCAGGCATGAGGGTGATGAGGGACATAACAGTCGTCAATCAAGCAGTGATGAGCATAATGAAAGCCCTCAAATAGCTAGTGAGGATGGTTCCCAAGAAAAAAACAAGCACAGTAATGATGAAAAGGGCAGTTCTCAAGAGGTGGAAAACAACCATCACTCATTTGAAGAAAAAGATAGTGGTAACATGCAACAAGTTGAAGAGGACACTCAAGGAGAAAGCATTCATAAAGAAGACAGTAAAAACATAGAGCAGAAAGAGAGTTCTCAAAATCATGTGCTAGCTTCCTCTCCTAGGCAAGGGGCAATGAATTTTTCTCCAAAGGTAACAAAGCCTAAAACTTCAAGGAAGAAGATTGTTCAAGCTGTAACTACCAATGCTACTAGAGCACTCCGAAGTAGAGGCAAGTTTCCCAAGAAGCCTATCATTGAAGTGCCAAAGAGGACAATGGTAAAGAAGTCCATTCAAAGCAAAGGTAAGGAAAAAATGGAGCAGCAGGAGAGCAGCCATGAGCAAGAAAGAGAGTTTGACACAATCCAGGTGGATAGTGATGCCGAAGATGCCCAAATCAGAATTCTAAACTCTCTTTTGCAAAATAGAGAATATGAAATTGGGGATTTAGAAGCTGACTTAGAGAGGTCTAAAGACCTCATTCACTTCCTACAACTTCAAAATAGACAAATGAGCGGGCAAATGGAAATCTATGAGGCCCGGGCCCTCAAGTACCAACGGGAAGCACAAAAGGCACAAGTAAAACTTGAGAAATACATGGGCGAATTCGATGATGTGGAGGAAGAAGAAGAACTAGTGAGGAAAAGGCCTAGGACCATGGGTCTTAGGAAAGCCTTGGAGAAGCAAAGGCAAGAAGAATCAATCCTTGCTCAGCAATACCCTCTCACACAGCTGCTTGCCGAAGAGATAGAGAATGATAAAGAATCTTGGCTTGAAAGAGAAAAAAAACACTTGGAAGACAAATTAGACAAGGCAAACAAAGATTTGGGTTTGCAAAGGAAGATGACTGGGAATTACAAAAAGTTAAATCAATTTGCCCGAAGAAAACTAAAGATTGCCCAAGAAAAGCTCAAAACTGCCCAAAGAAGGCGCTCGGTGAAAAAAGGAGGAAAGGACACATCTAGGCTTGGAATTTTGGCTCAAGTTTCCATACATGCTTCTAAAAACCCTTAAGGGGGTTTCTCACCAAAATTGAGCTATTTTTGACATAATCTTGTTTTTTGTGATTTTTGGCCCTAATTGCACAAATTCATGGGCGCCACCATTTTTGATTGGAACATACTCAACTGATAAGAGTGGTATCTTTGGATGCATTAAATTGGAGGGAATATAATCAGAAATTTCCAGATCAAGAGAATGTGTTTTGATCCCTCAAAGAGGCAAAAAAAGTCATTTTTCGACATTCTGCCTCACATATCAGCAAGTGCTACTTTCTTGGGTTTTTTTTTTTTTTTTTTTTTTCACTTAGTTCAATTTTTGACAAACTTCCTAGCATCAGTTTGAAAAAAATCAAAAATTTTCAGAAAGTAGACATCTAGGGCTTTCCAACGAGCCATCACGGGCCTCATTTCGACATCAGGAAGTCCCTCAAAATTCCTCTGCAAGACAGACTTTTTTCTGCTGCTACGCTCTTGTAGAATTTTGCTAAAATGCATTTTTTTGAAGATGACTGGCCAAATGTGCATTAGGAAATTTTTTCTCTTGTGCCAGGCCTAAAAAGTGATTCCTTTTTTCTATTTTAGTTCGAAAATATATTTTTAGAGGATATTTTATGCCTTGGACCTTGTAAGGCCTCAAGGACAATTTTAGATATTTGTTTTTGGCCAATGGCCTTCTAGTTTTTTTAGTTGGGTTTCCTCCTCTTTGGCCTATATAATCCAAGAGGATTCATTGTAATTAGGGGTAGAACTTGATGTTATAGAGAGAAATACATAGCACTATGAGCCTTGAAGAAATCCTTGTCTTATGAAGTGGATGATCTCTTGTTTGACTTTGATGGTGGAGGAGGATTGTATGTAGGATTCCATGGCTTGGTGAATGGTATTGTGTTCCTTATTTGTTATGTTTTCTTAGTTTCTCATATATGTTTTCATGCTTTTTACTTGCTGTAGTTCAGTGAAGAATAAGTTTGAGATATGCCCATGGAGGCACCTCAAATTTCTTGATTCATTGCAGCTTAAATGTTTTCATCTTTCTTGATCATGTCAAAGAATTCTTAATTGCTCTTTGGTCACTAAGAACTTGTTACTTGTTTCATTAATGGTTATTATGCATGCAGTCTAGTATGATTCACGATACGCCCTGCTTACTGATAGCTAATCAAAACTCCATCTCTGAAATCTCTCTCTGAATTATTGATTGTTTTAGTTAAGTCAAAGAAGTCTTGTTTGGATCTTGCCCTTTGCCCATGCTTTGCAGAATTATTTCAAAGTTCCCAATAGCTCGAGATATGATGTTTAGGAGTTCCATCTTCATTAATCGAGTTGTTAGTTTATCTTAGTTGTTTTCCCAAAAATATGAAGGTGATTTTCCCAAAGTTAGAGGGTCTTATACTTCTATGCATCACTGGATTTTATATTTTCTGCATTTATTGGTTTGAGTTTTGTTCACAGAGATTAATGGTTAGCCCTAACTCATGAATGCTTGCTGTTTAACTATTTATGCTTAAAATCTCTATGTCTTTCACAAACTTAATGTTCAACTCATTTCATTTTCACCCAAAGAATCCATTTATCTCGACCAAATCGGCTCTGCAGTAATACCTTATCCATCATTGAGACAGTCTCGACCTTATTCGACCCCATAGCCCAGTTGATTTGACGAAATTTTTATCTATTTATTGTTTGATCAGTTCCCCTCAAAATCCCAAAACAAACTAAAAACATACATAAACAACTAGCCTAAAATTAAATATACAAAAGTGAAAAAATTCACATCCTTCACATAATAGAGAGAGCCCTCTCAGAGTCCAGGAAGGCTAGGTCCTAGGGCTCCAAAGCTTAGTCTGATGTTACCCTGTCATTTGGTCTACCAATCTGCCAAATTATGGGACCCTAACATAATGGCGATCACGGTGGGACTCACTGAGTGCATAATAGTCTAGCAAACTCTTGTAGACTCATTAGTCCTACAAAATTAAAATCAGAAAAACAACCTATAAAATCATTTAGAGTAAACTCTTATTGTTTCACCACCTTAGCTAAGTGATGAACCAGGTTTAGGACACTCTTATAAACTAGGCTGCATATATGAACTCAGAAAACCCCAAAAAACATCCCTAGATTGGCTTTTTATCAGTTATTGGTGGTGGACCATAAATACATATCTCTAAAAACAACAAAAAACATCCACCTGGAAATTCCACTAGCCTCCAGTAGGCCTAATACTCCAACTAAAAACCAAAAATTTCATAATCATACTATCCTGCTGACCTACCTTTCCAAAAACAAAAAAATCATGATGCAGCCTCTGAAATCAGTGACAAACTAAGTGCAACTTAGGAATTTAGAAACCTTCATCTAAAACATAAGAAATCAACTGAATAGCCTAAGAATAGAACTATAGCTTTCTCAACAATCTAGCAAACTCTTGAACTGAGTTTTAATTCTTTCTTACAAAGTTTTCACATAAAAAGTTTTCTAGAAAAATAATTTTCTTAAAAATATCTTTGTCAGCATTGGTGGTGGACCATAAACCTCAAAAACATCCACTTGGCGAATCCACTAACCTTCATTTAGTTTTCACTTTACTAGCATCCAAAAAACTCTTAGAGAGGAAAACCATCCAAAAAACAATCAAAACTGTCACCCTCTCTAAATTCTGACTTTGAAATCTGGCTTCATGAAGAATTAATACCAGATCTCACCCAGACCCAAATCCTCCCATCATAATTGATGACCGAGAAAAGATTTTGTGGCAAACTTCTGAAACTGGTAACTTAGCTACCAATAGGACCATTCATAAAGCAAGCTCTGTACCTAAACATCTTACATCCTTGCAAGATTCCCAGTTTGAATTGAGTTCAGAAAATACCATTTTCAGAAACAAATCTCAAAGTAAAATCAACCTTGCCGATCTTGAGCCTTTAGATTTGCAGCCAAGTATTAGCAGAGAAGCCTCACCTACTACACCGCCTGATTTTCAGCTTCTCCACCACTTCAGCTCTTATCACCCCAAATCTGATCAAAATCAGTCTACAAGTCTAAGTACCTCTGCCACTCCCATTCAGACCGCCACTATGCAAATTACCTCATCCCATACTACAAATCCTCATACTATGAATCTATCATCAACTCCCATCATGGTATCTTGGTATGCACCCTTAGTATTACCACAACCTTTGGTACCTCTGCAAAATGATTACCAATTCCGAATCCCACACTTCACCAGAACTGAGTCTGCCACTACCCAACAGCATGTAGATAGAATCAATGATGCCTTTGAATATATGGAAATAGAAGATGAGACCATAAGAATGATAATTTTTTCCCAAAGCCTAGGTGGAGAAGCCAAGAAATGGTTTAAAAACTTAACACCTAACAGTATACATGATATCCCGGCACTTTACCAAACTTTCATAAATAGGTGGGAAATCAGGAAAAGCCCCATCCAAATCCTTTCCGAATATAACAATATTAAAAGGAATATGGGGGAAAGTGTTCAGGACTATTGCACTAGGTTCAACAGTGTCTATAACACCCTTCCACCTAACATGAAACCTCCACTTGGCTCAGCACTAGAAAAATTTCCCGAAGGTTTCGATCCAGATATGACATACCAACTAAGAGAAAGAGACCCCACAACTTTAGAAGAAATGCAAAAGGTAGCTATTAGTGTCGAAGCCAACCTAGCTGAGAAGAGAGCTAGGATAAGATCAGAAAAGAAATTCACTTACCGAGATGAGGCCATGCCTCCAAATTCCTCTTCAGATTCCAAAATAGACAACTTCGTTAGAACCATGGAGAGAATGTTGGAAAGAATAAATCTAAATGAAAAAGCACCTCTTAGGGACAACCAGCCAAATCCTTAAAACATAAATTGGAACCAAAATTTAGAAGAGACCCGCCTCAAATCAAACCAAGGGAAAATGACCAACAGATCAGACCACCTTTCCAAGAGAACTTTGTTGATGAGATAGAAAGAGATATTGAACCACCTGATGAAAATCACCTTAACTTGATAGGTTCTGATAGCGAGGGTGAGGTTTTTGTCACAGAAGAGGAACAAGGTTTCTTCTCCTCAAAACTAGATGAAACAAATTAAGAGGACCCCGAAGATCCCAAGATAGGATTGCAAAATGCCATAATGGAATTTCATATGCAATATGATCTTAGGAGTAAGAAAAACCAAGACAACTCTAAGAAAAATAACTTAGACACTGCTGTTATAAAAACTCCCGATACCATTCTTAAAAGAACAATAGACAGTAACAAAATCATGGCTAAGAAAACTGATCAAAACAAAGACAAAACTAGCCAAACAAATCTTGACCATAGCTGTCTTGGTACCTCTACTAAGATTCCCGAAACAATTGTATTGAACAAAACCCTAAATCAAATTCAGCAAGATAAAATTATAGAAAAATTTATGGCTGAGAAAACTGAGGCAAACACATATAAAATACAAGTGCCTTTTAGTTTTGAAGGGGAAATTGCCAAAATTAAGATCACCATACCTCTCATTGAACTGATTGCCCAAAACTCATACAAATCTCAAGTGCTAAAAGTCCTAAACATAGGAAATGATGCAGATACCTTACACCTAGCTGATGACAGTCCTGAAGTATTATTTTGGCCAAAAATAGAAGGAAAATACCAAGAAGGAGCCACTCCTCCTTTCTACATTAGAATGAATATTCATGACCAAATCTTGCATAATGCCATGTTAGATTCTGGGGCCTCTCACAACCTCATGCCCAAGGTGGTAATGGAAATATTAGGCTTAAAAATAACAAAACCTTACAAAGACATGTACTTATTTGACTCAAGCAGAGTCAAGTGTTTAGGCCTAATCAAAGATCTCTGTGTAAGTTTGGCACAAGTGCCCGCAAAACACCTGGTCATGGACATAGTGGTAGCAGACATCCCTCCCAAATACAGAATGCTTTTATCCAGATCTTGGGGGGCCAAGATTCAAGGAAATATTCAATTGGTTATGTCTTATGCCACCATTCCTGTGTTTAACCAAACAAGAATACTGTATTGGGAATCACACATGAAATATATGGTTAGCAACCAAGAAAGGCCAGATAACATCCCTATGTATTCCATACATTTAGACCTAAATTCCTTCATTTTACATACTGATGAAGACATTGATAAACAGGTGGGAGAAATTGAAACAAATCTAGGCACACTGTATTAGACACCCCAGATTCTCTATGATGAACTAGATACTCAAAGCTATCATGACCCCGAACAGTTGTGTCTTGAAGAGAGGGAATTTAATTTCTTAGAAATAGAAATAAGTCAGAAAATGGAAAACACTTTACACCCTCAAGCTAGTTGCTCAAAACAAGGACAAACATCAAAAGTACAATCAGAAACTTTTTTCAAAACAGAAGCACTAAAGGACTTACATAGTACAAACCTCTTTGGAAATCAGTAGCAAGGGAGCCTTATGTTCTTGCCATACTTAAATGCTTCACCATCCCAAGGCTTTGCCTCTCCAAGTAAAACTTTAACTTTTGCAACCACTTTTATGGATCCAGGGAAAATGTCCGATAAATTTAATATAGAGGAATATGATAAAAACAGTCCTAAAACACCTGAGCTAATTGAACTAGCTAAAATTCTGTCATTTCACCAGAGATTAAGAATTGCTAGAATATGAAAAATTGTTCAAGATACTAATACATGTCGGGAAAACAATTTGAAACACTATGACACTGCCATCATTTCAAGGAATAACCTTGACAAAACGAAGTGAAAAAATATTGATCAAACATTAACAATCAAAGACAAGACAGCTGGACATAGGATGTGTGTAGATTTCAGGAACATAGATAAACACTCCCGGAACAACAATTATATTCTTCCTAATTTTTTTTTTACCATACAGGATCTAGGAATTTCTAATCATCTGTTCTTGCAAAGTAATGTTTCAGGATATCATCAAATAATTCCTCTTCAAAGCAAACAGCTCAAAGAATTTTTCAAATACACTGGAAGCAGTTCCAATTTCAAACCTAGTGCTGCGAAACCGCAAGACACTGAAGACATGTTTCGGAAGGCCATGTTCCCAGTGCTGAACTTCTTCTCTATGATGTGCCTTGATGATGTCATCATATTCTTTAAAATGACAAAGAGTATCTGTATTACCTGAAGAAGATGTACAACAAAGGTAGGAGCGGAAATCAAATGTATAGAGAAAAAAAGCAAACAGATACAAAATTTTTTAGAAAATCTGGCAAGAACCCTTATGTTGTGCTTGAAAGAGAAAATTTTCCAAACTTTTCTTTTCAAGCGCTGACCGGACCAAGAGCATCAGGAGATCCTTTTGAAGATAAGATGCTCAAGTTCCACCATTTTCTGGATTTCTAGTTTTAAAATTTTCACTCATTGTACATATCACTGTTTGAGGAAATAAATAAAAAAATAGAAAATACAAAAACAATAGAAAAGTAGAAAAGAGGGAAGTTTTAAAAAAACAACAGAAAAGCCCCATGTTCAAAAAATAGTCATGCTGAAAGTGCGCAAGTCTAAATGCCACTACTAGTGCTCAAAAGATATCTTGTTCAGTTATCTAGCCTAATCATAACTGGACATGTTTTAAATTGATTGCTGATAAGTTAGTGAAAGAAGTGATAGTCAAATTGTGTAAGCTTGACTTATCAAAGAAAGTAGATTAGGAAAAGATGTTGGTTCCACATGCTCAAAACAAAACCAAAGAGGAAAACAGGGATAAAAAACAATGTATCCTAGCCTTGATTTTTTCTAAATCTCATTTTGTGCGAAAATAATGATTGTGTGCAGTTTGTCTTTTATGCCACAAACACATGACAAATCAGACCATCTAATCCTGATTTGGTCATTTTTCAATTTCATGTTTTCATTTAGTAAATGAAATCCTGTCAAACAGCTTAATATTGGCAGTTGATCATAGTATATATAGAGAAACAAAGGAGTTCATCAATTTAATCTGAACTCCTGGAAGATATAAGGGTAGAATTAGATAGTTTTCTTTTTTCAAAAAATATCATGTCGAAGGGTTGCTAGTCCAAATGCACCTAAAGAAGAAAAAATGTTAGGAAATATATCTGGGTAGGTAGAGATGACTTTGATGCTAATCATGTTGTCAATTTTCAGAAATAGCATCAAGAAAGAGAGAAATTTGCGCCAATGGATAAGGCACTGGTATTCACAAGCCAGAGATCTGCAATTCTAGACACCTCCCAAAAAGGAGCTGCCCTCCCCAAATGGAGCCACTGTTAGTCATTAGTATTTTTGCTTGTTTTTGATGACTAGATTCCTTGGTTGAGTTTTCTAGAAGCTAATCTCAAAACTGTCAATTGTTCATCTAGAAAACACCTCAAACAAATTTTTTCTTTCCTCCCCCTTTTTTTATCCTATGATTGAAATGGTCTTCAGTTTCCATACCCATCACAATTTAGCAAAGCCTCCCTGTCTATAGCTGTCATAGCTTTGTTTCTCTGCTATCATTTTCCCTTGTTTTCATGCATCTCATTGCCCATCATTTGAAAAAGGGTCTGCCCCTCTCTCATTGATCATTCAATCATTATGATAACCTGATCATGACTAAGGAAATATTCAAAATCTGTCACAAGGTCTATAGGTCTAGGTGGTGGTGTTTAGGGAAATTTTCCTTGACAAGTTTATCCTAAGCCAAAAAGCCTGTGTCTAGTACCAGTCAGCCATCAATTTTTTCTTATTCTGCAAAACAACACACTGGTTTAGCCTTAGGTCATACACCACTAACCGGTTACTTGGTTTCATGCTAGCAAGGCTCAGAAACATCCATTCCAAGAAAAGAGCAGGTTTCTAAAAAGTTTCATGAATGAAAGGGAGTGGCCATTTCAAGCCTGATTTTATGAAACACTGCTAAGTTCTCCAAAAATCAAATATCATCTACCAAATACATCTCTGCAGGGATATATTCAATGATGAAACTGTGTGAATAGGAGTAAAATAGCAAACTCAACAAGGTTACCATTCTGTGACAGTTTTCCAACATGAAGCAGATGAGGTGCAGTAAGTAAAAGACAACAAATGTACATGGTTTTAAATCCAAAAAGTGCCTGAAGACAATGATAATTCATCAAGACAAATGTATACAAAGGATTAAGTGATGCTTATCATCAGCGCTCCATGACTAACTACAAAGGTATAGCTGCATAAGTCCTCAAAGGGTGACCTATCCCTGCAAATCATTCTTTTTCAAGGAGGAAGACAATATTTGACAAAATGAGGTCTAAAGCAAATAAGGCATTATAATGAAGGTGTAATAAGGAAAGCTGATCCTCATACCTTATCATGCACCTAAAATATGAAAATCAGTCAAAGACATTTTCACTATACCTTATGAAAGCACAGTAAGGAGTAAGGATTCATTTCAGGATTACACACAGGGAGCACTTATCATGAACAAATCACATTGCTTCTGGAAAACAGACAAAGGACACAATGGTGAGATGGATGAAATTTCATAGTTTGAAGGCCTCCTTCATCATAAGTAGAGGGCCCAACAATGGTTTTGAGTGACCTGAGTGGTTACATTTGCATGGACCTCCTTCATGACAAGTAGAGGGTGAAAACATAGTCAAGGGAAAGTATTAGTTATAAGATGCCTAGCAGTAAGTGCTTACCATTTACCAATCATATTATTTACTCCTGAAGCTTCATAGTGATTTTGTGACAAAGACACTTACCATAAGCAGAGTCACATAGGAAAGAAGACAATTTTTTTAAGGGACTTCATCAGTAATAAGTGGAAAGGCTCACTGCTTGTTCCCATTGGTATTTTAAATAAACATACAGAGAGCATAGTTTTGGATAGGAGAAGATTCTTTTGGGTTTTATAGGACCTCCTTCATGACAAGTAGAGGGTCAGAACCCAGTCAAAGAAACTCTTTCACATCATAAGCAAAAGATTGTGATACTGGTGTTGAAAGGCCTCAATTATGATGTTTGTAAAATCCTCCTTCAAAGGATAAATCCGAGGCTAGAGTTTGATGAAGAAACCTCATTCAAATGATAAAAGATAATTTCACACAGGGGGTATTTTCAAAAGGGACATCCTTCATTTTGGATAAGACCATTATAGTCTATCTAATTACTCCCTCCAAAAGGAAAGTAGAGGGAAAGCGCTTGTGGTTACAGTTCATATGGATCAAATCATTCAAAAGGTAATCAAAGATAACAAACAGTCTGTAGTCTAAGATGCCTCCATCAAATGATAAGAGCAAGTTTCAAGTGTTGAGAACAACCTCCTTCAAATAATCGACAGAGCTTTAAATTTGAAAAGGGTTGAAACATGAAGTATAAGACAAGCACCGAAAAGCCCCTTGAAGACCTTTTTCACTGATAAGCAGAGAGTCAATAATGTTTTTTAAGTGATCTAGGGCAAATAATAAGCTAAAAAATATATATGTTGTAAAGACACCATCCAAAAAGGGCAAAGCAGTTAATCCCTCGACATAAGGATAGAGTCACTCTTTCAATACAATTACAAAGGCTAAAGGAGGATTTTTGAAGTCTTAAAGAAAGGGAAAAGGTGTTTTGAAAACCTCATAAGGCATAAGGGGGCTCAAGCAAAACATTTCATTTGTCATCGTGCAAAAAACTTCACGTAAGAGGGAAACATTTTTTAAATCATTTACAACTTTTCATGCACGCGATGCGCCTAGAGATTCACGCGGCGCACCTGTAGGTTGTTGCAGAAGGATTTTATAAATGGCGCGACGTGCCTGTTGCTTTATGCGGCGCGCCTGTGCAACGCCAGGTGCCCAGGCTTGCACGCGACGCGCTGCCTTCGGTAGCCCTGCCAAGCTCAGTGCCTGGGCCCTTGACCCCGCATGCGACGCGTTTGATCCAAAAAGCATATGCCTTGTGCCCTTGCCCTTGCACCTTTCCACCCTTGCCCTTGCACCTTCCATCTTTGCCTCACCCGGGCCACTGCTGAATGGCCCACCGCCCGGGCCACTGCTGAACGGCCCACCGCCCGGGCTACTGCTGAACGGCCCACCGCCCGGGCCACTGCTGAACTGCCCACCACCCAAGTCACTGATAAAATGAATTGCAACATCCCTCCAGAGGTTTTCAATTTTGCAATTTTTTCGGGTTTTTACAAAAGAGGAAATTGTTTCAAATATAGCAAAGGACATATTTAAGAGGTATTTATATTTCTTGGCCAAAATTTTTGATTTAAAGGAGAGTTTGAAATCAAAATTCTAAGGAAGAAAATTAGTAATTTTAAAGAGGCTAGAAGTCTTATTGGTTGGAAAGGCCTGTTTGTTAAGTGAGAAGCCAAACATAGTGCTAAAGAGAAAAGCACTGTTTGAAGAAGAATACCTAGTGACAATTTAAAGCTTGTTTTAAATCAATTGCATAAAAGATAACACAGTCTTATAAGGAGAAAGCATAGGTTTTTTTGAAGGCCCCTTTGCTCAATAACAAGGAAAAACACTGTTTGAAGAAAGACCTAGTTCAGTCAAAGACTTGTTTTGATAAAACAAGTGAAGGGATTCTAAGCAAACATGCCTCCAAGGAAAGCCAACAAAGGGGGGTATCACAACAGATTTGAACCTGTCACTGTGAAAGAAATAAATGATTCCCCTTCAGTCCTTTTCAATTTTTATGAGGTAGGGTTCCTTGAGTTTTTCCAAAGAGTCCAAGAAGTCAGAAATCACCCTCCTTTGACACAGTTGTTTGCCCTAAGACTGCAAGGAGAACAAGTTCACATAGCAGGCCTTGATTTTGTTCTAAATCCTACATCAATGTCCAAAGCAACCAAAATCCCCTATCTTGCTGAGAAATGGTTCAAACAAGCCTATTTGGACCTAGACCACTACAAGCCCTTTTTAAAACCAACTTACCAAAATGAATGCAAGGCCATCTTCCCCTTTTCTCATCTATTAAACAGTTATGCACCTCTTATGACGGTCATCATGAAATACTTTACATGTGAAAGGAGATACTCTCGAGTCTATTCATATCATGTCCGACTGTTAATGCATTTCACCAGGACCCAGCTATTGAATGTCCCTTTCTTCCTATGTAGGAGCATTGAAAAAATGGCCTCATTTGTCCAAAAGAAACCCCTTGCTCAATAAAAAGCTAGCTTATTTCATCATTTTCTCATAAAAATTCTCATCCTCCATCAACTTGATTAAAAAGGAGTTCCTTGGGAATCCTTCATCTCCCATTCGGATTTCACTACTGCCTCTTCATCTCATGGCCCATCTCATGTGTCCTCCTCACCCACCACTCACTATGTCTGCCCTTAATCTAGTCAATCTACCCCTGAAAAGTAAAAATCCCCTATGATTGAGAGTGGAAAGGAAGTGTCTAAAAAAATTAGTGATGATGAAGAACAGAGTGGCACTCAGCATAGCAGTGAACATGAGCAGAGTGGTAATCAACTTAACAATGATGGAGAAAGCAGTAATGGGGAGGAACATAACAGTCCTCAAGAAAGCAATCAAAGAGATAGTGAACATCAGCATAGTGACACTCAACAGAGCAAGGAGCAGGAGCCAAGTGACAATCAGCATAGCAGTGACCATAAGCATGGGGACAACCCACATACTACTACTGATGATAGTACTCAAGAGGAGCATAGTGGCAGTCAACACAATAGCAGGCATGAGGGTGATGAGGGACATAACAATCCTCAAGCAAGCAGTGATGAGCATAATGAAAGCCCTCAAACAGCTAGTGAGGATGGTTCCCAAGAAAACAACAAGCACAGTAATGATGAAAAGGGAAGTTCTCAAGAGGTGGAAAACAACCATCACTCATTTGAAGAAAAAGACAGTGGTAACATGCAACAAGTTGAAGAGGACACTCAAGGAGAAAGCATTCATAAAGAAGACAGTAAAAACATAGAGAAAAAAGAGAGTTCTCAAAAGAATGTGCTAGCTGCCTCTCGTAGGCAAGGGGCCATGAATTTTTCTCCAAAGGTGACAACAAAGCCTAAAACTTCAAGGAAGAAGATTGTTCAAGCTGTAACCACCAATGTTACTAGAGCACTCCGAAGTAGAGGCAAGTTGCCCAAGAAGCCTATCATTGAAGTGCCAAAGAGGACAAGGGCAAAGAAGCCCATTTAAACCAAAGGTAAGGAGAAAATGGAGCAGCAGGAGAGCAGCCATGGGAAAGAAAGAGAGTTTGACATAATCCAAGTGGATAGTGATGCCGAAGATGACCAAATTATAATTCTAAACTCTCTTTTGCAAAATAGAGAATCTCAAATTGGGGATTTAGAAGCTGACTTAGAGAGGTCTAAAGACCTCATTCACTTCCTACAGCTGCAAAATAGACAAATGAGCGGGCAAATGGAAATCTATGAGGCCCGGGCCCTCAAGTACCGACAGGAAGCACAAAAGGCACAAGTAAAACTTGAGGAATACATGGGCGAATTTGATGATGTGGAGGAAGAAGAAAAACCAGTGAAGAAAAGGCCTAGGACCATGGGTCTTAGGAAAGACTTGGAGAAGCAAAGGGAAGAAGAATCAGCCCTTGCTCAGCAATAACCTCTCACACAGCTGGTTGCCGAAGAGATAGAGAATGATAAAGAGTCTTGGCTCGAAAGAGAAAACAAACACTTGGAAGAAAAATTAGACAAGGCAAACAAAGATTTGGGTTTGTAAATGAAGATGACTGGGCATTACAAAAAGTTAAATCAATTTGCCCGAAGAAAACTAAAGATTGCCCAAGAAAAGCTCAAAACTACCCAAAGAAGGTGCTCGGTGAAAAAAGGAGGAAAGGACACATCTAGGCTTGGAATTTTGGCTCAAGTTTCCATACATGCTTCTAAAAACCCTTAAGGGTTTTGCTCACCAAAATTGAGCTATTTTTGACATAATCTTGTTTTTTGTGATTTTTGGGCCTAATTGCACAAATTCATGGGCGCCGCCATTTTTGACTGGAACATCCTCAACTGATGAGAGTGGTATATTTGGATGCATTAAATTGGAGGGAATATACTCAAAAATTTCCAGATCAAGAGAATGTGTTTTGATCCCTCAAAGAGGCAAAAAATAGTCATTTTTCGACATTCTGCCTCACATATCAGCAAGTGCTACTTTCCTGGGTTTTTTCAGTCAGTTCACTTTTTGGTAGAATTCCTAGCATCAGTTTGAAAGAAATAAAAAATTCCCATAAAGTAGACATCTAGGGCTTTCCAACGAGCCATCACGGTTCTCGTTTTGACATTAGGAAGTCCCTCAAAAGTCCTCTGCAAGACAAACTTTTTTCTGCTGCTACGCTCCTGTAGAATTTTGCTGAAATGAAATTTTCTGAAGATGACTGGCCAAATGTGCGTTAGGCAAGTTTTTATCTTTTTTCAGGCCTAAAAAGTGATTCCTTTTTTCTATTTTAGTCCGAAAATATATTTTTAGAGGATATTTTGGGCCTTGGACCTTGTAAGGCCTCAAGGACAATTTTGGATATTTGTTTTTGGCCAATGGCCTTCTAGTTGCCTTAGTTGGGTTGTCTCCTCTTTGGCCTATATAATCCAAGAGGATTCATTGTAATTAGGGGCATAACTTGATGTTATAGAGAGAAATACATAGCACTATGAGCTTTGAAGAAATACTTGTCTTATGAAGTGGATGATCTCTTGCTTGAATCTGATGGTGGAGGAGGATTGTGTGTAGGATTCCATGGCTTGGTGAATGGTATTGTGTTCCTTCTTTGTTATGTTTTCTTAGTTTCTCATATATGTTTTCATGCTTCTTACTTGATGTAGTTCAGTAAAGAATAAGTTTGAGATATGCCCATGGAGGCACCTCAAATTTCCTGATTCATTGCAACTTACATGTTTTCATCTTTCTTGGTCATGTCAAAGAATTCTTAATTTCTCTTTGGTCACGAAGAGCTTGTTACTTGTTTCATTAATGGTTATTATGCATGCTGTCTAGTATGATTCACGGTATGCCCTGCATACTCATAGCTAATCAAAACTCCATCTCTAAAATCTCTCTCTGAATTATTGATTGTTTTAGTTAAGTCAAAGAGGTCTTGTTTGGATCTTGCCCTTTTCCCATGCTTTGCAGTCTTATTTCAAAGTTCCCAATAGCTCGAGATATGATGTTTAGGAGTTCCCTTTTCATTAATCGAGTTGTTAGTTTATCTTAGTTGTTTTCCCAAAAATATGAAGGTGATTTTCCCAAAGTTAGAGGGTCTTATACTTCTATGCATCACTAGATTGTTTATTTTCTGCATTTATTGGTTTGAGTTTCGTTCATAGAGATTAATGGTTAGCCCTAACTCATGAATGCTTGCTGTTTAACTATTTATGCTTAAAAATGATTCTATCATTACAATGTATATGAATAGATAAAATCATAGTGATACACGGTAACAATAAACATGATAGCTCAAGATCTTCTTGTTAACCTTGGTTAGCTTAGTAATTATGACATGGTAAAATTGGATGCCCTGACTTGATGGTTAAAGAAGTGATGTAGTGATTAAAATATTTGAAGTGTGACGATACACTGCCCTAATCATATAACTCTAACTCTTGATGAAAATTTGATGTCATGATGAAGTAGTTTATGCTAACATGTTATGACCATGATGAATATGTGTTTTATAATCTGATATAGTTTGATGATCTAATAATTCTATTGATGCATGCCAATATTATAGACATGATGATTTCTTGAATGATGATGCTTGAAGTGGATTCCCATTCAAAGGGAGAAACTCTCCATAAGATCCATACACATATTATCATTTGCATTAAATATATGGAAGATTATTTATTCTTTGTTAAAATCTGAAAGTTCTATGCAAAATTTAAAACATTCTTCGCAGAAATTTGAAAGTTCTATGCATAAAGCTTAATATACTTTGCAGAAAAGTGAATGTACTTTTCATAAAGTTGAATTTAATTTTCAGAAAATTGAATATATGTTGCAGAAAACTGAATGTACTATGTTGTTACAAATACTTAGAATGTAGATTTATTTTTCACAACTTTTCAGATCAACAATTGTAGATAGAACATAAACTTAAGGATCATATGAAGGCAACCAAGCACATATATGAGATATTGAGAGTTAATTCCAATGACCAGGGAAAACCCCACGAGGGAAAAACCAAATGATTCTTCTTCTATTAGATTTCGTCAATTTTTCAGCAGGGTACAATGATAGAGAGAGAATGAGAATGAATAGAGTCACCAATGTTTGGTCAACTTGCAGCTAACGTGCTCTTTCTCTTTGCTTGAAGATATCCTCCTTCCCTTGATTAGATTTTGTCCTACATAGTTGCTCCAACTCTTATCTTGCTCTTACTCTTCACTTGCTCTCACATTTCTCTTGCACATACTCAATTCTAGCTCTCCTTATTCACAATGAAAACACTACACTCAACTATCAATTTCTCTTGCTTAAATAGATGAGAAAGGAAAATAGTTACAAAATGAATTCATACCTTGAGCCAATAATAGGAGAATTGAATTCCATGAGGGAGGAGTTTACCTGAGGAAAAGTGTAACTCATCCCAAGAATAGAGATAGAGGTACACTTGTCTTGAGGAGTTACAATTCGAATTAGGGAGAGAGAGAGTTACACTTAGATATGAGAGAATATTTGGTGAGAGTTACAAGTGCATTTAATGATGAGTTACTTTTTTTCCATACATTTAATTAGTGAGGGAGAGTTACATTCTCTTAAGTGTGGAGTTACTATTTTATTCCAAGAGAGAGGTTCAATTTTCCAAGTAAGAGATTCTCAATTTAATTTACTTATCCATGAGAGAATTTTTTTTTATTAATCCATTAAAGGTGAATGACTTTAGACTATTTTATAAATAATTGTATAGTAACAATAATAATACTAGTAAGGATAAAAATATTAATTCTTGACTTGTATAATCATGATTGATTTGATTTTAAAGTGGATTCCATATGTCGAGATTATCCTTGATCATTTAGACATGAATTTATATTCTTGGAAAGTCACTTCCAAATTGAGATGTGACTTACTATTTTTGGAAATTCATATTAGAATTGTTAGAAATGAAATTTTATTATAGGTCGTTCAAATATAACTAAAAGATATGATTTCTTCGAGTAGAAATCCATCCCTGAGTTGTCAAATTTTAACACTCCCTCTGAGCTAGGGAGGAATTTATTTTTGCATCAAATATCTCTGCTTCCTCTGATCTCTTTCATTCATCTCAATTCAACTCTTCTCTGTAACATCTATAACAATGAAATAATAAGCTAAAGAGGAATCATCCACTTGACACAAATTTTGAAAGGAAATAACCATCACATGTCACATAGACAAGGATTATACTCAACCAATTTTCATCTCAAAAAATTAGGTGATAAAACAAATGCATCACATAGGAAAGACTCAAACAAGTTACACAGACAAGAATCAAACACAACTAAGTGTCAAGTAGTGGAACACCTACATCCTAGAAAAGGCACACAAACAAGTCTCACTACACCTATTGGCCAAATAGGTGGCTCTTCCCACGTCCCAGACTGTGGGTCAAATGCATACTGAGGCCTACTCTTATGGCACACACTACACAAGAGGTCCCTCATCCTTAGGAGCTTTCCAACATCATTCCCTAATCTTGTGACCTCTGATAGGGGGGAAAGACAACTTAGTGTCCTCGATCAGCTTGGACCACCTCCCGAAAGGGTCACGTCCATAAGTCCAAGCTTCTCTCTAAAAACCAAGAACTTCCCTTTCAGTAAAGGCTTGGTAAGAATGCCAACTATCTGATAATGAATGGAGATGTGATGGAGCCTCACTACTCCTCTTTGCACCATATCCTGGATATAGTGATACTTTATCTCAATATGCTTGGAATTGTCATGAAACACATGATTTATTGTAAGACACATCCCGCTCTTATTGTCACAATATATAACTGTTGTGTCTGGAACTTGCTAAAATAGTTCCCCAAAAATATTTCTCAGCCAAACTGCCTCACAACTAGCCATGCTAGCAGTAATGTACTCAACTTTGGATGTACTTAGTGCAGCAAAATTCTTCTTTCTAATCATCCCAAAGATCATGGCATATCCCAAGCTAAAGAAGCACCCAAAAGTGCTTTATCTATCAGTAGAATTACTGCCCAATCAACATCAGTATATCCATGAAGTCTTACATTTTTAGCAGTATATTTCAATCCTAGATTTATAGTTCCATGCAAGTATTTGAGTACATGTTTTACAACAATCCATGGGAATGAAAGGGATCAATCATATGATGACTTAAAGTGTTTACAACAAATCATATATTAGGTCTAATGTTTACCAAAAACATCAAAGAACCAATGAGTTGTCTATACTCCGTGGGATTTGCTAGAATAGGTCCTACAACTTTTCCACATAATTTCTTAAAGTTAATTTCCATATGATTATGCATGGAGTTACATTCTATCATAGAAAATGTTTCAAGAATCTTAGCAACATATTTTCCTTGAGAAATATAAATTTTATCAGGTCTTTGTCATCCCTCTAGACCTAGAAATTAATGCATCAAACCAAGGTATTTCATTTCAAATTCAGAATTTAACTCCCTCTTACACTGGAGGATAAGAGGTTATCCTCATGTCAAGAATAAATCATCAACATACAATACCAAAATCGAAGGTATATCTTGGACTGTATTGAAGTATAGGTTTGGTTTTACACTGCTTCTTGTGAAACCAAAATTTATCAGGTAGCTATTAATGCGAGCATACCAAGCTCTTGGACCTTGCTTAAACCCATAAAAGGCTTTATTCAGTTTGCATACATGAGTTTCCCTGTCATGCTCTTCAAAGCCTTGTGGTTGTTCCAAAAATACCTCTTCCTTGAGGAAGCCATGTAACTAAGCACTTTTCATGTCCATTTGGTGAAGAGTCCATCCCTCGAAGAGAAGTAACACACATAGGTCCACAAAAATCAGAATGTATGAGCTGAAGTACTTGAATAGATTTTGTTCTGCTTGAAGGCAATGGTGGTCCCTTTATATTCTTTCCACTTGCACATCTTAGGAAAAATACTTCATGATCCAAACTGATCTCAGACATTCCAGAAACCATATTCCTTACATGAAGTAAGACTTTGTGGTGCAGGTAAGCAAATCTTCTATGCCATAGGTCACACTGAAGATCGATATCATGGACCAATGCATGAATGGGTTTAACATTGACTTTGTAAATCCCTTCACATATTGATCCAAGAGTGATGGCTTATATCATACTTGAGTTCAAAGGATAATTTAGAAATTTTCCATTAATAAAAGCAACTTTCATTCCTTTATCTTCTAGAGTAGATATGGATACAAGATTCTTTCAAACCAAGTACATACAAAACTTCTTGCAAGAAAATAGATTTGCCATCATCTAACTGAAATGAAACTGAACCATAACCTTGAATTTGGTGAGTAGAATTATCTCCAAGGATAACATTTAAATTAGTCTCCCTTTGGTATGTATTTTCCCATGGTATTGTAAGTGACATCTATCCATGGTATTCATTCGCCCATGGTATGTATCCACCCATGGTATTCATCCATACATGGAATTTACCCATGGTATTGTAAATGAGATCCACCCATGGTATTGTAAGTGACATATACCCATGGTATTCATTCACCTATGGTATTTACCGACCCATGGAATTTACCTGTGGTATTGTAATTAAAAAATATTGTAAGTAACAAGTCACATCTTGTAAAAGGACAAATTTTCCACCACAATGTAGCTTTTACCATTATTCTCTATTTTAATAAAATATTCTGAGTTATATTGACCAAGTTATGCTCATTTTAAATCTGGAGCAACATTCGAAGCGAGTTCCCTTTGGAGACATGCTCTCCCACCCCGCTTTAGTAGGAACATGCTTCACATTCATCAGTTTCAACATAATAACGTTTGACTTGGGTTCTTTGGCGACGTGCCCTCCCATCCCAGACTATGTAGGCACCTGCTACTTCATCAACATTCAGCATCACGGTTATGGGTCAACCGCACAAAATCATTCTCATCGAAGTCCATTTTCTAGGCCACACACTGTTAGTATCACAGTTGGTCACAACCATTACATGGTATCTCTATCCTCGAATCTTTGTTTGTCATGGTTCTGGGTCATCCACAAACCCACACTTCATTGAAGTCCATTTTCTAGGTCGTACACTGTTAGCATCACAGATGGTCACAAGCATTACATGGTATATCTATCCTCAGATTTTCATTTGTCATGGTTATGGCTCATCCACAAACCCACACTTCATCAAAGTCAATTTTCTAGGCCACACACTGTCAATATCACAGTTAGTCGCAACCATTATAGGATATCTCTATCCTCGGATCTTTGTTCATCACGGTTATAGATTAACCACACAAAACCCTTATCTTCAGTGGATCTTCATATTCAACAAAGGCTTCTCAGGAGGGAACTTCACAGAATCGAGACCATTGTTTCTTATTGAGGGAGGAATGATCTGAATGGAAAGTAGCCTACACCCATGGTATTCATCCACCCATGGTATTTATCCACCCATGGTATTGTAAGTGAAATCTCTCCATGATATTCATTCACCCATGGTATGTATCCACACATGATATTTATCCACACATGGAATTTACCCATGGTATTGTAAATGTCATCCACCCATGGTATTCATCACCCATGGTGGTATTCATTGCACATTGTATTTATCCACCCATGGTATTGTAAGTGACATCTACCCATGGTATTCATTCACGCATGGTATTTACCCACCCATGGAATTTAATTGTGGTATTGTAACTAAAAAAATGCTATAAGTAACAAGTTTCATCTTGTAAAATGACATATTGCCCACCACAATATAGCTTCTACACTTATTCTTTGTTTTAATAAAAAAATTCTTTGTGGTTTCATTTATAGTGTGTTCTCTCATTTTATTGGCATTTCAAATTTTTAGATCTTGGGGGCCTCCCCCCAAGATCTGAATCACCCTATCAACTAGATTAGAAAGTGCCTCTTTGTAACCAGTAATTTTTTTAGAAACACCACTATCAACTAACCAACTATCAAATGAATCTGCAGAAGAAGAACTGGAAAGAGAAGAAACAAGAAAATATTTTGTTTGAGTTTTCGCTGCATAATTTCTATATCTTAAATTTATTGTTTTCTTAGGATGCGATTTTCTTTGATTTTCAGAAGAGTATTTTCTATAATTAGATTTATTTTTGAATCTAGGATCTCTTCTTCTTTCTTTACAGCCACGAGAAAAATGACCATGTTTTTGACAGTTAAATCATCTAACTTTTGATATGTCTAGATTCCCTTTATTTGATTTGAAAGCAAATTTCTTTTTATTACCTTTCTTTCTCATGTCATAGGGTTGAAAATGCAGTAGGTTCTCCTTCCTCATGATGCAAAATTCTCCCTCTGGAGATTATTTTGGCCTCCTCTTGGATACACTTTCCCAGGAGCTCATCAAATGTGGGAATAATGTTGATGTTGTTGATGGTGGTGATAAAAGTATCCCAAACAAGAGAAAGGCCTCTAAGCACAATCAACACCATTTCTTTGTCAGGTACAACTTGACCAATTGTTGAGAGTTGATTCCTAATTTTAGTCATTCTTGGAAAGTATGCTTGAACCGTCACTCTATTCATCTTGATGTCCTTCAACTGATTCTTCAAAGAAATAATTTGTTCCAAGTTACTAATTGCAAACATGCCAATTAGTTTTTCATACATTTATTCAAACCATAAACATAAGTAATGAGATGATCATTAAGAGTATCAAGGATATTTTTTCTAGTTTTGATACCACCCTTTTTATATTTGGATTTGACAACAACACTTGCATTCTCTAGGGATTAGCTATTGTGTCTTCAACATGCTCCAGAACCTCGTGTTATTCAAGAGTGATATCTACCTCTGCTTTCCATGGACACGATTTTGAAGCATCATTCAACTTCTCCTCTATCTTGAAGTAGGATAAATTCATCTTAATAAAAAAAAAACTTTGGCAGCAAGTGGGGTCTCTTTAGGTGATCTATGATCTCCTTGGACTTGTCTTCACCAAGGATTTGATACCATGTTAAAATATGAAATTTTTATGCAAAAATTTAAAAATTTATTTGCAAAAGCTTGAAAGTTCTACGTAGAAAACTGAATCTACTTGTAGAAAATTGAATGTACTTTGCAGAAAAATAAATGAAAGTGAATGTGCTTTGCAGAAAGTTGAATGTACTTTGCAGAAAACTGAATGTATTTTGCAAAAAATTGAATGTACTACGTTGTTACAAATACTTAGAATGTAGTTTTCTTCTTCACAAATTTTCAGATCAACAATTGTAGTCATGACATAAACTTAAAGATCATATGAAGACAACCAAGGACATATATGAGCCACTGAGAGTTAGGTTCAATGACCAGGGAAAAATCGAAATGATTCTTTTTCTATTAGATTTATTCAATTGCTAAGAAGAGTACAAAGAGAGAGAGAGAGAGAGAGAGAGAGAGAGAGAGAGAATGAATAAAGTCACCAATGTTTGATCAACTTGTAGTTGAAGTGCTCTTACTATTTTTTTAAATATCTCCTATTTCTCTTGATTAGATCTTGTCCTACACACTTGCTTCAACTCCTCCCTTGCTCTTACTCTTCACTTGCTCTCAGACTTCTCTTGCACACACTCAAATCTAGCTCTCCTTATTCACAATGAACACACTACACTCAACTCTCAATTTCTCTTGCTTAAATAGATGAGAAAGGAAAGAGTTACAAAATGAATTTATTCATTGAGCCAATAATAGGAGAATTTAATTCCATGAGGAATGAGTTACTTGAGGAGAAGTGTAGCCCATCCCAAGAATAGAGAGAGAGGTACACTTTCCTTGAGGAGTTACAATTCGAATTAGGGATAGAGAGAGTTACACTTAGATATGAGAGAACATTTGGTGAGAGTTACAAATCAAATTGAATGAGGGAGTTACAAGTGCATTTAATGGGGAGTTACACCTTTCCATACATTGAATTAGTGAAGGAGAGTTTAATTCTCTTAAGTGTGGAGTTACTATTTTATTCCAGGAGAGAGATTCATTTTTCCAAGTAAGAGATTCTTAATTTAATTTATACTTATTTCATTAGAGAATTCATTTTTATTAATCCATGGAGGGTGAATGACTTTAGACTATTTTATAAATAATATTACCATAATAATAATAATACTAGTAAGTATAGAAATATTAATTCTTGACTTGTATAATCATGATTGATTTTATTTTGAAGTGGATTCCATATGTCGAGATCATCCTTGATCATTTAGACATGAATTTCTATTTTTGGAAAGTCACTTCCAAATTGAGATGTGACTTAATATTTTTGTAAAGTCATATTAGAATTGTTAGAAATGAAATATTATTATAGGTGATTCAAATAGAACTGAAAGATATGATTTCTTCTAGGATAAATTCATCCATGAGTTGTCAAATTTTAACATTCTTGAAGTGAGATTTTGACATAAATAGACAAATATCTAATATTGTTGGTCTGCAACAAGTTCTGGTCTGAGAAGAGAGGGTTTCCCTTAATGTAAGCCCCAACCGGAAGAAATAAAGCTTATCAGTGTGGTTACAAGCCTCACAACCACACATAAGAAGGTTTATGGGTGTGGTTGTGACTGTAGGTCACAAAATCTGAGGCCTCATGCATGAAATCAGAAGTGCACCTAGAGTATGACAATCCTTCAGACATGGAGCAGCAAATAGAATGTCCTATGAGCATCAAAGTTTGAATGTCTGACTTACTATAGAGATTGTGAATGTGTTGACTAAACTTGTGTTTGCAGGTGACAGGAATATGCATATAAAGTATGCCATTTTGATTTGATCATTGAAGTTAGTATATGATAGTATTTGATAATAGTTGGAAGCATTTCACAAGATTTGGATTATTGGTCTGACTTAGTATAGATGTGCAATATTAGCATGGGTAATTGATGATGCCTTAGAACTTTGACATGATGCTACATAGTTCATAGATATGATTTGGCTTTGGATTGATTGAATTCATTTGATAACTAATGATTTTCCTTGATGACAATGCTATGTGGGCATAGCGACCTTTAGTGACTAATGTTGGTATTTAATAGTGATTTTGTATTGGCATCATTGGATTTGGAACATTGGTTGAAGTATAAACAATTGTGATTCAGTATGTAGTAATCTCACAATGAATGCATGAAACTTAAATGACTTGTCCCGTATGTATGCATTCATATTTAGTGGTAGAAATGATTCATGTTATGATAATAAGGATGACTTGAAGACGTCTGGCTTGATATTATAAATGAAAATTGTTGACAGGTCAAGTAGATGAGTTGTATCTTGGTATTTGGATGAGAACTCCACCTGAAACTTGGTCCAAAGTGTTTGTCACAGTGATATTGGCAGAAAATTTTATGACTTTGATATTAGCTTTGATTTGGAATATAAGGCTTGATAATCTAACTTAGTTTTGATAGTATTGGATCCACCAACATTCAGGGGATCTCCCCAATTTGAAGTCCCAAATAGACCTCACAACATTTGGTGTAGGATTCCCATCCTGAATAATGGCATGGTTTCCATATTTTTAAAGATTTATCTCGGCCCTAACTGTCAGCAAGAGAGATGGATGTAGATGTACTTTTGAAAATAAAGGGGGGTGTGCCTGGTGAATGTCCAATTGCAAGTATGTCAAGTTTTCTTTTACTGCGGGGAGGGAGAAAAGTGAGCCTCTAAGAGAGATGTAATAGTACCACCCAAGAAGAGACACACATGAACCAAAGGATCCGTCTAACATCCAACGGAACAGTCCACAAGGGATGCAACGGTCATTACAACCAACAATGAAGAAATTTCTTCCTAATATCCTTTGGAATAGTCCATGAGGATGGGACATCAATGACGACCATAACAACACATTCTCAACAATATAAGCACTAAAATAACCGAAATAGTTCAACTATCTTAGTACATGTGAAAGTAAACATGAAATACAAACATCCGCATAATAGTTTTACAAATATTCATAGTCTATGCATGAAGAACATATTGGCCTTGGAAGGATTCTGTTATTAAGTATAAGTTCCAAGACAGGTATGTATAATGAAAATCACTAGCTCCAATAGTGGAGAGTTGGAGCCACTCCTTGCTCCACAAAAGAACTAGCTAAACTCTCAAATGATTTGCTAGTGGAGCTAAGGTGAAAAGTCTTTTGCTCATATAATGAGAGAGTTTATATAACCAAGGGTGGCTCTTTGACTACCCTCATGAATGTTTGATTTCCCATGAATTTTAAACTTACATGGCCGCTTTACATTCATGTGTGTCCTTTGGACTTCCACTTTACAATAGATTTGATTACAATAGACATGATATAAAATAGTGATGTGGCATATGACCACTCATGACATGACATGACATGACACTGCTGACATGAGCATGTTTCCCTCCTTATCTTACTTCATCATCTCGCCATGACATGATAGATTACCTATTCCTGCAATTCACTCATGATGAGACGACATCAATCCGAAAACCCCTATCCTAAGATGATGCATTCTGATCCATGAACTGAGCTTGGAGAAAGTGACATGATGGAAAAAGAGGCTCACTGAATGTGTGGTTGTGCAGTTCAGATAGGCAAGGGGAAGCCCTGAGCCTTGAGACTGTACAATGCGTAGTTTAGGCTAGGCTGAGGGACATGACTGCACAATTTTTGGAGTTAGTGGAACATGATGTAGGGATGGACATAGGGAGGTCTTATTGTGTAGTTTTTGGCGTCAAGGAAGGCATGGGTGACTACACACTACGAAGTTCTAGTGCTCATGGAGAAAGCTTGATGCTTGAGGTTGCGAAGTACGTAGTTCATGCTAGGCTGGAGGCCATGACTGCACAATTCTGGAGGTCAAGGTCAAGGCTTGGTCACCACAACTTCTCAATGGAACAATATTTTGAGATAGGTACTTTGCATTACGCAGTGCCAATAAACACGTCCATAACTTGAGAACTGAGAATACGAAGTGCGCAACTCAGGGGAGGCCTGGTGAAGCTAAGTTGTTCGATGGGGAAGTTTTCTGAAAAATGACTAAGTGTGGGATCGGTGAGTTTGATGTGAACAGTGATGGAATTTTACTATGATCACACACTTAGCATATTTGAAGAATCAAACAAAATAGATAATCCAAGACATACAAGCAAATAATTTTCCTCTGTGTGACAACTTTATGACTATTTATGACAAGTGCGACACCAAAGATACACTTTATGACAACTATGACAACACTTGTGCAACAATGCTTAGAACATTGAAAATGAGTGCGACGAATACTTACAAGTTTAGAAAAACTCATTTGCACAAAGATGACCTCTTGTAACACTAGAAAAAGCTCATACATTCATTGCGATAACCAACATGCCAAAAGACGACACTTTTCCTATATTTTGAAAGGGATCACAATAATTTTAGAAAAGAAATAAAATGAACCTCAAAGTTTGCGAAAACCATGAACAAGACCAAGGAAGGCTCCGAAATTTGGTAAAGGCTAAAATTTTGGAAGGGGTTGTAGTAGCTACAACACTTGGTGACACACTGGTAGAATTCCAGCTCGTCTTGGTTAAATTCTTTTTGTTCGTGGCCTTGGGTTCTTTCTGTGAGTATTGATTCATTGTGCAAATGACTTTGGTTTCCCAACTTACGCCGTGAATAGGCTAAATCCCCATCATGCCACTTGGGTTTAACTCAAAAAATCTTAAGCCTTATTAGAATCTTTCATATAATCTTTCAAGCAGGGAGGGGTAATGAAGCCTACGAGTTTAAGATTTTCGTAGTACAAGTTTTCATTCCTCGGTGTTTCTCCGCTACCACTAGTCCTAGACAATACCTGAGTCACTTACGAACAAAAACATTGCTCGTCACGCAAGCCCGAATAGTACCTTGGAATAAAACAGTTTCTTGTTTTAACTCCCCGCACAGAAGCCTTTCTTCTTTTTCCTTTATTTATTCTTTTGAAAAGAGGACTCGTGCATTGCCTCTTATTTATTTTTGGCGGAAGAGGGATCCTGAAGTATTGAGAGAAGGAGAGGTTGTTCCTTAATAGAAGTATATAGGTTCCTATTATTTATTTTTTCTTGTTCAGATTTTCCCATATTCCCTTTTTACTAATTAGATAAGCATGAAAACACCAAAACAAAAGAACCGAATATGGGCACAAGGTTTCTCAGATAGACACGAGTTCATGGTTTTCCTAAGACTCTCCTTACGAATGGATCATATTTTCCATCAGAACTTCATCAGATAAAATACATAACCATTACAAGGAAGATGAACCAAAGCCTATCCAAATGTTGAAGTGTCACAAGGCTCCTTAGACTTCAGCCACACACACCATCTTAGAAACCAACAAATGGGTGAGGACAACACTTATTCACATGACGAAATAAGACAAGAAATAAGACAAATAACAATAATGAAATTGTTAGGTCCCTATATTACTAGTATAGTCCCTTATTATTGTTAGTGTAACTCCCTTATTGTTATTATTGTACCCTTGTAACCCCCATATTGTTATTATTGTGCCCTTAAATTATTATTGTTAGGTCGGCTAGGATTACATTGTGGCTCCACTAGGATTACATTGTGGCCCCATGGACTCCTATATATAGAAAGGAGGTTTTGTAATTTGTATCATCCAAGAATTGTTCATTCATGTAATGTATTGGAGGTTGCCCCCTCGAAGTGGCTTATTTCTAAGGCGTTGATATCTCTTTTCTTCTCTTTTTGGAGCCGGTTACACAACATTTGGTATCAGAGGTTTGGATTCTAGGGTTTCGCTGCTCCAAACAGGTCATCGTGGCATTTTCGCTATAACTTTTTTTCTACGAAGTTTCAGAAGCTGAAATTTTTAGGGTGCGAAGCTGAAATCCCGAGGAAGATTTTCTAAAAATTTCAGAGCTTGGTTCGCAATATTTTCGGAGATATCATCTGTGGAAGTTAGGCCTTTTTTCAAGCTCCTAAACAGGTCATCGTGGCATTTTCGCTATAAAAATTTTTCTACGAAGGTTCAGAATCTGAAATTCATATGGTGTGAAGCTGAAATCCTGAGGAAATTCGTCAAAAAATTTCAGAGCTTGGTTCGCAATATTTTTGGAGATATGATCTGTGGAAGGTAGTGCTTTTTCAGGCTCCTGAATTTCATCTCAAAGAGGTGATCGTGGGAAAAGTTCAATAACTCTCTCTCTGGGTAGTGGATTTGAGTGCTGTAAAAAGTGGTCGCAATTCCATGGATTGTAGTTTCTTGGCTATCAATTTCAGAGACAAAGGACGAAACAGTGACACGTGGCAAGTCCTACAAGTTTGCTCTACTGAACCAGTCCAGAATTAGGTCATTGTGGGAGATTGGACACAACTTTGTCTTGGGGAATCCAAATTAGATCAGAACTGTGGCATTTGAAAGAAGCTTTAGAGGGCTACTACAAGGTTGAATTTCAGATATTGAATATTTTCAATTACAGAGATAATTCAATTTCAATATCGAGCTCCTCAAAGCAAGTAGAAGGTGTGTATTTGTTTTCTGAATTGCATAAGTCTTGTTTGAAGAATCAAGTTGAATTGATTCCAAGGGCATATTGTAGAATAGGTATCAATATTGGATTCTAAAATGGCCCCTAAAAATAATTCAACACCCATTAAGCCTTTAGAAGGCTCTACCATGACTCATGAAGATGAAGAATTGCAACATGATCTATCAAAATTACAAGAGCAAGTGCAACAAATTTCACTCTCGCAAAAAGCAACAAAAAATGAAATGGAAGTTTTGAAGAAAGGCGTGGAAGTGAAGATGGACGGTTTGAAGAAAGGCATGGAAGCTAAGATGGATGGTGTGGAAGTGAAGATGGACAGTTTGAAGAAAGGCGTGGAAGCTAAGATGGATGGCGTGGAAGCTAAGATGGATGGAATGGAAGCTGGCATGGAAGCTAAGATGGATGATCTAAAATCAAACATCGAAGATTTGACAAAGTTGATACAAGAAAGGTTTCCTAATGGTGAAAATATAGTAGAAGAACCTCATGATGAGAACAAAATAAATGTTAATCGTGATTTCATAAATTCTAATGTTGGCGGGAAGAACCACCATATTCCAAAAATGGATATGAGGAAGTTTGATGGAAAGGATCCTGTAACATGGATACTACAGATGGAGCAATATTTTGATCTCCATAATGTGCAAAACACACAAAAGGTACGCATTGCAACTTTACATTTAGAACCAAATACATTTGTATGGTATCGATGGTTTTGCTCCCGTAAAAAAATTGTCACTTGGTCAATTTTTACTGAGGAAATGATAGCACATTATGAGGATACAAAGAGCAACACCTTCTTTAGCCAATTGATAAATCTCAAACAAAAGGGTTTAGTGGGGCAGCACATTGAGGACTTCCAAAAATTGAATATAAGGGTAACTGATATTCCGGAGGAACACAGGATTGATCTCTTCATAGGCACTTTAAAGGATAACATTCAACATGAAGTTCGCGTTCTGGAACCCGATTCATTGGAGAAGGCATTCAGGTTGGCAAGAAAATTTGAATGTAAAATTATGGCAACAAGGAAGCCTACCACTCAATTCTATAAAGAAGGAAGTGTGGCTACGCCTAGATTTCCACAACCTACAAGGTTGACACCACAACAATTGGAAGAAAAAGAGCAAAAGGGCTTTGCTACAGTTGTGATAGAAAATACACTAAAGGTCATAAGTGTGCTGAGAAGAAATTATTTTACATAGATTGTGAAGAGGAAGAAGAAAATGAACAAGAAGAGGATATACACCGGGAACTAGCCCCGTAAGAGGAAGAAATGAATCCGACCATATCGTGTAATGCACTGGCAGGAATTACCACTCCTCAAACTCTCAAGATAAAAGGACAAATCAAGAAGAAAACGGTAATAGTGTTGATTGATTCAGGTAGCACCCATAATTTTATTCATTTGTAAGGTAGCCAAGGAATTAAATTGTTTCCTATACCCAGCACCAAAATGTCAAGTGATGGTTGCAAATGGAGGAACTATAAATTTCTCTGGAAAATGCCATAATATCAAGCTAACCATGGGGGAATATGTGTTGACTAGTCCAATGCTTTCCATTCCTATGGGAGGTGCTGATGTTGTACTAGGAGTACAATGGTTACAATCTTTGGGGACGGTAGCTTTTAATTTTCAAGAACTTTTCTTGAAATTTTTTTCAGAAGGAAAGGAAGTCGAATTACGGGGTATTGAAGGGAAGCCAGGAAGGATAATAAGCTCTAATGTCATGACAAAGCTTCTCAAGAAAGAACAACGAGGCGTAATTGCACAATTATGCTCACTAGAAGTTCCGACATCAAAATCATCTATTTCTGCAGATCTCCAACAAGTCTTCGACAATCATTCCAAGGTGTTTGAAACTCCCAAAGGACTCCCACCTATTCGTGATCATGATCATGCTATTCATTTGATTCCAGGAAGTGTTCCTCCAAACATCAGGCCTCATAGATATCCTTACTTCCAAAAGAGCGAAATTGAACGTATGATTGCAGAAATGTTAGAGGCGGGTATAATTCAACCTAGTCAAAGTTCTTTCTCTGCTCCTGTAGTATTGGTACACAAGAATGATGGATCATGGCGAATGTGTCCGGATTATAGGGAGCTCAATAAGCTCACCATTAAAGATAAATTTCCCATTCCTGTGATTGATGAATTATCGGATGAATTACATGGAGCAATTTATTTTACCAAGTTGGATCTTCGTTCAGGATATCATCAAATTAGAATGAAGACTGAAGATATTCCAAAAACAGCATTTCGAACTCATGAGGGTCATTATGAATTTTTGGTCATGCCTTTGGCCTTACCAATGCACCTTCTACATTTCAAGGGTTGATGAATTCCATTTTCAAACCCTTCCTTAGAAAATTTGTGCTAGTATTTTTGGATGATATACTAATCTATAGCAGGTCTTGGAAGGATCATGTTGAACATGTTGACAGGGTGCTCAAACTATTGCAGGAGAAACAATTATATGCAAAAACATCCAAATGTTTCTTTGGAGTACAAGAGGTGGAATATCTGGGTCATATTATATCTCATGAGGGTGTGAAAGTAGACCCTAACAAAATTAAAGCCATTAAGGAATGGAAAGTCTCCAAGACAATAAAGCAGTTGCGAGGATTTCTCGGGTTAACAGGCTATTATCGCAAGTTTGTTAAGAATTATGGGAGAATAGCAGCACCTCTAACAACATTATTGAAGAAAGATGCATTTTCATGGACTCCTCAAGCAACTAAGGCCTTTGAACATCTTAAAGAGGCAATGTGCCTAGCACCGGTCTTAGCTACGCCAGACTTCACAAAAACCTTTATTGTGGAATGTGATGCCTCAGGAAATGGAATTGGTGCAGTTTTAATGCAGGAAGGAAGACCCATTGCTTTCGAAAGTCGTCCAATCAAAGGAAAGTATTTACAGAAACCTATTTATGAGAAGGAAATGTTAGCAATACTACATGCACTAAAGAAATGGCGAACTTACCTAATGGGAAGACACTTCAAGGTAAAAATCGATCATGATAGTCTTAAACACTTTTTGGAACAAAGACTATCATCAGAAGAGCAGCAAAAATGGGTCACAAAGATGTTGGGTTATGACTTTGAAATAATCTACAAAAAAGGAAAGCTTAATGTTGTTGCAGATGCACTCTCAAGAAAGAATGAAGAGGTGGAAGCATTGCTTTGTGCCATTTCTATTATCCAACCAGATTTGATAACCGAAGCAAGAGATGAATGGAAGAAGGACAAAGATGTATGGACACTCATTCAAAAGTTGCAGCAAGATCCTAGTACATCTGATACATTTAGTTGGAAAAATGATTCCTTATGGTACAAAGATCGCTTATATCTTTGTAAGAATTCCCAACTAAAACAAAATATTCTTCTGGAATTGCACACTTCTCCTTTAGGAGGAAACTCAGGATTTTTAAAAACTTACCACAGGGTGAAGAAAGATTTTTTTTTGGATGACCTTAAATTTGATATTCAAAAGTTTGTGGCGGAATGTTTGGTTTTCCAGCAGAATAAAGTGGATACAATTAAGACTCCCGGACTTCTACAACCTTTATCCATTCCAAGTCAACGTTGGGAGGAGATTTCAATGGATTTTATCACAGGTTTACCAAAGTCCGAAGGCAAGAATGTCATCATGGTGGTAGTTGATAGACTTACCAAGTATGCACACTTTTGTGCATTATCTCATCCATTTAAAGCAAGTAAAGTTGCTACTACATTTGTGGATAGAATTCAAAAGCTACATGGAAGCCCAAGGGTTATTGTGAGCGACAGAGATCCCATTTTTACGAGAAATTTTTGGACGAAGTTATTTTCTTGTTTGGGTACTCAATTAGCTCATAGCTCATCTTATCATCCTCAATCTGATGGTCAAACTGAGATAGTAAATAAATTTTTGGAAGGATATCTTCGTTGTTTTGTATCCGATAAACAAACACAATGGGTCAAGTGGTTACCTCTCGCTAAATGGTGGTATAACACTTCCTTCCATACTGCAGCAAAAATGACCCCATTTATGGCACTTTATGGATATCATCCACCATTGATCACATCATCTTTAAGGGAAAATTCGAAGGTTCAAGCAGTGGAAGATCACATCGAGCATCAGCAAGAAGTTCTCCAACTCTTAAAGGATAACCCGAATTTGGCACAAAATCGAATGAAACAACAGGCAGATCAACATCGTAGCGAGAGAAGTTTTGATGTAGGAGATTGGGTATTTTTACGGCTACAACCATAAAAAAAAATGTCCCTCAAGCAAGCAAAGAAGGATAATAAATTATCGCCAAAGTACTATGGTCCTTACAAGGTGTTGCAAAAGATTGGTACTATGGCATACAAATTGGAGCTTCCTGCTTCTTCGCGAGTACATCCAGCTTTCCATGTTTCATGCTTAAAGAAGGTTATAGGTGAAAATCTTCCAGTTCAAACAATATTTCCAGAACTTGATGAGGAAGGAAAATCATATTGGAACCAGAAGCAATCATGGAAACAAGAACTCGACAACTACGGAATCGATCAATTTCAGAGTATCTCATCAAGTGGAAGAACTTACCCACTGAAGATTCTACATGGGAGGATGAGAATTTTATACAGAAGCACCCGGAGCTACTCAAGTGTCGAGGACAACACTTTTTTGAAGGAGAGGGGCATGTTAGGTCCCTATATCACTAGTATAGCCCCTTATTATTGTTAGTGTAAACCCCTTATTGTTATTATTGTACCCTTGTAACCCCCATTTTGTTATTATCGTGCCCTTAAATTATTATTGTTAGGTCGGCTAGGATTACATTGTGGCCCACTAGGATTACATTATGGCCCCATGGACTCCTATATATAGAAAGGAGGTTTTGTAAATTATATCATCCAAGAATTGTTCATTTATGTAATGTATTGGAGGTTTCCCCCTCGAAGTGGCTCATTTTTAAGGCATTGATATCTCTTTCCTTCTTTTTTTGGAGCTGGTTACACAACATTAAATATACAAAAAAAACCCCTGCATATGTGCAGTGTGAGAATTTTAACCCCTAATGTTCATTGAAAATAGTCTTGAGATCTTGGTTGGCCTGCCGGCCAGGGAGAAAGCCTGATCTTCCCCGTCCCGTGATTGAAGCGATGAGTTGACAAGTGCTCAATCAAGACTGGCAATTCGAGAATGGTCAATTCACATGATTGAAACCTAGTGTGTTTTACTTTGTCTTCATGGGCTTTATCCCATTTCAAGACTAAGTCACCCACACTAAAGTTGTTTTTCCCCATAGACTTCTTGTCGAACTACCTCTTGATACAGTTTTGATGAAGTAAAAATTTTTATTTGGCTTTCGGTCTTTCTTCTTGGAGCGTATAGAGAGTTTCCATCCTACGCTGCACTAATAGACATGGCTTGCCTTGGGATTCTTGGTAAAGTTGGAGAGAAATCAAGTAGATATTGGGGAGGAGGATGGCTTCTTCTCTACATACCACAAAGTAAGGGGAGGTGTTCAGGGAAGTCATAAGCATGACTCGGTCTTCCCATAGAGCATTTACCAAAGCAAAGTGCAAGTTCCTCTGCTAAGAGAATATGGTCTTCTTAACGATGCAAATCAAATTCTTATTCGTGGATTCAACAATACCATTTCCCTAAGGGTAGTAGATAGAATAATTCTTCAATACAATTCCATTTTCCAATGCAAATTCATAAAGATTTAACGATGACAAATATGTTGCATTGTCAAAAACAATTGAAGTAGGAACACCAAACCTGGAAATGATGTTCTGCCGCATGAAGTTGATGACCTCCTGATCGTTCACTTGTTTGAGTGGAACTGATTCTGTACACCACATGAAGTAATATGTAGCAGTGAGAATGTAGTGGTGTTGCTATGATGAATGTGGAAATATTTCACCATTAATATCCAAGCCCCATTGTTGAAACGATTCTTCCACTGCAATAGGTTGCAATGGGGCAACTAACCTCTTGTTTATGTCAGCACATCTTTGACAGAATAGACATTTGCAGACGTAAGCATGAGAATGTTTGAATAGTGTGGGCAGTAGAAACCGACCCACATGATCTTGTGCGCCGTAGTGTTTCCCACAAAGTGTCCCTCAGCTAGTCCATCATGGAGATCACACAATACATTTTATGAATCATGTGCATCCAAACATATGAGCAATAATTTGTTATGTGTTTTTTGAAAAGCACCCCATGCACCAACTGGTAAGATAATGCTTTAAGCCTTAGTGCCCTCTTCTGCTGTGTGGAAAAATGGAAGGGCACAATGTTATGCCCAAGGTATTGGCGCATGTCGGCGTACCAAGGAATTGTGTTAGTAGTCGGGGTGGCCAACTCAATGGTGTACATCTCAATTTCTTGCTCCCATATTGAAGTATATTCTTCTTCTTTTGCGTCCATTGATTCTACTGCTAGTCGACAAATACCATGGCCCTTGATTGTCTGAACTAGTTTGATTTCTAGATCATATTCTTGCAAACCGGTCATCTAGTTCGCTCTCCTTTCACCCAACTATTGTTGAACAAACAATGATCTGACTGTTGGGTGCAAAACAAAGATAATTCAATGATTCTTCAAAAAATAGGGTTGAAAGTATTTAACCATCTTATAAAAGGCGTAAGCCTATTTGTCTACGACGGGGTAGTTTAGATCAGGTCCTTGTAGACTTACACTCATGAAATAAATTGGTTGCTCATTGTTCAAGTCCTCTTTTTGCGTAAGTATGATGGAAAGAGATGTGTCGGAAGCAAAGGTGTAGAGCAAGAAGTCTTTGCTGAAATCTTGGATGTATAGTGCGGGTGCTTTTGTGATAGCTTGTTTTATATGGGAAAACACATCTTTTTCTTATTTATCCCATCTATAAATAACATCCTTCACTATCCCCTGTATTGGCTTTACTATCTGAGCATAATTGGAGATGAACTTGTGGAGGAAGTTGATCTTCCCAGGAAGGACTACATGGCCTTCTTGTTCACCGGGAAGGGAATCTACGTGATTGTCTTGACCTTGTTTGGGTATACCTTAATCCCACTTTTAGCGATAATATGGCCCAAGAGATTACCCTCAGACATTTAAAATATGATTTTCTTGGGATTGAGAGAACTCCTGTACTTACAACATCACTCAAATTTTTTCTTTAAGTGGCGTATTTGTTCTGAACTCTCTTTGGAAAACATAGTTACGTCGTCAAGGTAGACCACTACGCACTGCCTAAACAATTCACAGAATGAGATGTCCATAGCTCGTTGGAAATTTTCACCAACATTGACCAACCCAAATGGCATTCGCTTAAAAGAGGATGTACCCCACTTCGTTTGGAAGCTGGTCTTGAGACTGTTAGGTTCCGAGACCGGAACCTCATTGTAACTTGAATATCCATCGAGGAGATAAAACATTTCAGACCCCAATATTTCTTGTAAAATTTGTTCCATGGACACAAGGAAGTTATCTTTGTCTGAGGCAAGATTGAGATTTCATAAATCAACGCACAGGCAAGTCTCCTCGGACTTCCTTCTGACAGGGACCAAATTTGACACCCAGTTAGAGTGCTGTACTTTGTATATGATTTGAGCATCCAACAACTTCCTTAAATCTTTCCGAATGAGGGGTTCAAGCGTGGGATTTAATTTTCCCAGTTTATGCTAAAATGGCTTGGCCCCTTATTTTATTGGTATCACATGCTGGATGATTCACGTGTCATATTTTTTTTAGCTCATCATATGTCCACATGAACAAATATTGATACTACTTGAATAAGAGGATAAATAATTTATGCTCTTGTGGTGTTTAGAAAGTACCAAGATTGACATATTTCAGATCTTTGTCTATTCCCAAGTTGATCTGTTCACGTGACAACATGGAACTGTGGGTTTTTACGTTGACAGGCCCCTGAAAGTGATTTTGCAGGTCATACAAATTTTCTAAAGATACCACACCCTTTGGGATGAGATTTCCTTTAATCGTGCTAGCTTCACCCTGCAGTGCATTTTCGTGCTCGTCCTCATCGATCATTGTGTCTTTGAACACATCAACGTTCTCCATGAAGCACAATATCTATTGGTCATCATTAAAAACACGTAAGTTAATGATGTTGTCAAAGATGGATGGTTTATAAATAATTTCTATAGAAAAATCATCCCTCAACAACGACAACCTAGCATCAACATTTGCTAATGCATCTGCAACTGCATTACATACTCTTGGAACATAAATAATATTAAAAGCATGGAAATGCGAAATTAAACGCCATACATGTTGTTGGTAACTCTTTAGATGAGGTGAAACACAATGTATGGTGTCATGTACCTGTCGCACCACAATTTCTGAATCACCCATTACTTTTAAGAATGCGAGCTTGAGGTCAATGGCTCTTTGTAAGCCCAAGATGAGTGCCCCATACTCAACTGCGTTGTTTTTTCACTCAAATTCGAATGGCTCGAGATCAAGTGTTTTCTTTATAATGGGTATATTAAAATGAAACCAACTCTAGAGCCTTCATATGTCTTAGAACCATCAAAGTACAAAGTCCACATGTTATCTGTACAAGGATCATGAACTACACTACTACTACTACTAATACTTACTGTAAAAATGTCATTTGCGCCAGTTGGACTAGAAAGGAGCTCCAACTGTGTTTCTGGTTGGACTGGGGATGGTTGTGCAAGGTAACACCGCAGTTGTGTCTCCAAGAATAAATTGCCGAAAATGATGTCTATGAAAGCCACTGGTTGATTTTGTTCATTCAAGGGAGTGACATTTTTTTTCATGTATCTTTATGAATTCACTTGAATCTAGTTGTTTCTGCCCTTATAAGGAAGCCATAAGTGTGACCAGTCTGTGGAAAAGTATCCTTGTAACTTACTTGAGTAGTGTTTACTTAAAAAAAGTCTGTATGATTCTGCTATGTCCACAACCACTATTCTTATGCGTTGTTGAACTCGATCATCAGATGATAAGAGAATCATAACATCTCTGAGTTCACCAATCGCGTGGACAAGAGTCTTTTCCCGCTGAATGATCTGTGCATCTATTTTATCCCATTTTGCATTGATTTTATTTGCGATGGATAATGGCATTACATCCACTGATGCAATGTAATCAACTAAGAAATTGTGTACATTGAAGTTGAAAATTTCGAATGTTAAGAGAAAGGGAGGGTAGAGTGTATTCACTTCCATTGTTAAAGCATGAAGTACTGATTTGGGGGAACCAGAAGACGTACCTGATCCCTTGTATGAAGCGACATTGCTACCTTTGGTGGATTTCCCAAGTGCGTGTAAGAGAATGTACCATTGTTTCATGATATTTGTTAATTCAAACAATGAAATGTTCGTACGAACCTTCTTCATGTCTTCTACTATTGAAGTTTGCAACAAGAAACAATGAAATTGACATCCAAAAGCAACATGACAACACCTACACTAGTATGGGACCAGGAGGTCCAAGCAGCACCTACACTAGTGTGGGACTAGGAGGTCCAAGCAACACCTACACTAGTGTTGGACCAGGAGGTCCAAGAAGCATGTACACTAGTGGGACCACAAGACCTAACAACACCTACACTAGTGTGGGATAAATTTGGGGCATGTCTATTTTAATTTTCCCTTAATTAAAATGGACAATAAAATGCAATTTTATCTCATAATCACTTGTAATAGTTAAATGAGTGTGATAAACTCAGTTAGCTCATGAATTTCGAGTTGAGGGTATTTGGTGAGGTATGCAGAGTAATTATAGTTGTAACAGAGTTTGAAGTGTAGTTGGTGCATTAGTTAATTCATCGAGTAATCAGTTAACTCAGTTAAGTGAGTTAAAGTCAGTTGTGCTAGTTGTAACTAGTTGTTGCACTAGTGAGAGATCAAGTGAATTAAAAATGATTTAATTAACAACCAGTGATATAACATGCAACTAATGATTTACTATTATTAGTTGCATGCATGTCAGTCTTAGATGGGACCTAGTTGAGACAAAGGTTAAAGGGAAGTTAACTATCAGTTGTGATATTAGCAGGCTGCCCAGATGCAGTTAAAACACCACAGGATGCCCATGATACTCAACGTCGTTGAGAAAGGCTAAAATTCCTAAGGAATAGGGATTGCATTCCTCATGAATTACGTGAGCAAGGCAGGCTGAAGACAGACTGAGAATTGGCTAAGTGTTAGCCCGATTTTGTCTGGATCAGTGTGAGAAAATTAGTAGAGTGCAACAGACTCTTATGAGAAGAGTGCATTGTAATTGTTTCATGATTCCTTGATGAATATATAATACAAGATTGAGGGGTTTTGAGCAGCAAGCTTTCCCTAGGAAAATATATATGTTGTGGTTTGATTTTCTTCTTTCTTTACTTGTTGTGATTGGCGATCGTGTTTATTTTCCGCAATTGATTTGTAGAAGGATTCAATATCTTGCTTTATCATATCGCATGATCGGATTGAATCCATGATATACATATTTTTTGTATAATTTCTACATGGTATCAAAGCACAGGAAATCACAATGGTGGAGGAGGAGTTGAGTTTGTGACTGAATAGAATTAGAATTTGCAGAAGAATTCTTGGTGCTACAGGTGATTCAGGATCGAAATGGCTTTCAATGGCTTGAGATTGGTGTGTTCACTCGAGGGCAGCTCTAAATATATTTCTTGGAAAGACAGGATGGAGGAAGTACTGGAGGAAAATGGATTGAAGGAATTCATTGACAATGATGTTCCTAAACCCACTGTGACAAATGATGTAAATCTTGATGCATGGCAAAAGAAAGTTGCAAGGGTGAGGAGGATCTTACTGGAGGGAGTACGAGACCACCTTGTCTCAAGTATCCATGGAAAAGCAACACCATATGAAATGTGGAAAGCTTTGAGATATCTATTTCAGAGTAGCAGTGATCATAGGAAACTGGCACTAAAAGATAAACTCATGAAGATCAAAATGGAGAAAAATGACACTATTCCGATATACTTAACAAAGTTTTTCCAATATCGGGATGAGCTTGGGAGTGTAGGAATTACTATCTCTGATGATGATTTGGTCAGAATAGCTCTTCTAGGACTTCCCAAGAGTTGGCATAGTTATCAGGACTTCGTCAATGGAAGGGAAAAGCTGCCATATTGGGAATGCCTTTGGTCGGATTTGGTGCAAGAAGAATTCGGGCGGAATACCACAGATGGATCTTCATCTAAGAATGAAGATGAAGAAGATTGTGCTTTGGCTTCCAAGGTGAAGAATGGGAAAGGAAAGAAATTTCGTTCCAAATCTGAGTCTGGTGAAGAAGGCAAGGAGCACGACATGTCTAGAGTGAATTTTTTTCACTGTCACGAGCATGGAAATTATGCCACTAATTGTCCACAAAAGAAGAAGAACATGAAGGTTTTAGGATTTGTAGCTGGTGATGTTTTGGCCTCTAAATTTGAGTTTGACTTCTCACTGATTGCATGCATGGTATCAAGTGCGATGGGATCAAGGTGGTACTTGGATAGTGGTGCATCTTTCCACATGACGAGAAACAAAGAACTTTTAAGTAGCTTGGAGGAGAAGGACTTCCAAATGCATATCGAAATGGGTGATGACGGAAGGTATAGAAATATCGGGATTGGTACAGTTAATTTCCAGAGACAATCAAGTAAACCAATTTTATTAAAATATATAATGTATGTACCATGCTTGAAGAAAAATTTATTTTCAGTTGCAATTTTGGAGGATAGAGGCAATAATGTTGTTTACAGTGAAGGAAAAAATTTCCTTTGACACAAAGCAACAGGACTAGCTAAGAAGATTTGGATTCGAGTTAAGAATCTCTATAAACTTGATGTAGATGCGATTTATACAGATATTCCAACCATGGAGAAGTGTGAGAAAGCCATGTGATTGTCCCTTGAGAGGGAGCTTGATTTGCATGCAGATGAGGAACTCTTGGTTCCAAAGAATGAACCTCAATATGTGGAGAAACCACATGCGAATGATCATGGAGTGGAAAAAACCACTCAAGTAGAAATATTTTGAGCTAGATGGGTAGAGGGAGTACATGCATCTATACCTCTAGGTGTGAGGTGGGGCGATGTGAAAGAATAATCTCAAGAAGAAATTTGGGCAGGGTCCTAGAGATGGTGTGCCTCATGGATCGAACCTGGCTACAAGGAGCCCACAATACAACAGTAGAAGGATCAGTTAGATTGGTGCAGTCAGATTTCAGAAGGACAAAAATAAGAGTGACAGGTGTCAGACACGAGAGTGCAGATTAGAGTTGGCAGTGGTCTAGAGTGCATGGATGTAGATGTCAATAATGCAGAGAATCTAGTAGACATGTGCAGTAGCTAGAAACTTTTAGAAGACTTTAATGACATATGAATTATACTGATTCAATTGTTTGGAGGCTATTCAGTTTCGGAATTGTTTCATGCAAGATTTTCATGCGTGAGAAAAACTAGAGAATTTTTGCATGCAAGAGGTGCATGTCGCATGCAAGGACATTACTTTCTTGTTGAGAGGGAGTGTTGAAGTTTGCAACAAGAAACAATGAAATTGGCATCTTGAAGCAACACGACATCACCTACGCTAGTGTGGGACCAGGAGGTCCAAGAAACACCTACACTAGTGTGGGACCACAGGTCCTAGAAACACCTACACTGGTGTGGGATAAATTTGGTGCATGTCTATTTTTATTTTCCCTTAGTTAAAATGGAAAATAAAATGTAATCTTATCTCATAATCACTTGTAATAGTTAACTAAGTGTGATAAACTCAGTTAGCTCGTGAATTTCAAGTTGAGGGTATTTGGTGAGGCATGCTGAGTAATTCTAGTTGTAACAGAGTTTGAAGTGCAGTTAATGCATGGAGTAATCAGTTAACTCAGTTAAGTGAGTTAAAGTCATTTGTGCTAGTTGTAACTGGTTGTTGCACTAGTGAGAGATCAAGTGAATTAAATATTATTTAATTTAGAATCAGTGATCTAACATGCAACTGATGATTTAATATTATTAGTTGTATGCATGTGAGTTCTAGAGGAGACTCAGTTGAGACAGAGGTTAAAGGGAAGTTAACTATCCTTTGTGATATTAGTAGGCTGCCCAGATTCAATTAAAACACCATAGGATGCCTATGATACTCATTGTAGTTGAGAAAGGCTAAAATTCCTAAGGAATATGGATTGCATTCCTCATGAATTATGTGAGCAAGGCAGGCTAAAGATTGGCGAAGAATTGGCTAAGTGTTGGCCTGATGTTGTCTGGATCTTTGTGAGTTGATTGAGTGCAAGAGACTCTTGTGAGAAGATTGCATTGTAATTGTTTCATGATTCCTTGATGAATATACAATAGAAGATAGAGGGGCTTTGAGCAGAAAGCTTTCTCTGGGAAAATATTTGTGTTATGGTTTGATTTGCTTCTTTCTTTACTTGTTGTGATTGGCGATCGTGTTTATTTTCCGCAATTGATTTGTAGAAGGATTCAGTATCTTGCTTTAGCATATTGCATGATTGGATTGAATCCATGGTTTCGGATGCTTATGGAACCAATATGATGCTTATGATACTCGCCGTAGTTGAGAAAGGATGAATTTCGTAAAGAATAGGGATTTCATTCCACATGAATCGCGCAAGCAAGGGAGGCTGATTATAGGAAAGAAATTGGCTAAGTGTTGGTCTATTTTGTCCGGATCAGTGTCAAAAAGTGGTGAGAGTGGAGGAGACTCTTGTCATAAGAGTGCATTGTAATTTTTTCATAATTCCTTGGTGAATATACAATATAATATAGAGGGGTTTTTAGCATCAAGCTTTCCCCAGGAAAATATCTATGTTGTGGTTTGATTTTCTTTTTTCTTTACTTGTTGTGATTGGTGATCATGTTTATTTTCAAAAATTTATTTGTGGAAGGATTCGATATGTTCCTTTAGTATATTGCATGATCGAATTGAATCCATTGATATAAATATTGTCTGTATAATTTCTACAATACTATGTTATAGTCTACAATGGGAAGGGAGCCTGAAGTGTTTGGGGAAGTAGTTTTACTTGTGACTTCCAGAGCGATGGTATTCTCTTTGTTGTTTTCAGAAGCACTCTTTGTTGGGACTGCTTTCCTAGACTTGCTCTGAGTGTTATGCGCTGAGTTGACTAGCAGACTGATTTTACTTAATAAGGCTTTTTTGAATTTATACTTTGTCAACTCTATTGTAACGATCAAACCTTGGCTTCTTAAGTTGTATCGATTGGTCTGCTGCTGGGTCGAAGGGTCACTCAGAGGATGTTTCTCGACTGTGCTCTTTTGCGCTGAATTTATATAATTGAACATGTTTACTGGGTGCTCAACACTTGGAGCCTCATCAGTTGCAACAACTTCTTCCTTTTCTTCTTCGGGCCTGGTATGCTCATCAGTAAGCACCACATCGCAAAAATGCGTATAAATAGAGTTCATGGCGTAATTCCATTGTGGCCCGTTTTCTCATAATGGTACTCTTGATGGAATGAACAATATACATCCATACCCAAGTCGCCCAACTTATCAAGATTCAACGCAACATTTGAAATCTGCGCAGACTTTGCTAGTTGGTTACCGCTACTACTGGAATTTCGTGATCCTCCTAAGAAAGTTGTATCGTGGAGGCTTTTTGCTCACGATACTCTCACTTTATCTTTGTTTGAGTTATGCCACCTCATTTTACATATTATTAAGCATGCGGGTCAAGTTATCAAGATTAGGCGATTCTTCTCTTTGGCCATACCCATAGAGGCCGAAGACCTTCTACTCGTGTCTTTGGAGTCTTTTGTTGGTTCATCATTCAATATTACTCCAATTGCGTGCAAGTCCTTCTCAATCACGACAACCTCTTCATAATTTTTCATAAGTGATGGTTTCGTAGTTCGCTTCACGAACTACACAATGCTTGCTGGAAAGGCATAAGTGTAGTAATCTATGGTGATGGAGTCATGGGGTCTCGTATCTTTTATAAATCTGTTCAAAATGTGATTAAACCTCTGGTTGAAATATTTCACTTTTTGTGTCTGCTCCATATTTGGATTACCCAACTCTTTTAATAACATGGCCGAGGTCTTATCATCAAAAAAATTCTCAAGGTACATTTTCTTAAACCCCCTCCAATTCTGGATGGAGTTAACCAAAAGGATATGATACCATACAACTACTCTACCATCCAAGGTACGTGGGAAAATTATACATGCAACATCATCGTGATGTACCTCAAGTGTTTTCAGATGTAGGTAAAATTTTTCCAGGTGGTCTTCGACCTTCACTATTTTATCAGGGTTGTACTTCGTTAGGAGCTTCTCCAAGTGCTTTAGCGTCTTGTGCAACATAATCGGAAGTGCAAGTGGTCCCTGAGTCATCCAAAGTAAATCTTGGTTTGCCATGTCTTTTTATTCACTCTTTTCCCCTTCTTTGTCAAATTCTGATGGCTCTTCTGATTTTTACTCACTGCCCAACTTGTAGAAAGTTATGCCTAAGAGTGCGGGGTTATATTTGCTGCTACCACTAAAAACTGGAGGTTCTAATGTGTTTTCCACACATTTAGCTAGCTCTTCAAGGGTGGAAAGAACTATGTCTTCAAGAGAGGAAACCACAATCCCTATAGGTGTTGTTTTTCTCTTTGGTGCAAAGTATGGAAGACTAAGTACTCCTAGGATCAACCCAACTGCTTTTGCAAACTGTTGGGTTATAAGGTGGATAGCTCAAAATTGATCATATGGGATTTATCAAGTTTGGGTGGGTTGTGGTTGGGAAAAATCACCAAATTAAGAAACACGAGTGGGGCAAGTGCATTCAACGTTGTTGCCTTCATCAGAGAATGAGATGTTGTGGTTGGTGGGTTCATCAACCATAAAATATTAGCTTCCCTCCTCTAGTGCCAAAAATGTTGACAATGATGGATCCACCAACATTCAGGGGATATCCACGATATGAAGTCCCAACTAGACCTCACACTATTTGGTTTAGGAGTCCCATCCGATATAATGGCCTAGTTTCCATATTCTTAAGGATTTTCCTCGACTCTAACTGTTAGCAATAAAGAGGGATGAAAATGTACTTTCAAAAAATAAGGGGGCGTGCCTAGTGAATGTCTAGCTGCAAGTATGTCAATATTCTTCTACTGTGGGGGAGAGAGAAAAGTTAGCCTTTAAGAGAAAGATAATATTACCACCCAGGAAGAGACACTCATAAACGAAAGGATTCGTTTAACATAGAACAAAATAGTACACAAGGGATGCGACAATCATTACAACCATCAATGGATAAATATATGCCTAATGTCATAGGGAATAGTCCACGGGGATGGGACAACAATAATGACCTTTAAAACACATTCTTAACAATATAAGCACTAAAATAACCAGAATAGTTCAACTATATCAGTACATGTGAAAGAAAACATGAAATACAAACATCCGCAGAATAGTCTTACAAATATTCGTAGTCCATGCATGAAGAATGTGCTAGCCTCAGAATTCTTCTGTTATTAAGTAAAAGTTCCAAGACACATGTGTACAATGAACATCACTAGCTGCAATAGTGGAGCGTTGGAGCCAATTCTTTCTCCAGAAAAGAACTAGCTTAACTCTCTAATGATTCGCTGGTGGAACCAAGGTGAAATGTCCTTTTCTCATACAATGAGGGAGTATATATAACCAAGGGTGGCTCTTTGACTACCATCATGAATGTTTGATTTCCCATGACTCTTCAACTTACATAACTCTTTAAATTCATGCGCGTCCTTTGGAATTCCACTTTACAATACATTTGATTACAATATACATGATATACAATAGTGATGTGGCATATGACCACTCATGACATGACACTGCTAACATGGACTGCTTGATGACATGGAAATTACAAGCCACTGGTGCTGCTGAGAGTTGAGTGTCTTCGTGAAAGAGCTCTCCTTTTCTCCCGTGCATGCCTTGGTGATAGAGAGTCTTCAATGATCTCAAGTCGTAGATAGTGGTCACAAACTAGTGTATTTTCTCCTTCTCTGAATCAATCATCATGTGAGTTCAATTGCAAGAGTGTCTTTGAGCATGTTTCCCTCCTTCTTCTCTTCCTTCATCATCTCACCATGACATGATAGAGTTCATTTTCTTACAATTCATTCATGATGGGAAAACATCAATCTGAAACCCCTAGCCTAAGATGGTGCATTTTGAACCATGGAATGAGCCTAGAGAAAGTGACAGGTTGGACAAGGAGGCTCAGTGACTGCGCAACTATGTAGTTTAGGAAGGCAAGGGGAAGCCATGAGCCTTGAGATTGCACAGTGCATAGTTCAGGCTGTGCTGAGGGACATGATTGCGTAGTTTCTAGAGTTAGTGGGACAAGGTAAAAGGATGGACACTTGGAGGAATTAATAAGAAATTTTGGGTGTCAAGGAAGGCCTAGGTGACTGCACATTGCATAGTTATAGGGCTTCGGGAGAATTCTTGATGCTTTAGGTTGCGAAGTTCACAGTTCAGGTCAGGCTGGAGGCTATGACTGCAATTCTAGAGGTCAAGGTCAAGGCTTGGTCATAAAAATTGTGCAATGGAATAGTCGTGTGAGAAAAGTATTTCACACTACGTAGTGCCAAGAAACAAAGTCACAACTTGAGGGCTGAGACTGAGCAGTGCGTAGCTTAGGGGAGGCCCGATGAAGCTCAGTTGCTAAGTCAGGAAGTTTTTCGAAAAATTACTAAGTATGGGACCGGTGAGATTGATGTGAATATTGATGGAATTTGACTATGATCACATACTTAGAATATTTTACGACTCAAACAACATATATCATCCAATACATACAAATAAATCATTTTCCTCCGTGTGATAGCTTTATGACCATTTACAACAAGTGTAACACCAAAGACACACTTTACGACGACACTTGTGCGACAATGCTTAGAACTTTGGAAATGAGTGCGAAAAATAATTACAAGGTTAGAACAAATCATTTTCACAAATATGACCTCTTGGAACCACTAGAAAAATCTCATACATTCAATGCGAAAACCAACATGCGAAAAGACGACACTTTACCTATCTTGTGAAGGGGATCACAACACTTTTAGAAAATAAATAAAATGAACTTAAAAGTTTGCGACAACCATGAAAAAGACTGAGGAAGGCTCAAATTTTTTTTAAAGGCTAAAATCTTGGAGGGGGTTGTAGCAGTTTAACATTTAGTTGATTTTATTGCACAATGTTTTTTTGTGGCAGGCTGAGCATATTGGTTTAGTCAAGTGTTATGTTTGTAGAAAGCATTATATGAAGCAAGCATCCCGAGCCTGGTATGTACGCATTCACAATCATCTGGTGAAGCCAGGAAAATGTGCCCATCCAAACATCTACTTCAAAAATGGTCCAAGGTATGGCTTTAATTTTGGTTTTATATGTTGATGGTTTATTCTTGACAGGTAATGAGCCTCTAGTGATCAAAGTAAGAGGTAGTTTGCCTCTGAATTTTGAAATAAATAACCTTGGAATGATGAAATTTCTGAACTTTGGAAAATAAAATCTATACTGTCAAGCTATTAAAGAAAGCGGAAATCTGAATCCTTGGAAAATCTAACTAAATTTCAATAAGTTATAAAGAGATATTATTGACACTTTGAGCAGGTTATGGATATTACAGAGATACATTGTGATAATAACGAGTGGGATCTTATTGGTAGATAATATCGTATATAGCTAGGACTGAGGTATCTTCAGCCGGTGTTGTTGTACAAGACAAGATTAGGATTGTGGTTGTTGCCTCTGTGAGAGGGAGGATGACTCAAAGTATATTTTTTGTGATATATATTTGTTATAATATAATATTTTATTTGATGTCTTGCATGAACAAGAGACTATTGCTATTGAGACACGATGATTGAACTCTTCAGTGAGGTGTTTAACCCGATACCAGATATGAGCACGATGATATGTTTCTGATTTACAAAGTGAAGGATTGATTGAGAACATTGAGACAACTCTTTCCCTTTGACTCAGCTCCCAGGGTGAGGAATTGAGATGGAAGGCTCCTGAGTTTGAGGGATCTATAGAGAATAGGGTCGTAGATGTTTCTCCCCTATCTGTCACCCACAATATGTGTGTGATCCTTCTCTATTTAGACAAGTTAGGTAGCTCCCCCTATCTTGGTCTATGCAGAATATAACCTAGTTGGAATCATGCACATAAGATAGGATTGTTGGGATTATCGATCCCCATCTAGCCAATGGGTTGAGATAATGCTTGGGGGTGTGTGATCCTTACCTCTGGTAAGTCGGGTATCTCACCCAAGTTGATTATTATGTAGCTGTTATACAACATAACTATTGAGTGTCATTGTTGGGAATATCAATAAGAAATTGGATGGTTTTGATCCTTACCTTGTATAATAAGTGGTATCCACCTATTTATTCCATCATGGGATGGTTTTGATCCTTGCTTGGTAAGTGGTATATCACCTATTTCTCGACATGGGGTGAGAGTGTCTCATAGGACCTTCCCTACTGTCATACACATGAGGTGAGAGTGTCCAATAGGACCTTCCTCATTGTCATTGGATTTCAGGTTGATATTGAGCTCCCCGAAGTGGTTTCAGATTTAGCATGGCTCCCTGATGATAAGCTCTTTGATGTTTCCTAGGTGGTAGCATTAGGATCCCTACTGGAAGTGATTCTGAGTGGTAGCAGTGGCTCCTCGATGAATAGAGGGTGGTAGCTTAGGCTCCCCTTTGATATAAAATTCTTCTTCTTTTAGATTTGAGAATGTTGGAAGATAGACAATCAAGGGATAAGAAAGAATAAGCAGAGATGAACCGAGATGAGAAATGATGATATTTGATGACGAGATACTTGAGATAGGAAATGATTTGATGATAGGATACTTGCGATGATTACATGATGCAATTGGAATTTGTCCCTAGCTGAGAGGGAGTGTTAATTTGGAAGCTCAGTGATAAATTACAGTCATGGGTTGAGATTCCTCTTTTTGAGAGGACCAATTTTGACTATTGAAGTGCTCAATTTGGATAAGGGAAAGTGTATTTTTGAATTAAAGCCCACATGTGCATATTTGATCAGGTCGACCTTAAAGAAAATTGGAAACTCTTGGAAGTCTATAAATACAAGTGAACTCAACCTCATTTGGATATGATCATGAAGCATTCTTCTATTCTCTTCTTTTATTTTGTCTTGCATAGGTCTGAGGCAGCTCATGGAGATTGGATCACATAGCTCTGAAATTGCAGGGTTCGAAGCTCACACACGTGTCTAGGTTTTTGGGTCACAACTGTAGACTTGTAACATGAAATTTTCAGCTATAATCGCGAGCATGCAGACCTATGCATGAGGTAGAATTGTTTCATTAACACAGATGAAACTCTCTCTGTGTGGTTGGGACCTAGGGTTTGGTTTTTGCAGTTGACTATAGATTTCTCTTGTTGACCGTAGGGTTCAAAAATTGACCGCAAATAGTTATAGTTGATTACAGGCTTCTAAAACAAGGTTTTGATTATTAGCGTTTTTGTTTTCATCTCATGAATTTTTTCAATGTTGTTTAGCTGATTTTGCTGGATAAGATTATGGTTGAAGTTATGGATCATTGTACTCTCTTTTCCTGAATCATTCAATGACAATCTAATAAGAAGAATAATTTGAAAGGGTTTTCCTCGTAGTGGTTTTTCATTGGTCTTTGACCAATAATGGTGTCTCTATGTGTGAATGCTTTTCTTCTAGTGTTCCTTATGTTCTGCTGCATTGATGATGATATTGTTCTTTCTATATAATTGCATATGTTGTTGAATAATGTTGTAAAATTGAATAATGATATGATGCTATGGGGTGAATTTAATATGAAATTTTGAAATGAAATTATCAAAGAAAATAACAATATATCCCTAAAAAAATTTAACACATCCTTGTGTCCTAGAGATGGAGTGTCTTCCTTTAGCACATGCTCAACAAATAAAGTATGCACAATACTTTCTCATTTGGAACCCTTGATTCCTATTATGGGCTAAATTATCCTTAGTATTCCTCAAGCATCCTTACTCTAATGCATGACCTATAAAATTCATTAAAAAGAGGCCTATTTTTCTTTATTATGATTGTTAAAAAACCATACCTCCTTTTGCAATCTAACCATTTGATCATTTTAAATGTGTATAGGCTTGGGGAGGGAGTCACATTCCTCATATTATGCATCATATTTTCAAAGTATCTCTAAGGTAGCCAAAATTTACCCAAGAAATTTGTGGGTAAATAATAAAGGGACCTAACATGGTTGACCATCAAAATGGCTTAGGACACCACATGCACAATCATTCACATGGCCTACATGGCTTTGGAACTTGCACTCCCTTCGGTATTATAGTGCAATTGTCCATTAAAAAAATGTATGGTACCTCCTGGGAGGTAACAATTCCATCACCTATAAATTGGGATAACAAAAGGTGCATGTAGGATAAAATCCATACTAACCACAATTTATCATGGCTCCTATATAAGCTAAATGAGCATCAACTTCCAAAAAAAGAAAAAAACTTACACAAATTAAAAATGATTTAATAACCGCTATAGGAATATCTGATTAGATCCTTTAGTAGATGCCATGCAATAGTGTCAGTTAAGAAGTAATAATCCCACTTTGTGTAAAGCATCAACCTCAAATTTATGTTCTTGGAAATCATGCATGAAATCTATGTTTGGAAAGTCGAAGCGGAGATATTTCACTTTGTGTACTAGAGGCCAAAAATTGATATTGATAATTTGGTTTAAACAATTCATCCATTTGACAACTAGGGAAAAATCCCCCATGATCATTAACAATATTAATTTGGAATCGTGAAAATTTAAGTAGGATAAGAAATGTTACGAATTCACCTTTGTTATTGGTACCTTGTCTAGTGTTTTCCTTGAAGGAAAAATAATTGGGCTTTGAAAATTGAAACAAGATTCCCAGAAGAAGAATATGCAATATCTTCGCTAAAGGAAATACATTAACATTATAGCCCATGATTACAACTATGCCAACCTGACTTTGAACTAGTGCCAACTTTCCAAGATAAAAAATGAACAATTACATGAAAGGAAATTGTTAAGCCTTCCACATTAATTGGATGTTTTGTGAGCTTTTATTTCCTTCCTAATCCAATCAAAAATTGTGGCAGGAGCTATATATTTGTTAATATGTATATCCCTCCACCAAACTAGTTTTTTTCATAACATTCTAGAGAGATCTATTAGCCAAAACTTTCCCAATTTTTTTGAATATGCCAAGATCCCAACCCCAGAATCCTTTCAAGGTAATCCTTCTCAGGATAGATAGATGGAGGCCTTAGTATTCCCACTTCCCCACCTAAGAAATTGAAACAAAATTACCAAATCAATTATGTGATTTCTTCGGGGAATAAAAAAGATAGGAGATGTAGATATACCATAATTGCCTCTAAAATTTCCTTGTGAGAACCAATCTACCATCTTTGAATAACCACCGATTCCCTTTAGAAGTTAAATTATTTTTTTCAATCTTCCCCAAAATTTAGAGCCAATTAATCTTGAATTTGTTGCTTCTTCCCATAATGAAACCCAAATAGTCGCACCTTCTTAATTGTCTCCTCACAAAAGCAATAAGGGCATCCCCAAAGACATGAGAAATTTTCTCATCTAAAATGTGGGTGTAAAATGACAAATGTTGTTGATTGACCTTTATGGAAATACTGAGAGGGTAAATTAATATTTTGTTAATTTTAACAAATTTTCACTTAGTTATCTTGACAATTATTTCACATCAACGCCTTT
>CM076575.1:452922898-453238961 GCA_034641835.2 Pinus albicaulis | reverse complement strand
TAACAAATACCTTGGGTAAAAAATTTGGGGGGAGGGGCTAGAGTGAGCGCAGTTGTCTCACTTAGTAATTTTGGCTGGATTTAGTTAATGTTGGAATATTTAACATTCCAGAACAACAATGGAGAATAAAATTATCCCTCTTCAACACAGAGAAAATAAAAAAAAATTCTTCACTGGAGACAGAGCTTTCACTGTAAAAACTATTTCATTAAGCTTCAAAAACTTGGTTACAAAATCACCTCTGACTGAGGGAATACAAAATACTTTGACTGCTTCAAAACACAGTTCAAAACACAACTCACACTCTCTAAAATTTCACTCTGGAAAAATACTTTGTCTCTTCAACAAAATGAATGCACTGCTGTGCCATTCAAAATTCTGTTACACTGCTGTGCACATCAAATTTTTACACTGCTGTGTGTAAAAATAAAACTTACAAACTAAACTCTGCACTGCTGTGCTATACCGGTCTTTTTACTTCTGCTGTGTAAAAAGAATTAAAAACTTACAATGCATAAAAACACACAGGCTTTTCATCTCATTTTATGCCTCAGTATTTTTTACAATATATAAAAACAAACTATAATAAAATAAAACCTTTTGTTTTTTTTAAAAACTAAACATAATAAAAAAAAACTAAAATAAAAAATAGTTCCACTATGGCCCACGGCCTCTCTTTTGAAACGTTTTATATGATATATATAGGTAGAACATATATATACATATATGTGCACTGTACGTACCAAATTTTTTTAAAACAACATTAAAAGAACTTTGACCGAATTGAACCGGACGTCAAACGAAATTGAACCAATTTTCATAAAAATTCCGCGTGCCAAAAAGTTGTTGCTGATGTCACCAATTTGTGATGCGGGATTTTTATTAAATCCGCTTCATAAGTTTCCCCGGGTCTGATTTTTAGCAACTTGTACGGAAAAAATTGTGATGCGGGATTTTTCATAATTCTGGCTTAATAAACTTCAGGTCCGGATTGCTGTTCAATTTCTCCGTATCCAAAAATTACTGCGCTGAAGTTGACTGCACAAACAAAAATGGCAAGCGGCTTCTTACTGTGTCCTGCAAAAAAAAATGGAAGGCGGCTGCCTCCTGTACAGAGCACGGCAGAAAGTAACTTCAACACTCCCCCTTACTTTCAGCGGCTGGGTTATCAGTCATACCCAGACATTTCCTCAAAAACTCAAAACTCTTCTGCCCCAATGGCTTGGTCAGAATGTCTGCAAACTGCTCCTGAGTTCTGCAGTGTTCCAAAACAATTTCACCATTGTTTACCAATTCTCTGATATAATGAAACTTTGTGTCAATGTGTTTCGTTCTCTTGTGAAACACAGAATTCTTGGATAATGCAATAGCTGAGCTATTGTCACAATAAATCACTGTTCCTTTTACCTGCTCTTGGCACAAACTTCTTAACATCCTCCTCATCCCAATTGCTTGACAAGCTGCTGCTGTGGCTGCCACATATTCTGCCTCTGCTGTAGACAATGCTACAATGGGTTGTTTTTTAGAAGCCCATGAAATTGCTCCTGAACCCATGTGAAAAACATAACCGGAAGTGCTCTTCCGATCATCTACACTTCCAGCCCAATCACTGTCAGTGTATCCAACTAAATCTGAATTTTCTGAAGTAGTATATAAAATACAAAATCTTTTTGTACCTTTAACATACCTCAAAATTCTCTTTGCTGCCTGCCAATGTGCATCCTTTGGCTTCTCCATAAATCTGGAAATTAAGCTAACAGCATGCATTATGTCGGGCCTAGTTGCAGTCAAATACATGAGGCTGCCAACTATGCTCTTATACAAGCTAGGATTAAAATCCTTGTTGTTGTCCTCTCTGCTGAGTTTTAATCCCATCACTGTGGGAGTGATCGCTGATTTGCTCTCCTGCATATTAAATCTTTCCAGTACTTCATTAACATATTTTGCCTGTGAGATAAAAATCCCATTTTCATCTTGTTCTACTTCTATTCCTAAGAAGTATTTCAACAAACCCATGTCAGTCATTTCAAATTCTTCTTTCATGACTGTTTTAAAATTTTCAATAAGGTAATTATCATTACCTGTGAAAATAACATCATCAACATATAAAACTACAATCAACATTTTACCATTTTTTTCTTTGATGTAGAGGGTGGGTTCTCCCTCACACTTTTCAAATCCATTTTCCAGTAGATAGGAGTCTATCCTACTGTACCATGCTCTTGGTGCTTGCTTCAGCCCATAAAGAGCTTTCTTCAACTTGCACACTTTGTGCTCTTGGCATTTCTTCTCATAGCCTAGAGGTTGTTCAATGTAAACCTCTTCCATTAACACTCCATTTAGGAATGCTGACTTCACGTCCATTTGGTGAACTTTCCACTTATTTTGTGCTGCTATGGACAACACTGCTCTCACGGTTTCCATTCTAGCAACCGGTGCGAAAGTTTCCTCATAATCTATCCCATGCTTTTGCTTATACCCTTTGACAACAAGCCTTGCCTTGTGTCTTTCTATTTTGCCTTCAGCATTACTCTTGGTCTTGTAGACCCATTTAACTCCAATGACATCTTTACCTTTTGGGAGTTCAACCAAATCCCATGTCTTGTTTCTTTCTATGGCATTAATCTCCTCATCCATAGCTTCTATCCATTTCTTTTCCATAATAGCTTCTTCAAAGTGGATAGGGTCTTCAACATGACAATATAAAGCAAACAAAGAATTGATACCTTCATTTGCTGCCTCTTGTGCATAAATGTCATTTAAATTTCTGAACTTCTTACCTCTTTCACTTGATGTACAAATGCTTGAAGAACCACTTGAATTTCCTCCTTGTGGTGTGCTTGGAGAAGAACTCTCATTTCTCCTCAAGGGTGTCTCTTGTTGCTCTTGTGTTGGTGCTGCTGTTTGGGGATGTATTTCAGCCAATTCATCATCATCTTCATCATGAGATAAACAGTGTTTAACATTCACTGTTTTCTCTATGCTTCCATCCCAAGCTTCCTCCTCAATAAACTGAACATCTCTGCTCACAATAAACTTCTTGGTGGATGGGTTATATAATCTATAAGCCTTGGATTCCTCACTGTATCCAATGAAAATACATTTCTCCCCCTTGCTGTCCAACTTCTTCCTTAACTGATCTGGAATGTGTGCATAAGCCACACATCCAAAAACCTTCATATGTGTGACACCTTGCTTTGTGCCACTCCATGCCTCTTCCGGCACTTTGTTCATCACTGCTTTTGTAGGGCACCTATTCAAAATGTATGCTGCACAATGTACAGCTTCAACCCAATAATCATTAGGCAAATGCTTTGCCTTTAACGTACTCCTCACCATGTCCATTATGGTTATATTCTTCCTTTCGGCTACTCCATTTTGCTGCGGAGTATATCTAGTTGTAAACTGCTTTTGAATACCATTTTCTCTACAAAAACGTAGAAAATCTTTAGAGATATACTCACCTCCTCTATCAGTCCTTAGAACTTTGATGTGCAGCCCACTTTGGTTTTCCACAAGTGCTTTGAAATTGCAGAATTTTTCAAACACTTCACTTTTATTTTTCAAGAAGTAAACCCAAGTTTTTCTTGTAAAATCATCTATGAATGTTAACATGTAGTGGCTGCTAGCAAGTGATGGAGTTTGCATCGGTCCACACAAATCTGAGTGGATAATCTCTAAGGGTGCCTTTGCCCTTATGCTTTTCCCGGAAGGAAAACTTTCTCTGTGTTGTTTCCCAAGAATACAACCTTCACAAAAGCTGTCCGGCTTCTCTATCAATGGTAAACCTCTTACCATTCCTTTTCTGTTCAACAAATTAAGACCTCCAAAGTTGAGATGTCCAAATCTCAAGTGCCACAACCAATTTTCATCTTTTGGTTCGCTTTGGATAGCCTCTTTTGCCACTGCTACTATCTTTTCTTCATTTTTCAGATCTGCTCTCATTCTAAGAGGGAACATTCTGTTCCTTGTCATCTTCACTTCGGCAATACATTGTTTGCTGGGTGGTTTGTCCATGATGGTACAAACATCATCCTCAAAAAACACATTGTACTCCTTTTGAACAAGCTGTCCAATACTTAAGAGGTTACACTTCATTCCTGGAACATAATAGACATCTAATATGGATTTCTTTGCACCTTTCCTTGTTAAAACATTTACATTCCCTTTTCCCATAACAGACACTTTACTATCAGTCCCTAGTGTGACTTGTGACTTCACACTCTCATCTAACATAGAAAACATTGCTAAGTTTCCTGTCATATGGTTACTGCAACCGGAGTCTAGAAACCATAGATCCTCATTCTTTTCTTCAGCCATATTACAAGCCAAAAACAAATTATCTTGGCTGATATTTTCTCTAGTGAAATTTGCACTAGTTCTACTTCCCATATCATGCTGCTTCTTTCTACATTCATTAGCATAATGACCATATTTTTACAATAGTGACATTGGACATTGGACTTATCATACCTCTGTCCTTGAGCATTCTGCTGACCACTCTGCTGGCTGCTGCCTTGGCCTTGATGCTGATTTGGATTGCTACCCCTTCCTTGAGCATTTGCTGGACTGTTCCTTCCACCTCTGTTTTGGCTTCTGCGTCTTCCTCTTTTGTTTCATCTGCCTTGCCCTCTTCCTCTTCCGAAAGACATCTAGGTCTTAAAGGCATGTTTCAGAGATGAGTTTTCACTTCTACCCAATCTCTGCTCATGAGTCATCAGTGATGCATGTAGCTCATCCACTGTGAACTTTGTGAGATCCTTAGTCTCCTCTATGGTGGTGACAATCACATCGAATCTTGAGGGTAGACTCCTCAAGAGTTTTTCCACAATCCTTTTCTCTTCAAGAGTCTCTCCATGAGATCTTATTTGTGTGACCATTCCAATCACATGAGTGAAGAATGAGTCAATAGTATCTGACTCTTTCATACAGAGAGTCTCAAAGTCTCTCCTTAGCAACTGAAGTTTTGTTGTCTTCACTTTTTCCATGCCTTGATAGGCTGTCTTGAGAGTTTCCCATGCTTCTCTGGATCTCTTGGCTGCTGCTATCCTTGGAAATACACTTTCATGCACTGCTTGATACAATAAGAAGAGAGCCTTGGAGTCTTTCTTCCTATTGCTCTTCAGCAACTCTCTTTCTGCCTGAGTTAAATCTTCAAACTCTTCTTCATTTGCTGGCTCTTCAAAGCCATCCTCAACAAATTCCCATAAGTCTTGGGAGACAAATAGAGCTCTCATATTTATTGACCAGTAGTCATAATTTTTCCCATTAAACATTGGGAGATGGGCATTTCCCATACCCATACCAGTGCTGGCTCCATCCATTCTGCACTCTTAACTATGATTAAAAACACTTGACTGTGTATTCAAATAACTGACTGTTCTGCAACAGTAACAAAATCTGTATAGAGAAATACCTTGAAGTCTTTTTGGCTGAGTCTTCACACTGCTGGAGAAGCTGCTGCAACTAAGAACTCCTTTCCTTCAGCTTCTTTGATCTTCAAAGAGCCTGGACTAGCTCTGATACCATGTTGGAATATTTAAAATTCCAGAACAACAATGGAGAATAAAATTCTCCCTCTTCAACACAGAGAAAAATAAAAAATTTCTTCACTGTAGACAAAGTTTTTCCACTGTAAAAACTATTTCATTTAACTTAAAAAAAACTTGGTTACAAAATCTCCTCTGCCTGAGGGAATACAATAAAAACTTTGACTGCTTCAAAACACAGTTCAAAACCACTCACACTCTCTAAAATTTCACTCTGAAAAATACTCTGTCTCTTCAAAATGAAAGCACTGCTGTGCACTTCAAAAAAAATCAGTTACAATGCTGTGGACATCAAATTTTTTACACTGCTGTGTGTAAAAATAAAACTTTCAATGCTGAACTATGCACTGCTGTGCTGTATCACTTTTTCACTGCTGTGTGAAAAAATAAAAACATACCAAGTAAAAAAAACGAATGCACCACTGCCTTTTTCTATTTGACTTCATTTTATATGTTTCAACATATAATAATAAAACAACCCTTTTAAAAAAAACAAATAATAAAAAAAACTTAAAACCAAAACAACCTAACTATAACATGGCCCACGGCCTCCCTTTAACAATCGACCAATGTAATATATATGCAAAACATATATATATATGTACATGTATTTGGACTCGTACGCACATCGCATTCTTTTAAACAAACGTTAAAAAACTTTGATCAAATCATGAACCGGACGCCAAACAAAAAGTAAACCAAGCTGCATAATCTTCCCGCGTCCGATTTTTGGGCTCACGTACGGATGAAATTGTGATGCGGGATTTTTATTAAATCCGCTTCATAAGTTTCCCCGGGTCCGATTTTCAGCAATCCTGTACGGAAACAAATGTGATGCGGGATTTTTCATAAATCTGGCTCATTAAAATATAAGTCCGGAGGTTGACTGCTCAACAGTTTTGGCAAGCGGCTCACGTACAAGCTTCTGCAGATAAAATTGGAAGGCGGCTTCAGTACTTTGAGCGGCTGTAAGTAATTTCAACACTCCCCCTTACTTTCAGCTGCTGGGTTATCAGTCATACCCAGACATTTCCTCAAAAACTCAAAACTTTTCTGCCCCAATGGCTTGGTCAGAATGTCTGCAAACTGCTCCTGAGTTCTGCAGTGTTCCATAACAATTTCACCATTGTTTACCAATTCTCTGATGTAATGAAACTTTGTGTCAATGTGTTTCGTTCTTTTGTGAAACACAGAATTCTTGGATAATGCAATAGCTGAGCTATTGTCACAATAAATCATTGTTCCTTTTACCTGCTCTTGGCACAAACTTCTTAACATCCTCCTCATCCAAATTGCTTGACAAGCTGCTGCTGTGGCTGCCACATATTCTGCCTCTGCTGTAGACAATGCTACAATGGGCTGTTTTTTAGAAGCCCATGAAATGGATCCTGAACCCATGTGAAAAACATAACCGGAAGTGCTCTTCCGATCATCTACACTTCCAGCCCAATCACTGTCAGTGTATCCAACTAAATCTGAATTTTCTGAAGTAGTATATAAAATACCAAATCTTTTTGTACCTTTAACATACCTCAGAATTCTCTTCGCTGCCTGCCAATGTGCATCCTTTGGCTTCTCCATAAATATGGAAATTAAGCTAACAGCATGCATTATGTCGGGCCTAGTTGCAGTCAAATACATGAGGCTGCCAACTATGCTCTTATACAAGCTAGGATCAAAATCCTTGCTGATGTCCTCTCTGCTGAGTTTTAATCCCATCACTGTGGGAGTGATCGCTGCCTTGCTCTCCTGCATATTAAATCTTTCCAGCACTTCATTAACATATTTTGTCTGTGAGATAAAAATCCCATTTTCATCTTGTTCTACTTCTATTCCTAAGAAGTATTTCAACAAACCTATGTCAGTCATTTCAAATTCTTCTTTCATGACTGTTTTAAAATTTTCAATAAGGTAATTATCATTACCTGTGAAAATAACATCATCAACATATAAAACTACAATCAACATTTTACCATTTTTTTCTTTGATGTAAAGGGTGGGTTCTCCCTCACACTTTTCAAATCCATTTTCCAGTAGATAGGAATCTATCCTACTGTACCACGCTCTTGGCGCTTGCTTCAGCCCATAAAGAGATTTCTTCAATTTGCACACTTTGTGCTCTTGGCCTTTCTTCTCATAGCCTAGAGGTTGTTCAATGTAAACCTCTTCCATTAACACTCCATTTAGGAATGCTGACTTCACGTCCATTTGGTAAACTTTCCACTTGTTTTGTGCTGCTATGGACAACACTGCTCTCACGGTTTCCATTCTAGCAACCGGTGTGAAATTTTCCTCATAATCTATCCCATGCTTCTACTTATAACCTTTGACAACAAGCCTTGTGTGTCTCTATTTTGCCTTCAGCATTACTCTTGGTCTTGTAGACCCATTTAACTCCAATGACATCTTCACCTTTTGGGATTTCAACCAAATCCCTAGTCTTTTTTCTTTCTATGGCATTAATCTCCTCATCCATAGCTTCTATCCATTTCTTTTCCTTAATAGCTTCTTCAAAGTGGATAGGGTCTTCAACATGACAATATAAAGCAAACAAAGAATTGATACCTTCATTTTCTGCCTCTTGTGCATAAATGTCATTCAAATTTCTGAACTTCTTACCTCTTTCACTTGATGTACAAATGCTTGAAGAAGCACTTGAATTTCCTCCTTGTGGTGTGCTTGGAGAAGCACTCTCATTTCTCCTCAAGGGTGTCTCTTGCTGCTCTTGTGTTGGTGCTGCTGTTTGGGGATGTATTTCAGCCAATTCATCATCATCTTCATCATGAGAAAAACAGTGTTTAACATTCACTGTTTTCTCTATGCTTCCATCCCAAGCTTCCTCCTCAATAAACTAAACATCTCTGCTCACAATAAACTTCTTGGTGGATGGGTTATATAATCTATAAGCCTTGGATTCCTCACTGTATCCAATGAAAATACATTTCTCCCCCTTGCTGTCCAACTTCTTCCTTAGCTGATCCGGAATGTGTGCATAAGCCACACATCCAAAAACCTTCATATGTGTGACACCTTGCTTTGTGCCACTCCATGCCTCTTTCGGCACTTTGTTAATAACTGCTTTTGTAGGGCATATATTCAAAATTTATGTTGCACAATGTACAGCTTCAGCCCAATAATCATTAGGAAAATGCTTGGCTTTTAACATACTCCTTGCCATGTCCATTATGGTTCTGTTCTTCCTTTCGGCTACTCCATTTTGCTGCGGAGTATATCTAGTTGTAAACTGCTTTTGAATACCATTTTCTCTACAAAAACGTAGAAAATCTTTAGAGATATACTCACCTCCTCTATCAGTCCTTAGAACTTTGATGTGCAGCCCACTTTGGTTTTCCACAAGTGCTTTGAAATTGCAGAATTTTTCAAACACTTCACTTTTATTTTTCAAGAAATAAACCCAAGTTTTTCTTGTAAAATCATCTATGAATGTTAACATGTAGTGGCTGCTGGCAAGCGATGGAGTTTGCATCGGTCCACACAAATCTGAGTGGACAATCTCTAAGGGTGCCTTTGCCCTTATGCTTTTCCCGGAAGGAAAACTTTCTCTGTGTTGTTTCCCAAGAATACAACCTTCACAAAGGCTGTCCGGCTTCTCTATCAATGGTAAACCTTTTACCATTCCTTTTCTATTTAACAAATTTAGACCTCCAAAGTTGAGATGTCCAAATCTCAAGTGCCACAACCAATTTTCATCTTTTGGTTTGCTTTGAATAGCCTCTTTTGGCACTGCTGCTATCTTTTCTTCATTTTTCAGATCTGCTCTCATTCTAAGAGGGAACATTCTGTTCCTTGTCATCTTCACTTCAGCAATACATTGTTTGCTGGGAGGTTTGTCCATAATGGTACAAACATCATCCTCAAAAAATACATTGTACCCCTTTTGAACAAGTTGTCCAATACTTAAGAGGTTACACTTCATTCCTGGAACATAATAGACATCTGATATGGATTTCTTTGCACCTTTCCTTGTTAAAACATTTACATTCCCTTTTCCCATAACAGACACTTTACTATCAGTCCCTAGTGTGACTTGTGACTTCACACTCTCATCTAGCATAGAAAACATTGCTAAGTTTCTTGTCATATGGTTAATGCAACCGGAGTCTAGAAACCATAGATCCTCATTCTTTTCTTCAGCCATATTACAAGCCAAAAACAAATTATCTTGGCTGATATTTTCTCTAGTGAAATTTGCACTAGTTCTACTTCCCATATCATGCTGCTTCTTTCTACATTCATTAGCATAATGACCATATTTTTACAATAGTGACATTGGACATTGGACTTATCATACCTCTGTCCTTGAGCATTCTGCTGACCACTCTGCTGGCTGCTGCCTTGGCCTTGATGCTGATTTGGATTGCTGCCCCTTCCTTGGTTTTCTTGAACATTCCTTCCACGTAGTGTTTGCTTACTCTTCCTCTTTGTTTTCTCTTGCCTCTTCCTCTTGAAAGACATACAGGTCATAAAGGCATGTTCAGGAAGATAGGTTTTCACTTCTACCCAATCTCTGCTCATGAGTCATCAGTGATACATGTAGCTCATCCATTGTGAACTTTGTGAGATCCTTAGTCTCCTCTATGGTGGTGACAATCACATCGAATCTTGAGGGTAGACTCCTCAAGAGTTTTTCCACAATCCTCTTATCTTCAAGAGTCTCTCCATGAGATCTTATTTTTGTGACCATTCCAATCACATGAGTGAAGAATGAGTCAATAGTATCTGACTCTTTCATACAGAGAGTCTCAAAGTCTCTCCTCAGCAACTGAAGTTTTGTTGTCTTCACTTTTTCCATGCCTTGATAGGCTCTCTTGAGAGTTTCCCATGCTTCTTTGGATCTCTTGGCTGTTGTTATCCTTGGAAACACACTCTCATGCACTGCTTGATACAATAAGAAGAGAGCCTTGGAGTCTTTCTTCTTATTGCTCTTCAGCAACTCTCTTTCTGCCTGAGTTAAATCTTCAAACTCTTCTTCATTTGCTGGCTCTTCAAAGCCATCCTCAACAAATTCCCATAAGTCTTGGGAGACAAATAGAGCTCTCATAGTTATTGACCGGTAGTCATAATTTTTCCCATTAAACATTGGGAGATGGACATTTCCCATACCCATACCAGTGCTGGCTCCAGCCATTCTGCACTCTTAACTATGATTAAAAAAAAAACTTGACTGTGTATGTAAAACAGCTCACTGTTCTGCAACAGTGACTCAAAAACTGTATAGAGAAATACCTTTGGATTCTTTGGCTGAGTCTTCACACTGCTGGAGAAGCTATTGCAACTAAGAACTCCTTTCCTTCAGCTTCTTTGATCTTCAAAGAGCCTGGACTAGCTCTGATACCATGTTGGAATATTTAAAATTCCAGAACAACAATGGAGAATAAAATTCTCCCTCTTCAACACAGAGAAAAATAAAAAAATTCTTCACTGTAGACAAAGTTTTTCCACTGTAAAAACTATTTCATTTAACTTAAAAAAAACTTGGTTACAAAATCTCCTCTGCCTGAGGGAATACAATAAAAACTTTGACTGCTTCAAAACACAGTTCAAAACCACTCACACTCTCTAAAATTTCACTCTGAAAAATACTCTGTCTCTTCAAAATGAAAGCACTGCTGTGCACTTCAAAAAAAATCAGTTACAATGCTGTGGACATCAAATTTTTTACACTGCTGTGTGTAAAAATAAAACTTTCAATGCTGAACTATGCACTGCTGTGCTGTATCACTTTTTCACTGCTGTGTGAAAAAATAAAAACATACCAAGTAAAAAAAACGAATGCACCACTGCCTTTTTCTATTTGACTTCATTTTATATGTTTCAACATATAATAATAAAACAACCCTTTTAAAAAAAACAAATAATAAAAAAAACTTAAAACCAAAACAACCTAACTATAACATGGCCCACGGCCTCCCTTTAACAATCGACCAATGTAATATATATGCAAAACATATATATATGTACATGTATTTGGACTCGTACGCACATCGCATTCTTTTAAACAAACGTTAAAACAACTTTGATCAAATCATGAACCGGACGCCAAACAAAAAGTAAACCAAGCTGCATAATCTTCCCGCGTCCGATTTTTGGGCTCACGTACGGATGAAATTGTGATGCGGGATTTTTATTAAATCCGCTTCATAAGTTTCCCCGGGTCCGATTTCTGGCAATGGTACGGAAAGAAATTGTGACGCGGGATTTTTCATAAATCTGGCTCATTAAAATTTAAGTCCGGAGGTTGACTGCTCAACAGTTTTGGCAAGCGGCTCACGTACAAGCTTCTGCAGATAAAATTGGAAGGCGGCTTCAGTACTTTGAGCGGCTGTAAGTAATTTCAACATAGTACGCTGTCCACATCCGTTCCGGATTGCCCTGAATTTTAATTGTCAACCTACTGCAAAACAAGGATCACAATATCCTATGATTTACTGTGATTTAATATAAAGGGACAATATCCTATGATTAATGATAAAGAGATAATACTAAAGACGCCTAACAACTCAAAATCACAAAACAAATCCAAAAATAACACGCTGACTTCCATGCACACATGACTACATACCAGGTAACAAAGGAGTTTCGTGGGAAAACAAGGGTGTGTGCATGAAATTGGAGTTCCAAACACATTCTTCCCGCTCTATCGGTAGATTAAGGGGTAGTCCACTTGCAATCACAGATAATCCTACGATTAATGATAAAGGGACAATACTAGAGAGGCCTAACAACTCAAAATCACAAAACAAACCCAAAAATAACACGCTGACTTACATGGTCCCAAATGACACATGATTACATATCCCTGTGTTAAGTGTCTGCAGGGCCAAAAAGTATAGACGCAATCTTCAGCTATAGAATCCAATAACTTACGCAACACGAGCAAGTAAAAACTTACAGTAACAGGGAGCTTCGTGGGAAAACACGGGTGTGGGAATGGAATTGGAGTCCCAAGCACATTCTTCCCGCTCTGCCGGCAGATCAAGGGGTAGTCCACTTGCAATCACAGATAAGAGCAGCAGCATACATTTAACCTTTCTTACTTTCGTAGAATAATGTTTTAACCCTATTAAAAACCACTCACTGAATATTGCTTTCGAGTAGTCAATCATTTATTTAATAATATCACAAAAACCTGGATACAGACTCCAGGTATATGTTGACAGAGATAAAAGTATTGATAAATTCAACTGAAGAAGAATCAATCCATCTTCACCTGCTTCATGGACGCATCCGTACTGAAAGAACTACTACAAGGTTTACATTCTGGGTTCGATGTTCCGAATTCGAAATGCCCATGCAAATAACGCAAAAATATAGAAGAATCAATCCATCTTGACCTGCTTCATGGACGCATCCGTACTGAAAGACTTACTACAATGTTTCGAAATCGTCCATGCAAATAACGCAAAAATGTACTACGATTAGTCATTTTTCATATCAACTACTGCAACTATTTAGGATAGAGAGGCATTACTACATACGCCTCAATAACACGAAATCTAAAAAATAATTTAACAATGAACTATGAATAAACAAGAGGATTATTCAAATAATACTCCCTAAGCATACTGTTCCACCATCCGCTCCAAATCAACCCGGATTTTAATTGTCAATCAACCCGGATTTTAATTGTCACCCTACTTGCAAAACAAAGAGCATAACCTGCTTGCACAGCATGGTTTCAGTCATCCGCTCGAAATTTCCATGCTTGCACAGAATGCCTGCCACCAACCAAAGAGGCTATATTATTCAAATAATAGTCCCCACAATTAGTGAAAACAAGCTTCCACAGTATGCATTGGACACTACACTCCAAATTACGCAACACTACACTCCAAATTCCCAGAATTTTAGATGCCAACCTACTTCTGCAAACGAACGAGGCCATATTATTTAAATAATAATCCCTACAATATATGATGACAAGCTCGCACTGTATGACTTCCACCATCAGCTCCAAATTGTTCATAATTTTAAATGCCAACCAACTTCTGCAAATCAAAGAGCTGAAGACATGGCACTTTCTATATGAAAACAAAGGGGTCAAACTACTCGTCGAAGAAGTACCATATAATGGATAAACATGATCATATACAACTTCTTGATATAAGTTTGATAAAGATAAAACCTAATCTGCAGAACAAAGCACGTAAGATAGGTACTTCTCCTATGGAGACCAAGGCGCTGGACTACTAGATGAGCCACTGCCACATTATCGATAAAAATCACCTTAACACTACAACTTACGATAAGAGTCCTAGCCAGATAACCCTTATACATCAGCAAACCAAAGAGCATAAAATATAACACTTCCAAGCCGGCCTACTCGACGAACCAGTGGCATATAATCGATAAAAATATTCCTTTGCACTAGAACTTCATAGAAAATTCTTTACAAAATACAATGAATATGAACTTACAGATGGAAGTTCGAATTTGCTTGCATAATCCAATGAAGATAAACTTACAGATAAAAGTTCGAATCGGATAACCATCTTATGTTTCTTTTCCACCGCAAAAGGGACTAATATTTTGGTGGAGAACCATATTAAACACAACCTTTACAAAACACTGCCTTAATCTAATAGGTAGAATATCAAAATGCCCAGAGATAAAATAAAAGAGCTAGGCTAAAAATATGATCCCTTCTAAAATTACCACGCATACCTGTAGAAAAATATAAAATCTATCGCCAAAGAACCCAAACAAGTGGAGTCCTTCACTACAATACTCACCTTAGAACTGGATATTAGGTAACGCTTAAAAGTTAACTTGAAAAACATGCAATCAATATTCCATATCTACAAGAACTATAAAACCCAAACCCAAAAGAAGGCGAATATCACCGGAGTACAACTGCATGCGATCTACATGAAGCCAGCGTCTATTGAAATGGCCAGTAGACACTGCTGCAAGGGCATCTGCACCAAGCCACCGCAACCGCAGTCAGAGTTCAAGTTTACCATTCACAAGTTCAACATCAGGCTGAATTAACAATATATCAGAGTAGAAAACAGGTTGACCAAGTTTGGAGAAAGGAATTAAATAAGAAACGAACTACAACGCCAGCATCAATGTCGACATTGAAATCATCCATATCTTCTGATCAAGATCCGTAAAAACAGTCGACATTGAAATTACTATTTCAGGACTTCCTCGCGCGTTTCACCTGTGCCAAGAAAACCCTAAACCTTGAACGACTTTACAGGCCTATAAACAAACATAATACAATAAAATCAGAACCCAAAACCTGTGCGAGAAGAAGACTGTGGGTGTATTTGATAACCCGTCCAAAAACCCATCTGTCCACGCTGAACTAATGCTATGTGGGTGTATTTGATAATCCGTCCAAACACCCATCTGTCCACACTGAACTAATGCTTCAAGACCACCCGCGGGCGTTTCATCTGGCAAAAAATACCTAAACCTTGAACGATTTTACAGGCCTATAATCAAACTGAACACAGAAAATAAAATTGGAACCTAGAACAAACACCAATCCGCCTGAAAATAAAAATTGGAACCTGGAACAGACGTCAAACATTCTAAATGCAAGAGAGGAAACAATAACCAATCTTAAAAAATTAGAGAACAGCAGGGCACCATCGCCCTCCTCCGCCTACCGCAACGAAAAGAGGGCAAGGAGGAATAAATATGAACGCTTGTAGCGAATTAATTTATAGGTGGAGTAGAGTAAACGAAAGGTGAGGATGAAGCGGTGGAAGAAAATGAACGATAGCGATCAAAGGCTGCCCGGAAAGAAAAAGCATCCAATAATAAAGATAATTAAGATAAAGCATTGGATTCTTTCCACGACCGACTTCGCTGTGTTGGAAGAGCGCATCTATGTTTGGCCTCTCATTCTTTGAATGACACGCAAAACTTGTCAGTCCGCTCCCCAAGGTACTCCATAAGTGCAATATTTACTTGCTAGAAAATAACTAGCGTTTTCAACAAAAAGGTGCAAAGATATGTTGAGTTCTAGATGAATGTAGAGTGGTACAAAGGTAGTGCTGAAGGATGTGAAGGTGGAGAGGATGAGGAATTTAGAGGCTACGAATAGTGTTATAGGAAATAAGGATGTGGAGGTGGAGAGGATGAGGAATTTAGAGGCAAAGAGTGGGTTTATCATTGGAAGAGTGGGCTTACCATTGGATTTTGATTTCAAATGAGGAGATGAGGGGATGGGTTTATATTTGATTTTGATTTTAAATGAAGAGGGGAAGAGTAAATGTTACCTTATCGCAAACTAACATCTATTAATGCACATACCATCCATAATGAGGATCACTAATAATTGGATGCAAACAAAACATTCTTAATAATGAAGATCGCAGAACCCAAATGAATTTCGCAATCGATAAAACATGAAACTCATTATGCAATTAAATGTTCATATTTATTCACTCATGTACATGGGCCATAATTGGGCATTATAGTAAATTCCATAAACATATTAGCGTAGAAGGTTTAAATTAATAATAGAGTTTATAACTTTTTGAAAAATGGAAGGAGCAACTTAAAATAAATTTGATGTTGCTATCTACTTAGCTTCAAACAATAGTTGATCTTACAAGATAATATACAAACAAGGAGGACTCAATCTAAAAGTTTAACTCAGGTAGATTAGGCACGATAATCTACACTGACGAGCTTACTAGGGGTGCCATCCATGAATGTGAGGAAACATATCTCAGTTGGTCCAAAAGGTTCTCCATGGAATAATAAGATATTAAGAAGATGACATGCCATTCCCAACCATCTTACACCATATTTCTATTGTCATTTAATTGTTTCATTATTATTTGCAACACAAAAGGTATATGTCCATATCATTAATGTGTTGTAGTGTACAAGGTTACATGACTTGAATTTTAGCACATTTGAGTTGTTCCTATGTCACTGCCACAATTAGCCACAATCATTGGATTTAGGCCACAATGTTAGTTTTGTGCATAACCATCCCAAGGTGACGTACTAATTTTATCATTAACACAAATATCATTCTACAACTTATATTTTAAGTCAATTATTTTCTTCACTAGGATTGTTAACCCATATATTGTTGAGATTCAACAAGATGATGATCCTAGTGAAAATTAAGCACCTTCACTAGGTGGGGCCTGCGGGTTATTTTTAGGTGTATGTCTATTTTTAGAATGGTGAGCATATTCTAAAATTAGCAGGATGATGATTTTAGATGCTTAAGCAAATTCTATCTTTAGATGAGTTTCTATTTTTAGAACATGGGCGAAGTCTATTTATAGATCGCATATCTAAAAATAGAATGCATGTCGATTATTATTAGCCCTTAGTGATAGTCAGACAATAAATAATAACTTATTCTCTTGGAGCACTTGATTTCAGTTAACTGATGTGGCAAACCAGTTCGCTGAAGGAATTACGAGTTGCAAGGTTGGTTGGTGACTCATGCATGATGGACTTCATTGTAACTAAGTGTGACATAGTTGTAATAGAGTTGGAAGAGTAGTTATGGGAGTTGTTATTTAGTTTAACTCAGTTAAGTGAGTTAAACTCAGTTGTGCTAGTTGTAACTAAAGATACACTAGTGAAAGATGAGTGAATTAATTATTTAATTAATTCACAAGTAGTGTCTTACTTGCAACTGAAGAAATACAACAGTTAACTACTTGCATGTCAGATCCAGTGGAGACCCATTGGAGAGATAGGTGAAAGGGTGTGTTTGACTATCAGTTGTGACTATCGTGATGCATTCAATGCATCTACACACACACTGGAGTTGCCAATGAGGATTGCGCAGTCAAAGCAAGGAAAGATCAAATTCATTCAGGGATCTTGTTCAACAGGGATTGCGTAGTGGAGGCAGGCTATCAGGAGGTAGTAAATTGGTGCATGTGTGAACCAATTTTTGTATGGCAGTGTGAGACGATTGTAGATTGTACTGAGAGCTCTATGAGTTGAGCTTTGTATGACATTTTTTCATGATTCCATGATATACATAATATATGATAGTTGGGGTTTTTAGCTTTAAGCTTTTCCGGTAAAACATCTTGTTATGTGCAATCGATTTTTCTTCATATGTTTTGCAATTGGCGATTTAATGTCCGCAAGAATTGAGTAGAAGGATTATGTATTTAATAGTGGATTTAATTGTTAGATCAAGGGAGTCTGGTAATATACATGCATATTGTATAAATTTCTACATGGTATCAGAGCAGTGTTAATCACTGAAGATTGCAATATTGAAGCAATGTTGAGTTGTGTTGGTGGAACAATTTGAATTTGCTGCAAGAATTTCTTGGTGTGACAGTTGAGTAAACATTGAAATGGCTTTTAATGGGTTGCGGTTGGAGTATGCACCCGAGGGCAGCTCGAACTACATAGCCTGGAAAGACAGGATGGAGGCGGTGCTTGAAGATAATGGCTTGAAGGAGTTCATCGATAGTGATGTTCCTAAGCCCACTTCGACGGATGCTGCATTACTTAATGCCTGGCAAAAGAAAGTAGCGAAGACAAGAAGAATTCTGTTGGAAGGTGTGAAAGACCGTATTGTGTCAAGCCTTCACGGGAAAGCTGCTCCATTTGCAATGTGGAAGGCTTTGAAAAATCTTTTCCAAAGCAGCAGCGACCATAGGAAGTTGGCGCTAAAAGGTAAACTCAGAAAAATCAAAATGGAGAAGGGCGACATTATTCCAAAGTATCTCACGAAGTTTGTCCAATGTGGGGATGAGCTGGGGAGTGTGTGAATTACAGTTGCTGATGATGACTTGGTGAGATTGGCTCTCCTTGGACTTCCGAAGAGTTGGCACAATTATCAAGACTCTGTTAATTGGCGGGAGAAACTGTCAGATTGGGAGCGACTTTGGTCAGATCTAGTGCAGGAGGAGATAAGGCGGAATACCAGGGATGGCTCTTCATCAAAGCATGATGATGAAGACGATTGTGCTTTGGCTGCCAAAGCGAGGAAAGGGAAGGGGGAGAAATTCCATTCAAAATCTGAGGCTAAAGGTAAGAAGCTGGATTTGTCTAAGGTGAAGTGATTTCACTATCACGAACATGGGCATCTCGCCACTAACTGCCCAAAGAAAAAGAAGAACAAGAAGGTTGCTAGAGCTGCAGCTGGTGAGGCCCTTACCTCGCAATTTGAACTTGATTTCTCTTTGATCGCATGCTTGGTTTCAAGTGCAATGGGATCAGTGTGGTATCTTAATAGTGGTGCTTCCCTCCACATGACAAGAGATAAGGAGCTTTTCAGCGACTTGGAGGAGAAAGATCTCCAAATGCATATAGAGATGGGCGACAACGGACGATACAGTGCGACCGGGATTGGTACCATTAACTTTGAGAGGGAGTCAGGTAAACCATTTATGTTGAAAGATTTTATGCATGTTTTAGGTCTAAAGAAGAACTTGGTCTTAGTCGCGATGTTGGAGGACAGAGGTTATGACGTTGTTTTCAGCCATGGAAAAGCCTTGCTGCGACATAAAACAACGGGTCAAACCAAGAGGATAGGGATTCGAGTCAAGAATCTCTACAAACTAGAGGTAGATGGCTGTGCTGCAATGGTGGGCAGAGAAGAAGAAGTGGTGAGCCGGGATGAGGGAAAATTATGGCACAGAAGATTAGGCCATCTTCACCATGGCGCCCTAAAGATTTTGCAGCAAATTTCTACTGGACTTCCCAAGGGTACACTTGCACAGATAGATCAATGCAAGGGATTTATTATGGGTAAGTTTGTAAAGACCCCCTTTCACGAAAAAGAGAACTGTGCTTCGGTGATCCTGGAGAGAGTACACACAGACGTGTGTGGACCATTCTTGGTTGCTTTAACAGTAAAACACATGTATTATGTTATTTTTGTTGATGGTTATTCTCGTAGATGTTAGATCTTCTTCATGCAAAAGAAGGATCAAACATTCTCAAAGTTATATGAGTTTAAAGCATTGGTGGAGAAGGAGTTGGGGAAGCAAGTGAAGGCTCTGCGGAGCGATAATAGTGGTGAATATATCTCGAACAAATTCAAAAACTTCTGTAGCAAAGAAGGAATTCGAAGAGAACTCGTAGCGCCTCATAACCCACAACAGAATGGGGTCGCGGAGAGGAAGAACAGAACGATCGTGGGTGTTGCATGAGCTATGTTGCATGATCAAGGCCTACCAATGCACTTGTGTGTGGAAGCATGCAACACTGCGATTTATGTGCAAAATCGTTGTCCTTATAGAGTACTTGGCATGAGTACACTTGAAAAAGCTTTTACTGATAAGAACCCAGATGTTTCTCACTTTAAGATTTTTGGCTCATCCATTTATGTTCATGTGACCAAGAACGCCAGGAAGAAGCTAGAGCCGACTGCAGAAGTTGGGATATTTGTCTGGTACACATAAACATCCCATAATTATCATGTGTATTTTCCAAACAATCGAATGATTGTGGTGCGACGGGATATAAAATTCAATGAGGAGAAAGCCATGAAGTTGTCGCTTGAGAGGGAGCTACACTTGCATGCAGATGAGGAACTGCTTTTTCCCAAAGATGAGCCTCGAGATATGGATCAACCATAGGAGGACGATCATGGAGTGGAGGAGTCCACTCACGCAGAGCCAAACATCAGAACTGGTAGAAGGCGTACCACAGAAGCTAAGAGGCTGAAGCATGATGCGACACAAAATGTAGGAGTCCCTACTTCACAGCGTAAACAAACAATCTCCTGACCGATATACTGGATACATGGCTCTCATGAGAAAATGTATTGTGATAGACCCATCTTCTTTTCAGGAAGCAGTGCAAGAGCCCACATGGGTAGATGCAATAGTGTAGGAGTATGACTCCATTGTCAGAAACAGTGCTTGGTAAATTGTTCCAAGGCCGATTGATAAATCAATGGTAGGTTCAATATGGATCTACAAGGTAAAGCAAGTTGCTGATGGGAGTGTTGAAAAGTATAAGGCAAGATTTGTTGCCTGGGGCTTCTCACAAATTTAAGGGATTGATTATGAAGAAACCTTTGCACCTTTCGCATGATATACTTCCATAAGGACCATCCTTTCTCTCTCAACGCAGATGGGTTGGAAAATTCATCAAATGGATGTGAAGACTATGTTCCTTAATGGGATCATTGAGGAAGAAGTTTACATTGAGCAGCCTAAAGGATTTGAGATCTTCAACAGCGAGTCGCATGTGTGCAGAATCAAAAGAGCATTGTATGGGCTGAAGCAAGCAGCCCATGCTTGGTACACTTGGATCGACAACTATTTCACTGGACTTGGCTTCACCAAGAGTGAGACGGATGCAAACCTATACCAGATTGTGGTGGAGGGTAAGAAATTAATCATTGTTCTTTATGTTGATGATTTAATACTTACTGGTGTGTTGGACATTGGGTTCAATGCTCCCCGTGTGTTTCGCGACATGGACTAACCACTTCTCATGGACCCTAACTCTGGCAATTGTAGCGGAGGCCTGCGGGTTTTGGTCTAACAGCAATCGTGATTCCAAAAATTGGTATCAGAGCAACAGGTCTCGAGTTCCCTTTTGAATATATCACCTCCCAATATTTGCCTTTCTCATTGTAATAATTAACATGTGTGGATGAAAGTAGATCTAATTGGACTTAATGAAGAAAAGAAACCTTGCATATATGGCTAGGTTGAATTGCATCATTACCCAGCTAACCCAGTCATTATCATCATCCTTAACCTCAATCCCTGCATCCTCCTTGATTTCGCATACAACTCAACCCCTCTCCACTCCTTCAACCGGGATTAAAAGGATTCAATTTCAATAGGAAGAATCAACGGGATGAAGAAACTAGAGTAATTTGCAATCCCTGCATCCTCCTTCACTATTCTTGTGACTCAACCCACTCAGCTCCCCCTCATCTCCTTCAACTAGAATAAAAAGGCTTCAATTTCAATAGGAAGAACAGGCAAGATTGAGAACCTCGAGCAAGTTGTGGTCCATGCATCCTCCTTAGCTTCGTCTGTAACTCAACCCGCTTAGCTCCTTCAACCTAGATTAAAATACTTAATTAGGAAGAAATGGTGGGATTAATAACCTCTTGCAAACTGTAACAGGAAGAAATGGACGGATCAAACTACGCCATTCAAAACAACAATATAACAAGATTTTCTCCCATGGGGTATAAAAAAAATTTGTTTAAGCATTTGTTCCATATTTGAAATTTTAATAGACGAGAAGCTCAATGATATATAGACAAGTTAAATGTGCTTTGTAATAAATTAGAGGTTTGTAATGAACATTGAAAATATGACATTTGAGCTTAAATATATTGGAGGAGAAAAGGACATACATGTTGTGCATCTACAACACAAAACCACCTACATATTGTATGGTAATTCCTCCATTCAAATAAGAGGAAACTACCACTAATTTTTCTTGGATCATAACCTAAGAGGAAATCAATTTTAAAGGAAAACCAATCCAAACCTAGCTAAGCTAATAAAATAAGGGTCTAAAATTTTGGGAGTAAAATTAAGGCTTATGCACCATGTTCATTAAATTTGGATAGATGAAAGCTTGTATGATACTTGTCAAGTTGAATACAATATTCATAAAAACACATCTAAACAGATATGCAACACCATTGGATGCTAACATATACCCAAAATATTCAACATAACCTTTTAGAAAATACTTTATTCCAATGGTAAAGTTATAGAAAAAGGTTTCATGATAGATCAGTGGATAAATTAAGTTTGAAAAGATAACGACAGAGAAAGGATGAGGAAAAAATTAGTCTAAAAATATACACCAACACAATATATTTATCCTATTTGCTCAACCACAACAATCTCTCGGTGCATATCAAATTTTACATTGGCTTGTATTTGTGCTAATCAATTGTAGGCGAAGTACTCAGAATGCTTGGGCAACAATCCCAGTGATGTAAAGTGCAGAGATTTTATCCTATGTATGACCCAACCATTGCACTCATGGCAAGGGAAACAAAATAAATGAAATGAGATCAATGTAGAGAAAAAGTCAACATCAGTAGTGCAATATATATTAAAAATCACTCCCCACCATACCTCTGAGTCTTGCTGCCCAATGGGTGATAATAAATTATGGCGAATGACTGTGATATCGGTAGTTTTTTCCTTATCTATTTGTAAGGAAAGTTCCCAACTAATGAATGAATATGTAAAACTGATGTTAAGAAGAGGAAACAATTATCATACCAATATTATGGAGGTGTAGACCAAAATGTCCATTGTCCTCGATATGAGCCATGTCATAATTGTTTAAAAGCTTGGTGATAAAGAGCAGATGCATGCAGGAGCATTGAGGACCTAAATGTACAATAAAAACCTCTAAATGATAAAACCTCTGACTTTCTAAAGGGTGCACCCTAATGCTATGCATGGTAGGTTTTTTTCTTTCCAGATGGCATCCCCATTCATATTCAGGAGAACTAGAAATGATTAATCCTCTCATCCAAATCCCATAGGTTTTTATTATCTTTACTTTGAACAAGGTCCTACAATTCGAGATTGAGTAATATATGTTGACTCCCAACTCTTACTCACTCAAATAATAAGGAAATATAGGAGAGTTGTCTCATGTTGAACTCTTTGAGTGAAATATCTATTCATTTCTCTTGCCAGTATTACCACATGAATGCACTCGAAAAATAGAATATTGCAAGGGCCTTTGAAAGGGGAATTTATAAGCTAACACCTCTCATTATGTTTCCTAGAAAGTGACTGAATTCACAAATGAGGAATTTTTAAAATGATGGTTTTTTATATGATTGATGAGCTCGACACTCCTCAGTTTGGGCTCTATATTCATCCTGTATACCATGTTCATACGGTGGCATGATGGAACTTGAGGAAAATTTGGAATGGGAAATTCCCCAACCGCACACCCATTGATGGAATGCAAATATGTCATAGATCAAAGTATTATAACCCTAAACCTCTTCTAAACTAAAATAAAAGTAAAACCCAGTTAACCAAGTCATTATCATGTCCCCTTAACCTAAGTCCCTACATGCTTCTTGATTTCACATACAACTCAACCCCTCTCCACTCCTTCAACCGAGATGAAAAGGATTCAATCTCAATAGGAAGAATCGACAGAATGAAGAAACTCGAGTAAGTTGCAGTGCATGTATCCTCCTTGACTATTCCTGTGACTTAACCCACTTATCTCCCCCTCATCTGCTTCAAGTGGGATAAAAATGCCTCGTTCCAGCCAGGAAAAGTGGGCGAAGATGGGTCTGACTAACAGTGATCCATACTGTCACTCCACAGCTTAGTGCACAGCCTCAACCCCTTAACAATAAACTTTGGTTAAAAAACTTAAATAGGAATAAATGGTGGGATCAAGAACCTCCTGCAAACTGCAATAGGAAGAAATGGTCAGATCAAACTACGCCATTCCATCACTAAGAAGCCTCGATTTTCAAGGCATTGATTTGCATATGGAGAGAGATATCATCACAAAAAAGAGAAAGAAACAGTTACTAATGTTTTCTAATTGTTTGAGCTAGAGGAAGGTAAAGTAGTAAACATGATATAGCCTAAGGTGTTCTTAATGGTCACCTCGTTCAATTTCATGTAATGAATGCACAATCTGAGAGTACCATCCTTCTTTTTCACAAATAATACTGGTGTTCCCCATGGTGATACACTTGCCCTAATGTATCCCTTGTCCAACATTTCATTCAACTGCAAATTTAGCTCTACCAACTGTGGAGTTCCCATCTTGTATGGTTTTTTTGATGTTGGCGCTGCCCCTGGTACCAAATCAATAGAAAAATACACTTCCCTGTGAAGCAAAAACTCCGAAATATCTACACGAAATGTATCTTGAAACTCTTGTAAAACTAGGTACTTGCTCAATATATCTACATCCTTAACTTCCTTATCTTTGTCACTAGAAATATGTACTGCAAATAACACACTTGTTTGTGCAACTACACTTCGTCTACATAGTTGTCACCATTCTAAGTGATGTTTCCTTCTTCTTACCTTGCAAGAATATCTGTTCTCTATTATCATCCAAGCACTCAATAGCTTTGTCATAGCAATCCACTTTGGTCCTATGGAGATACAACCAGTGCATAACTAAAAGCATGGTATACGAACCCAATGACAATACATACAAATGTTCTCATGTAGACATACCATTCAAATCAAATGCATAAGCTCTTACCCACTGACGAACTCGATTTTTTGTCCCTGTATCCAACTGTACTAACCAAGACTCTGCATGCATTTTTTCATTCCAATCAACCATGCTTCTGCATCTTGTGTTTTCTTCATTTCTCCATCGAATTTAGGTGGCTTTTCTTTCTTGAACTCATTCGGAAAATATCGCCTATCACTCCTCATGTAAGGATAAGAACAATGATGACCATGATACCTATCAGAACCAGAACGAGAATTATACATGTGTCCATCACCCCTCCTTTTTGGAGTATCCACAAACCTGACATCCCTGCTTGTGTCATCTCTATATGAACTGTGCCCACTATGGGGTCTACTTCCACAGGCCATAGTAGTCATATCCTCCTATGCCTGCATGATTTTGTCATTATCTGCTTTGCAAATCCTTATTTCCTCCTTAAAACTCCTCAATGTGTCTGCTAAGTCGAAAGAGTTCCCAACACCACGTCCTAGGGAGAATATTTGTAGTCTACCATCTTATTAGTCATCTTTGATCTCTTCTTCCTGCAAGGTATATTATGTCAGATAAACCAAATCATAAACAAATCAACGTACTTTAGTATAGCTCGGAGAGGATATCTCGTCTACAAGACCGACCAGATTAGCACAATACATATATATATAACATAATCAGATAAACATATAAACATATCTTTAGCCATTATCCAGTTATCAATGCATGACTATGTTGACCACATACCATGAATTCATGCACAACAACCATCATCTAGTCAAAGTATGCATAACAACATACAAACACTGATACACATAACTGATGCACGACCGGCATAAAGTCACAACAAATACATTCAATAACGACACCATCAAATTTCACATGGCAACACCACTACAATCATTACCAATGCCATGCATACACAACAAGCAAATAGATCACAAGCACAAGGGGACTTATATGCAACTGACATGTATATATGACAACAAATTCATCCAAGGGGAGTAGAAACCAGACATCACCCAAGGAGAATGGAACCATGCTATTACACCATTCTATAACACCCTCCTCCCACATCTACCCAAGTAATCAGCCAACTGGGGCAAACATGTGACAAATAGTTATTATGATATTATTCAACTCCCTATATATCAGTTAAGGAAGTGGAACTAATGAAACACAACCAACCTGACCTTCTCCACTTGCAACAGAACCCCCAGGAGCCATCCAACCCATCCAGGTGACCAGCCCTTGAGACAAACTGACATTTTTCTTCATCAAAACCTTAATCGCTGCCTTGACATGGGCATGCTTGCGACTTAGACCTCCAGTCGCTCCCACAACAAGGCATGTCTGTGACTAGGGACTTTTCCAGGTAGTTCTGTGCCAACAACTCCATATTCTGAGCCACTTTTTCGGATTCAAGACTCATTCCACTGCCCAAAACTCCATGAAACTTCCAGAAATTAAAAGTAACATCCATTTCGTCAAACATGTCACAAATATGCATTCTACAAGTTAAAACAATAGACATGAGCACAAGGGTCTCACAATTATCTGAGAATCACTAATAAGAAGCAATGATGCCTCATCATAATAACTACATTTCCATTTATTAAGCCATATAGCCATTGTAAATTCAATGATTAACCAAAACATGATGAAAGCCATACATTATCATTTTCATAAAACTCAATCATAAGCGACATATAACCAACAGAAATATCAAGGATATAACAACGATATAAGCCACATATAAACAAATATATTTACCCATAAAATACCAAGGATAAAGAGCTCTCATTGATGATTGCATAAGCTGACTAGGTATGGGACTTCCAGGAACCACCCGACCATAAACTAAGATGAACCAAATCTTTCTTTCAGCCAACCACCCTCATGCCATATTCCAAGCATGAATGTGTGATCTCATAGAACAAATCAATCAAAACCAAACCAGGGATTCCAAAGGCCCAACCAGCTCAACCCTCAATCAATGATTCCACTTCACGGTTGAATATCACAAACCATCGCCATATTGGTCTCTACCCAAGCTGTCCAGGGATCTAACGCGTTTGGTCCAACAAGGGCTTCCAAGACTAGAAACTCAACACACAGTTGTTGTCGAGCTTCTAGAGCATTTTTCCAACTAGCACTTCCAAGACTAGTAACTCAACCCACCAAGGGTTTCCTGAGCATTTGTCCAACCAAGGCTTCTAGGAACTAATAACTCTACCCACAACCAAAGACACAAGAAAACCAACGAGAAAATGAAAGTAAAACCCACAACAACATGGCTATCCAAGAAATAGCAAGGTTAAGCAAAACCACTGTCAATCCATGCAATCCCCCATGCCATTGACAAATCATAACCAAATAACCACATGCATATGTCATGCATGCCAAAACTAGTAAGAGAACCATACATGAAACTCAATACCTGCAAGAAAAACCAGCTATAGTTATCGATCTCGTTGTCCTCTCGCGCTTTCTTGATTTTCCTTTGCCTTCTTGCTCCAAATCCAAAGTATGCCATAATCCTCCAGAGTGCTCTAAGAAAACTCAATGAGTCCAAGAGTATGAGAGAGAGAATAGAATGAGAGCTCCAAAACTGTACTTAAAAAATTTTGTGCAAAAGCTACCAACTGATCCTCATAAACCTTTTTATCATGAGGCCTCTAATTTCTTCATTTTTCCATTATTTTCCATCATTTTCCTCCTCACATGCAACCTGTAACCTTTCACCCCCATTTTCTCTTGTTTTCCATTATTCTCATCAATAAAATGCCAATAAATACCTCATGCATTTTCCTTTTCCTTTGTCAATTTCCATAACCATTAATAAACCGAAATGAACAACCAGTAAGATGTTTTTGCACAACATTCAACTTGGAATACGTGTCCCATAACCAAAGTCTTATTTTACCTTTATTAACTTTAATATGGATTTTTGACCAGAGTTTGTTACAATTTGCTGCTACAGTGGTAGCTTCAACCTTCAATTCTTCATCAAACATGGCACTTTCCATATTTCCACAATCAATCATTGTTTCGAAAAAGAGACCACAAATTTCATCAACATAATTTTCATCCACTTTATGGTTATATATCTGAGCATGCATGTGCTCATTAACAATTTCAACTTCACCAAATTCATCAGTTGTTGCTGGATTCATGAGAGATGCACATTCAACTCTACGAATCATTACTTCATATGAAAATTTGCCTTTGCTATTCTCAAACTTAAATGCTTCAAACTCTGATGCAAAGAGGCCAACATAAACTACAGTCATTCCAACTAGATCAAACATATTATTCACTTCTTTATTGGAAGCTTCACCATCATTAACAAGGACTATTGTTGGATTCACCAATTCACTACTCACTTTTCAGTCACCATCCACATGTGTCTCGACATAGTGGGATTCATCATCATCTTCACCATGCATGTTATAGTGGGGTTCTCTAGAATTTATATGTTCTTACTCTACCTCACACGTAGGGGCTTCAACTTCTCACTCTGCAATCTTTTGTGTTTTCTTCATCCATATGCATGTCTGCATGACGGGTTTCACTTTTATAGTCTTTATGACCATCGTCCACATTTAAGTGGGATTCTCCAAGCTCCGTTTTCTTCCTAGAGTCTTGCTCATTAATCATAGAACTGCAATTAACTTTCTATTGATTCTTCAACAGACTCTAACATAATTTGTTTCTTTATGTCACTTCCTTTTAAACAAATTCTAGTTCCAGGATTTTCCATGCTTCCTAAGAAGATCTAGCTTTTGCTACCCTACACAAGGACTTCTCATCCAACGCATGTTTTATAACATCCAATACTAAGAAGATATCACATACTTCATTAGACCAATACTTTGGCTCTTCCTCTCGATTTCTTTTCTCGGTTTGCTTCATTCTTACTTTGTGACCCATGGTTGTAGTCTTTCTTTTATCTTCTACCTTCTTTCCTTAGTGTGTCGGCCTTCTAGAAATTAACATCACATACACTTGATTATCCTTAAAAATAAACATTTTAACCTTCATTTTAACAGTGGCTCCCAACAACTACTAGCAAGTTTGCTAAGCTCTTCTATACATATTCGTATGGAGGCTCATGGCTACAACTTACAATGGAGATTCCTCCTTTGGTTAGTGGTGGTGGCTCTGTAGGCTACTCACCCTAATATTTTAGTAGTTGGGTTTAGAAACTCTCAACTTGCTCTAGTTTCTACTTATGGACCAATGGATGCAAATTTCGATTTGTAGACTACTCACAATAACCAAGGATCTTAGGGGAAGTAGCTCATGCTCTTCTTAACTTCTTTGGTGCTTTGAAACCTTGCTATGATACCACTTGTTATTTAGATGCAAAGATAAACATGCAAACAAGACATAAATACACAAGCTTCATGAATAAATAAGTTATATTCATTAATTATTCTCTCGTATACATCCAATGAATTTTTGTTATTCTCTCTTCTTACTTCACATTACAATGACCCAACCTACATGAGTATATAAGAACTGAACTTTCTAAACATGGAATTATGCAAACTCTAGCTTTCTTTTCTTAATGCAAACTATGACTCGACGCTTAAACTAAACTTCTTAAACTTTAACATAAATTGACATTTTTCTTTTCCTTCACTTAGCTTTTCTTGACAAGGCATTACCTTTTTAAATTTGACTCACTTGACTTCTAATATTAGACTTAATTAGACTTAACTTGCTTTCCTTCACTTAATTTAACTCTTCATACATTGCATGCATACAAAACTATTTACTATTTCTATCAAGTGAAACAATTTTGATCTATGACAAAGTTGCGATCGATGATTGTAAATGAAATAGGAAATTTGGCGATAAGTTTGTATGAATTGTGTGCTCTTATGATTTAAATTGTTATACGAGACTAGAGTTCACTTAATTGTAACACATTTGAATATTTGACCACTGTTAAGCCGTTAAGTTGTTGATTCTATAAGATTACTTTCATTCCTATCATTTGCATATTGGTTATGTTAATGCATAATTGTATGGAATTATTATCTACATACTTCAATAAGTGTTAAACTTATGAATTTGAATGATCGTGAAATATAAAAAGTGAGATGTAGTATATAATCACATAGTTTCATATTAAATTAAGTCGTTGATTCTATAAAATTATTTTCATTCATATCATTTGCATATTGGTTATGTTAATGCATAATTGTATGGAATTATTATCTACATACTTCAATAAGTGTTAAACTTATGAATTTTAATGATCATGAAATATAAAAAGTGAAGTGTAGTATATAATCACATAGTTTCATATTAAGAAAATTGATGTAATGAATTGAGTCACATGCACCACAAACCTATAGTGATAAGCCATCTGAGTGCGCTAAGTTAGTCTCCAATATAGAGGCTTGAAGATAAACCATATAATCGTTATTCCCTAGTTTGAAATGATATCAATTACTAATATTACTTGGTTTTTTAATAATGCATTCATGGTAATGATATCAATTACTAATATTACTTAGTTTCTTAATAATGCATTTATAGCTTTCAAATTAAGAGATGAAAATATTTACCAACAGTGTAATACCTAATAATAAATTTGGAGATATATATATATATATTACAATATTAGTAGAAAAAAAATTTACAATTAGAAAAAATTTAAATACTAATATTTTATATTAGAAATAATTAAATTATTGTTACTTATCTCTTTGATATATTTGTTCAACAGTGAAAAGAAAAGAAAATTGGGACATATAAACAGTTATCTTGTTATAAAGTATTATGTTAAAGAGATTCAAAGTTAAATTTCCATGAGGAGCCAACCAAAAAATAATATTTTTTATCTATTTATTTATTATATTTTTAAAATGTGGTTTAATGAAAAAAGAAATATAAAATATAGAAAAGATAAAAATGACATAATCAAATTTATTTTTTTGTGGTTTGAATATCTACTTTCAAAAATTAAAAATATAATTATGCACTATCCACTCATGAAATTTCGGTGAAAAGAATGAAGGTTTAAAATACATATATGCATGAATTTATATTTTTTATTTTATTTCTTTATGTGGAGTTTCAAAATATATATATATATATATATATATATATATAATTTTTTGCAAATTTATATCAAAGTTTATTTGAAGTAATTTAAATTTTTTCCCATATTTAAAAAAATAAACAATTTTAATTCATGGAATATAAGACAATTGATAATCACCTTGTTATTAAGTATTGTTGATAGTTTCGTCTTAATTATCATTGTCTTAAATATAAAGTTTTCTATTAAAATATTTTTGTCTCAAACTGCTTTTGTCTTATAAATATAAAGTTGTCTTAAAATATTTTTTTCTCAAACTACTTTTCTCTTAAAATATTTGTCTCAAACTGTCTGTCTTATAAATATAAAGTTATATCTTAAAATATATTTGTTTTAAATTGTTTTTATCTTTAAAATATTTTTGTCTCAAATTGTTTTTGCTTCAAATATAAATATTAATTTTAATGTAAAATAACTAAAATAAAGTGACTTTTTAAAACAAAAAATTTGTCTTAAAAGCCCAGTGTAGTAGTGAAAACAATAAACTTCTGAATATGTCCCTGCCACGGGCAAAGAGACATGTTAGAAATTGACCTCTTTGTACAAGCAATTTGAAGTTACGAGTAACCTCGTGGAGAGGAATTTCAATGTTACACTAACGAACAAAGAGAGCAAGATAAAAATGACACTGAATTGAAAAAGGAGTTGCAGCTCACAGGTGAGTACTGCACCTGGACACTGCACTCAAACAAAGAGAACACTCTGAGTTTACTCTACATTCATGAATGAAACATTACATCATTAAATACATCACTAGGAATTAGGGAGTTGCAAACAAACTCCTAAATTGTAGGAACTAATTCTAAACTAAGGAGATACGTTACAACTTGTGTAACCATTTCTCCATTAATATAAAATAATATTAATTATTTTCAACTCCCCCCTGAATGGAGAAAGGATTATCTTGAACTCCTAGCATCCTTCTAAACAATTCAAACTTTACACGCCCAAGAGGCTTAGTAAATATATCAGCCATATTGTCACAAGTTTTACAATATTCAACAAATATCTCTTTTGACTGTAGTTTCTCTCGAACAAAATGGAACTGAGTATCGATGTGCTTGGTGTTTTTATGAAACACTGGATTGTATGCAAGCTTGATGGTACTCTGGTTGTCAGTTTTGATGATAGTTGATTCTTTCTGTTGTTCTCCTACATCATTGAGAAGTCTTCTCAACCAGATAGCTTCACATGTGGCTACACACAATGCTTGGTACTCAGCTTCACATGAAGAAAAGGCTACAGTACTTTGCTTTTTGCTGCTCCATGCTATGACCCCGGATCCAATGCTGAAAGCATAACCTGTGATAGACCTTCGATCATCCAAGTTACCTGCCCAATCTGAATCTGAAAAACCTGCTAGAGTAACATCAGAAGTGTTAGTGTACAAAATACCATAATTACTAGTACCACTAAGATACCTCAACACACTTTTTGCTACGACCCAGTGACTTTCGAGTGGTTTTGACATGAACTGGCTCAACGTACTAACATAGTATGCCAAATATGGTCTAGTTGTAGTGAGATATATCAAACTGCCAACTAACTGTCTATACATAGAGGCATCCACCTCTTTAGTACCATCATCACTGCTCAACTTTAAGTTGCAATGGTGTTGCTGCTGATCTACACTGCTCCATTCTGAACTTTTCCAGCAAGCTTCTGGCATACTTCCCTTGAGTAAGAAAAGTTTGTCCAGAATCTCTCCATACTTCCAATCCCAAACAATAATGGAGATTTCCCAGATCTTTCATCTCAAACACTTGTGACATCTGCCGTTTGATTTCTTTGATTAGATTGTTAGCATCCCCTGTTATGATCATATCATCTACATACAAAGAAATCAAGATAATTTACCTATGTTTATTAAACTTGGTATACAGATTTGGATCATTCAAGCTCCTATGAAAGCCATGTTGTACAAAAAATGAGTCAATCTTATCATACCACGACCTGGGTGCTTGTTTTAAACCATAAAGTGCATTTTTCAATTTACAAACAAGATGTTCCTACCCCTTTTTCACAAAACCTTCAGGCTGAACTAAATAAATTTCTTCTTTCAAGTCACCATTCAGAAATGCAGACTTAACATCTCGCTGGTGTCGCTGCCATTTATGTTTTGTCGCTAAGGAAATTAGCATTCTAATGGTGTTTAATTTGGCTACAGGAGCAAAGGTGTCATCGAAATCTATTCCCTCTTGTTGTGAATAACCCTTTGCTACCAATGTAGCTTTAAGTTTTTCGATACTCCCATCTGCATTTATTTTTAGGGGGTTTTACCTTCAGGGAATTCAACCAAATCCCAAGTATGGTTTCTGTTTATTGATTCTATTTCCTCATGCATTGCAGTCCTCCATGCATCAGATTTACTTGCTTCTTCATAATTTGCAAGTTCTACAATGTTTAAAATGTTTGTCATTAATGCATAGTCTTTCAATCTGGATGGTAATTGAGTCTTCCTACTTGATCTCCTTGGTAGGGGACTTACCTCAAATCTGTCTATTTCAGCCTTCTCCGGGCTTGCATCATTGAATACATTACCTGTTACTTCTTCTTCTTGTTTCTGCTCATGCACTTCATCATCCTCACTGTTTTCTTCCATTAGCAATGGAATGTGCCAATCACTGTTATATAGTCATCATTTTCTTCTTCAACCTGTTCATGAAATATGACATCTCTGCTTGCAAAAACCTTATGAGTCACAGGATTAAATAACTTATATGCCTTGAACTCAATGCCATATCCAACAAAGATACATTTCAAGGCTTTTGGATCTAACTTCTTCCTATCTGCCTTAGGTATATGAGCATAAGCTTTTGACCCAAATATTCTTAAATGACTCACTGATGATTTGAATCCAAACAATGCCTCAAAAGGGGTTTTGAAGCCTAGACATTTAGTGGGACTCCTATTCTTTAAGTAGACAGCAGTGTTAATAGCTTCTGCTCAAAAAACATTTGAAAGACCCTTACCTTGAAGCATACTCCTTGCGCACTCCACAAGGGTTTTGTTCTTTCGCTCTGCCACTCCATTCTGCTGAGGAGTGTGGGGCACTGTGAACTGTTGAATAATCTCATGTTGCTTGCAGAAATTCATGAATTCTCCCAACCTGTATTCTCCCCCTTGATCTGAGCGGAGAATTTTTATGTTTTTTCCTATCTAGTTTTCTACCATAGATTTAAACTCTTTAAAATACTAAAAGGTCTGACTCTTTTTACTTAGAAAGTATATCCATGAGAACCTAGTGCAATCATCTGTAAATAAGAGAAAATAATATGCACCTCCTAGTGACCTAGTCTGCATAGGTCCGCATATGTCTATATGCACCAGTTCTAAAATATCTCTTTGCTTTCTATTAACATGCAAAGGGAACTCTTCTCTATGCATTTTCCTTAATGCACATCCATCACAATCCAACTGAACATTATGGAAAACAGGGAGTCCATCAACCATATCTTTTCTCTGAAGTAAGATGAGGTCTTGCAGATTAAGATGGCCAAATCTCTGATGCCAGAGATTTTCTGTCGATCCAGTTGCGACCATGGCTTGATGTGGCATACTTTTCACATATAGTCTGTACAGGCTCCCCACACGCACTCCTGTTGCCACTGTTTCCATCTGGCTATCCTTTATGACACAGTTAGTCTTAAAGAATTGAACTTGCATGTCTTAATCAGTGATCATAGATACAAAGATCAAATTTTTCTTAATTCCGGGCACATACAATACATTTTTAAGGTGTCTAATGTCACCACTAGGTAACTTTACCGGAATATGACCGTATCCTTTGATCTCATATCCACTATCATCTCCTAAATAGATTTTCGACCCACATGAAGTTTCTTCAAGAAATTCAAACCATTCCATCTTACTTGTCATATGTGAGGATGCACCAGAGTCGACATACCATATGTTGTCCTCATCTCCCTTTGAAGCTGAAAGAGTACAATCAGATATAAATAGTCGAAGTTCGTGGCTCTGATCCTCATCTTCCTCAACGAAGTAACCTTTGTGCTCTCTGTTTGTTTCTTACTTCGTCTGCCTGCCTCTTATAACACTCTTTAATCTGATGACCAGGTTTTCCACAGTAAAAACATTTCTTGCTGGGAAAATTATTAGCAGACATACCTTTAAACGGTCTCTTCTGAAATGTGTTGACTCCTCTCTGCTGCTGCTGTGGTTGTTGTCGCTGTTGTCGCTGCTTCCCTCTATATTGTCTCCTTACCGCCATCAGAGCAAGGTCATTGCTCTGCGATTTCAAATTTTGTCGTCACTCTTCTTCCTGTAGCAGAATCCTTGTCAGCTCTTCAAACGCAGGGGCTTTCTCCCTCGCTGTCAGACCTATGATAAACATCTGGTATTATTCTGTCATTCCGTTCAAAGTGATCGTGATCAGATCCGAATCGGAAACTCTCTCCGATATCTCCCAATATGTCCTTCAGGGCTTTGAATCTCGCAATGAATCCAGTAGCGGACTCATTATCCTCCATCTTCATCGCAAACAGCTTGCCTTTGAGTGACAAGACACGGTTTGTATTCTGCGTCTGGTATAAGTTTTTAATCATCGTCCAAATGTCAGTGGCCGATTTACAGTCTCTAATATGCGGGATAATATTGTCATTGACGGACATCTTCAATATGACCTTTGCTTTTGTCTCCCTTTTATTCCAATCTTGTTCTTGTGCAGCTGATCCTGGTCTCAGCTCACTCCCTATAACGATCGACCACACATTTGCGCTTTCAAGTAAAGTCTGTATCTTGAATTTCCAGTTGGAGAAATTCGATCCATCGAGTTTGACAGACTCGTGGAGATACGATTCTATATTGTTATTCATATTGGACTGATAAACTTCATGATCCTCTGATGAATAATTCTACCCAACTGAATAATTGCAGGACACTTGAAAAAAAAAAAAAATCACCACATACCAAATCCTGACCACTGTTTTCCAAAAAAAAATTTGTACCTTCAATGTGCCACAACTGGGCAAGTCCGATCTGCTGCCATCGAGCAAATCAGGAACTTCAATGCGCCACCACCGAGCAAGGCTGATCTGCTACTACCGAGCAAATCAGGAACTTCAATGCGCCCCCACCGACCAAGTTCGATCTGCTGCCACCGAGCAAATCAAGCACTTCAATGCGCCACCATCGGCAAGTCCGATCTGCTGCCACCCAACAAATCAAGTACTTCAATACACCACCACCGGGCAAGTCCGATTTGCCACCACCAAGTGAATTCGAAACTTCAATGTGCTACCACCGAGCAAGTCCGATTTGCCACCACCAGACGAATTCGGAACTTCAATGTGCCACCACCGGGCAGGGCCGATCTGCAAAAAATTGCAGACCTTCCCAAAGAGAAAGAGGCTGGCACTTCTTTGATGCGAAAAATCCGCACCCAAATCAAAATGCGCACGAGTCCCAGCCTTGGCGCGAATTTTGAGTGTACTTCCGCACCAATAGCGTATTTTGACGCGCTGGCACGTTTGTCTCCCTCAAACCCGCGCCAATGGCGCGACTGTTCGCGAAAAAACCGCGCCAATCCTTTCTACTGCTCAGAGATGATCAGTGATCTGAGACCTATGTTTCAGGTGTTACTGCAGTCCACCTGAATCTACAAAAAACTTCTGTAAGCTCCTCCGCCACTACGGATCTGTAATCAATGATACATCCTAAAAAAACAAATAACGCGGTCCCTACTCTGTGCTTTGATACCAAGATAAAAATGAAACTAAATTGAAAAAAGAGTTGCCGCTCACAGGTGAATACTGCACCTGAAAACTACACTCAAACAGAGAGAACACTCTGAGTTTACTCTACATTCATGAATGAGACATTACACCATTAAGTACATCACTACGAATTATGAAGTTGCAAACAATCCCCTAAATTGTAGAAACTAACACTAAACTAATGAGATACGTTACAACTTGTGTAACCATTTCTCCATTAATATAAAATAATATTAATTATTTTCAACTGATCAAAAGTGGGAAACATAGTTCAAGATCCTTTCAATGATAAAACAAAGAATCCAATGAATCATCGAGATTTGATTCAAACAAAATACATGGACTAGGGTACTATATTGCACCTAGGCTTGATTGGATTTTACTACACACTGACATTTTAATTTGTAACCAAAACACATCATCGAGCGACTTCGAACAATAAACATATCATGCTTGTATTGAAGGAAACCCTAGCCTATGGTTCTCCCCCCTTCAGATTTAATTCCCCATGTTTGCAGGTAGAAATCGCCATGGAGGCTATTAATGAATCTTGTCATACCGGAACTGTAAGCAGAAATTAAAATCGGTCAAGCGAGCACTCAAAGTCAGGGTTTGTCCATTATTCCTTCTCCAAGGAGGGAACACTCTATTTTTAAAGTTGGGGATCAAAATATATCATTCTTCCACCGCAAATCCTGATATTTACTGTAGTACTATTAAGTCATACACATATGCTAAGAACATCACAGAACAATGATCAATTATAGTGCACAGTGAAGAGGGGGCAAATCCTAATATCACCGTAGTACTATTAAGACATATACCTGTGATAAGGACATCAAAGAACAATGACCAATTATAGCGCATAATGAAGTAGTAGTAAATGAAATGTCGTGTCTGGAACAAAAACAAATCTCCCAATCCATAAGCGATTTTAGCACCCATTTCTATCAAAAAAAAATTGAGAAATAATTAAACGACCTTGGTACAAGGTTGAGGTATATGCAGAAACCCTCCAAACTAGGAGGAAAAACAAGGATTTTTTTTAGCTTCCACTTTTGGCAAATTCTAGTATTTCGTTGTAATGATTCGTACAAAACACTGTCAAAAATCACCGCTAAAAGATTGAATAAGAAGCTTCAAAAAGTTATTTCGAAAAACAAAGTAGAAAACGTCACAGATCAGAAACAATATCTCATTCTACTTCAAGAAACAAACCAACCAGTAGTGGAACAAAGAGAAAGGAATGATTACTAAAGTGCACAATGGCAAATGCATTTGACCGAATCCAGCATTCTTTTTTAGACGATGTTATGCACAAATATAAGTTTAAGCGCTTCATTCACCAAATGGGTGAGCAGCATGTGGCCTTCTAAATGGTAAACCTACTTTCGAATTATTCCGAGTTAAGAAAAGCCAACTCTCTTCTCTATATTTTGAAACAAAATTCTCTATATCTTGAAACGAAATTAGAACATGAAAGAGTACAACATTCCTTGTGTCAGGATAGTCAGTTAAAAAGCATTAACCATGCTCAATGTACTGATACCACAATTATAATATAATTTTGAAACGAAACTTTGAATAGATTAACCATGCTCAATGTACTGATACCACAATTTTAATACAATTTTGAAACGAAACTTTGAATAGAGCATTAACTATGCTCAATGTACTGATACCACAATTATAATATAATTTTGAAACGAAACTTTGAATAGAAAATTAATGACAGACTCGATAGCAATCTGCATTAAAATAGTCAAGTAAAACGCATTAACCCTGGGTCACTGTACTGATGCAACAATTATAACAGAACAGCAACCTGCCTAGTAACAAAATGGGTAACAAAATAGTCAATTAAAAAGCATTAACTATGCTCAATGTACTAATAGCACAACTATAATATATCTTAAAACGAAACTTTCAATAGAAAATTAATGACTCAATAGCAATCTGCAGGTAAAAAGCATTAACCATGTTCAGTGTACTGATGCTACAATTATAATAGGAGCCTTAATCAATATTTCCAGAGTTCTGGATGGTTTCTTATGATGTGGTCCAGTTAATAAACTCAAGCCAAATTTGGAACATAAACCCTCAACTACTCCATTACCTATCAAGAGAAATAATCCACCATTTCAAAAACAACTCCATAAATACATGGGCATTATTGGTTACTTATGTGATTGACATGGTCTGGTTAATAAACTCGGGACCAAATTCTGGGCAAGAACATAAGCCCTCAGCTAACTGTCAATAATGCTAATTTTGGAAAAACAATTCTCGATAAAACTAAATCCTCAGGAATATGCAGGGAAGCTCAATCTTGTCACTGAAAATATCCCCAAAAAGTTGGTCGTAGTTGTTCTTCCCCTTCGATCAATGCTTTGCTTGGTTTGTCCAATGGGATTTATGCGCCAGATTAGAATAAAGAAAATTCCATGACAATGGAGAAAAGCTAAAACCAAAAACTATCATTCAATTCTTCGATAAATATTATGAATAATATAGGCATTGTTACTATCAAAAGAGATAATTTTAACATTAAACCCAGTTCATTCAATTCTTCGATAAATATTACGAATAATAGTGGTGGCATTGTTACTATCAATAAGATAATTATAACATTAAACACAGTTTAAGATTGTGGAAACCATTTAGCACGATTTATAAATAATGATGATTGTTTATACCAGTAGAAACAAGTCTTCAGTTAATACTTCATACAAAGGTCAGACAAGTTTCTTTCAGCTGGGCAAGCGATAAAAGGCAGTTAATGACAACAAAAATATTCGTTACGTTCTTGTATTGATCGAGGCCAAATTAAACTACACTTTTTAAAGCCACCAATAGTGTCCACAGCAATAGAATTATCTATAATAATTCGGAATAACATGGTAATCTAACATATTGGAGCTTTTCATTCCTCCCAGAAATGTGTTTTGACAATTGTCCTTAATAGTCCAGCCTACGGTACGATCCATCTGCACGGTTCAGAAATGGTTTCCAGAATATAGAAGTACGTATCAAATTTGTGGTCCTGCTATAACAAATTTGATGTGTTGTTACAATATCCAGATCCAGATGCCAAGACAACCTTATTTCTTCCATCATCACCATCTTCTTTCAAAATAGGTAAGTTAATCCAATAAAATATTCAATGTGCATGTATTAATTGACTACCGGTTAAAATAACCAGAGCCATGCGCCCATACCTTTTACATTCATGACGCAATAAGATGAAGATGTCAAGACAGCGGGATCTTCTCTGCACAGAAGCTGAACAATGATTATTCAGTCTACACCAACACTCTTAACGTCATGTAATGTGGTGGGGTTAGTACTAAAAAAAACCTCTTACAATAATATACTATATAATGTTAAATCGAAAAAGGGACCAAATCCCGAAGTCCCAGTTAAGAATGCTGTAAGATCATTGCTTGTATAATGTGTCTACAAGTTCATATAAAAATCGAAAAAAGGGACCAAATCCCGAAGTCCCACTTAAGAAAGCTGTAAGATCATTGCTTGTATAATGTATCTACAAGTTCGTATAATGTATCTACAAGTACCAATTGCCTATATATCGACCATTTAACATAACACGGCCACTCCCATGGTCCCAAACGACACATCACAACATATCCCTGTGTTAAGTGTCTGCAGGGCAAAGAATAGAGGCCATCTTCAGCTATTGAATCCAATAACTATTGCAACACAACCCAATAAAAAAACAAGCCAACAACGGAGCATCACAGGAAAACAAAGAGTGTGCAGGGAATTGGAGTTCAAACACATTCTTTCCGCTCTCCCGGCAGATCAAGGGAAAGTCCACGTATGAGCAGCAGCATACATATGACCTTTCTGACTTTAGCAGGATGAAGACTAACACGTAACTACATATTCCTGTGTATTAAATGTTTGCAGAGCAAAAAGTAGATGCAATCTTCAGCTATAGAATACAATAACAGTTGCAACACAAACAAATAAAAATACAAGCTAACAAAGGAGCTTCACAAGGGTGCGTGTGCCGAATTGGAGTTCAAACATATTCTTCCCGCTCTCCCGGGAGATTGAAGGGGAAGCCCACTTAAAATAAATGCAATCGCTGATTAAGAACAGCAGCATACATTCGAACCTTCTGCTTTCGAGTAACCACGTATTTATTTAATATCAGCATCCTTAATTAAAAAACCTGGATACAGACACCAAATACCTGCGTAATTATTTAACACCAGCATCCTTAATTAAAAAACCTGGATACGGACCCCAAATTTCTGTTGCTCATTTTTCGTATCAACTTCTTTAGGATATTGGGACAATACTATAGACGCTTCAACAATTAGAATTCTCAAAATAAAAACACATAATAAAGGATTATTCGAATAATACTTCCTACAATAACTGAGGACAAGCTTGCACAGTACGCTGTCCACATCCGTTCCGAATTACCCTGAATTTTAATTGTCAACCTACTGCAAAACAAGGATCACAATATCCTATGATTAATGATAAAGGGATAATACTAAAGACGCCTAACAACTCAAAATCACAAAACAAATCCAAGAATAACACGCTGACTTCCACGCACACATGACTACATATCCGGTAACAAATGAATTTCGTGGGAAAACAAGGGTGTGTGCATGAAATTGGAGTTCCAAACACATTCTTCCCGCTCTACCAGGACATTAAGGGGTAGTCCACTTGCAATCACAGATAATCCTACGATTAATGATAAAGGGACAATACTAAAGACGCCTAACAACTCAAAATCACAAAACAAACCCAAAAATAACACGCTGACTTCCATGCTCCCAAATGACACATGATTACATATCCCTGTGTTAAGTGTCTGCAGGGCCAAAAAAGTATAGATGCAATCTTCAGCTGTAGAATCCAATAACTTCCGCAACACGAACAAATAAAAACTTACAGTAACAAAGGAGTTCCAAGCACATTCTTCCCGCTCTGCCGGCAGATCAAGGGGTAGTCCACTTGCAATCACAGATAAGAGCAGCAGCATACATTAACCTTTCTTACTTTGGTAGAATGATGTTGTAACCCTATTAAAAACCATTCACTGAATATTAACTTCAAGTAGTTGATCATTTATTTAATAATATCACAAAAACCTGGATACAGACTCCAAATATATGTTGACAGAGATAAAAGCATTGACAAATTCAACTGAAGAAGAATCAATCCCATCTTCACCTGCTTCATGGACGCATCCGTACTTAAAGAATTACTAGAAGGTTTACATTCTGGGATCAATGTTTCGAATTCGAAATGTCCATGCAAATAACGCAAAAATATAGAAGAATCAATCCATCTTGACCTGCTTCATGGACGCATCCGTACTGAAAGACTTACTACAATGTTTACATTCTGTGTTCGATGTCCATGCAAATAACGCAAAAATATACTACGATTAGTCAAAATGTACTACGATTAGTCATTTTTCACATTAACCATGAAAGTACTGCAACTATTTAGGATAGAGGGGCATTACTACATACGCCTCAATAACACGAAATCTAAAAAATAATTTAACAATAAACTCTGAATAAACAAGAGGATTATTCAAATAATACTCCCTAAGCATACTGTTCCACCATCCGCTCCAAATCAACCCGGATTTTAATTGTCAACCTACTTGCAAAACAAAGAGCATAACCTGCTTGCACAGCATGGTTTCAGTCATCCGCTCGAAATTGCCATGCTTGCACAGAATGCCTGCCACCAACCAAAGAGGCTATATTATTCAAATAACAGTCCCCACAATAAGTGAAAACAAGCTTCCACAGTATGCATTCGACACTACACTCCAAATTACGCAACACTACACTCCAAATTCCCAGAATTTTAGATGCCAACCTACTTCTACAAACCAACGAGGCCATATTATTTAAATAATACTCCCTACAATATATGATGACAAGCTTGTACTGTATGACTTCCACCATCAGCTCCAAATTGTTCATAATTTTAAATGCCAAACAACTTCTACAAATCAAAGAGCAGAAGACATGGCACTTTCTATATGAAATCAAAGGGATTGAACTACTCGTCGAAGAAGTACCATGGCACTTTCTATATGAAATCAAAGGGATTGAACTACTCGTCGAAGAAGTACCATATAATGGATAAACATAATCATATACAACTCCTTGATATAAGTAAGATAAAAATAAAACCTAATCTGCAGAACAAAGAACGTAAGATAGGTACTTCTCCTATGGAGACCAAGGCGCTGTACTACTAGACGAGCCACTGCCACATTATCGATAAAAATAACCTTAAACACTACAACTTCAGATAAAAGTCATAGCCAGATAACCCCTATACATCTGCAAACCACAGAGCATAAAATATAACACTTCCAAGCCGGCCTACTCGACGAACCAGTAGCATATAATCGATGAAAATATTCCAATGCACTAGAACTTTATAGAAATTTCTTTACAAAATCCAATGAATATGAACTTACAGATGAAAGTTCGAATTTATTTGCATAATCCAATGAAGATGAACTTTCAGATAAAAGTTCGAATCGGATGACCATCTTATGCTTCTTTTCAACCCCAAAAGGGACTAATATTTTGGTGGAGAACCATATTAAACACAACCTTTACAAAACACCGCCTTAATCTAATAGGTAGAATATCAAAATGCCCAGAGATAAAATAAAAGAGCTAGGCTAAAATTATGATCCCTTCTAAAATTACCACACATACCTGTAGATAAATATAAAATCTATCTCCAAAGAACCCAAGCAAGTGGAGTCCTTCACTACAATACTAGCCTTAGAACTGGATATTAGGTAACGCTTAAAAGTTTTAACTCGAAAAACATGCAATCAATATTCCATATCTACAAGAACTATGAAACCCAAACCCACCCAAAAGAGGGCGAATATCACCGGAGTACAACTGCATGCGATCTACATGAAGCCAGCGTCTATTGAAATGGCCAGTAGACACTGCTGCAAGGGCATCTGCACCAAGCCACCGCAACCGCAGTCAGAGTTCAAGGTTAGCATTCACAAGTTCAACATCAGGCTGAATTAACAAAATATCAAAGTAGAAAACAGGTTGACCAAGTTTGGAGATAGGAATTAAATAAGAAACGAACTACAACGCCAACATCAATGTCGACATTGAAATCATCCATATCTTCTGATCAAGATCCGTAAAAACAGTCAACATTGAAATTACTATTTCAGGACTTCCTCGCGCGTTTCACCTGTGCCAAGAAAACCCTAAACCTTGAACGACTTTACAGGCCTATAAACGAACATAACACAATAAAATCAGAAACCAAAACCTGTGCGAGAAGAAGACTGTGGGTGTATTTGATAACCCGTCCAAAAACCCATCTGTCCACACTGAACTAATGCTATGTGGGTGTATTTAATAATCCGTCCAAACACCCATCTATGCACACTGAACTAATGCTTCAAGACTTCCCGCGGGCGTTTCACCTGTCAAAAAATACCTAAACCTTGAACGATTTTACAGGCCTATAATCAACTGAACACAAAAAATAAAATTGGAACCTAGAACCAACACCCATCCGCCTGAAAATAAAATTGGAACGTAGAACAAACGCCAAATATTCTAAATGCAAGAGAGGAAACAATAACCAATCTTAAAAAATTAGAGAACAGCAGGGCACCATCGCCCTCTTCCGCCTACCACAACGAAAAGAGGGCAAGGAGGAATAAATGAAAATGCGTGCAGCGAATTAATTTATAGGTGGAGTAGAGTAAACGAAAGGTGAGGATGAAGCGGTGGAAGAAAATGAACGATAGCGATCAAAGGCTGCCCGGAAAGAAAAAGCATCCAATAATAAAGATAATTATGATAATACGGGGTGCATTGGATTCTTTCCACGACCGACTTTGCTGTGTTGGAAGAGCGCATGTATGTTTGGCCTCTCATTCTTTGAATGACACGCAAAACTTGTTAGTCCGCTCCCCAAGGTATTTCATAAGTGCAATATTTACTTGCTATAATATAACTAGCGTTTTCAACAAAAAGGTGCAAAGACCATGTCGAGTTCTAGATGAATGTAGAGTGGTACAAAGGTAGAATATAACTAGCGTTTTCAACAAAAAGGTGCAAAGACATGAATGTAGCGTTTTCAACAAAAAGGTGCAAAGACATGTCGAGTTTTAGATGAATGTAGGGTGGTACAAAGGTAGACATGTCGAGTTTTAGATGAATGTAGGGTGGTACAAAGGTAGTGTTGTAGTGCTATAGGAAATAAGGATGTGGAGGTGCAAAGGATGAGGAATTTAGAGGCAAAGAATAGTGTTATAGGAAATAAGGATGTGGAGGTGGAGAGGATGAGGAATTAAGAGGCGAAGAGTGGGTTTATCATTGGAAGAGTGGGCTTACCATTGGATTTTGATTTCAAATGAGGAGATGAGGGGGTGGGTTTATATTTGATTTTGATTTTAAATGAAGAGGGGAAGGTTGAATGTTGCCTTATCGCAAACTAAGATCTATTAATGCACATACCATCCATAATGAGGATTACTAATAATTGGATGCAAACAAAACATTCTTAATAATGAAGATCGCAGAACCCAAATGAATTTCACAATCGATAAAACATGAAACTCATTATGCAATTAAATGTTCATATTTATTCACTCATGTACATGGGCCATAATTGGGCATTATAGTAAATTCTGTAAACATATTAGTGTAGAAGGTTTAAATTAATAATGGATTTTATAACTTTTTGAAAAAATGGAAGGAACAACTTAAGTAGTTTTACCAACGGAAATAAAATAAATTTGATGTTGCTATCTACTTAGCTTCAAACAATAGTTGATCTTACAAGATAATATACAAACTAGGAGGACTCAATCTAAAAGTTTAACTCAGCTAGTTGTCACTAATGATGATGGCACCTTTGCTAATATAATGCCAATAGGTGGCTTATTATAATCCCTTAGGTTAGGCATGATAATCTACACTGACGAGCTTACTAGGGGCACCATCCATGAATGTGGGGAAACATATCTCAGTTGGTCCAAAAGGTTTTCCATGGAATATTAAGATATTAAGAAGATGACATGCCATTCCCAACCATCTTACACCATATTTCTATTGTCATTTAACTGTTTCATTATTATTTGCAACACAAAAGGTATAGTCCATATCATTAATGTGTTGTAGTGTATAAGGTTACATGACTTGAATTTTAGCACATTTGTGTTGTTCCTATGTCACTGCCACAATGAGCCATAATCATTGGATTTAGGCCACAATGTTAGTTTTGTGCATAACCATCCCAAGGTGAGGTAATAATTTTATCATTAACACAAATATCATTCTACAACTTATATTTTAAGTCAATTTTTTTGCTTCACTAGGATTGTTAACCCATATATTGCTGAGATTCAACAAGATGATGATCCTAGTGAAAATCAAGCACCTTCACTAGGTGGGGCCCGCAGGCTATTTTTAGGTGTATGTCTATTTTTAGAATGGTGAGCATATTCTAAAATTAGCAGGATGCTGATTTTAGATGGTTGAGAAAATTCTATCTTTAGATGAGTTTCTATTTTTAGAACATGGGCAAAGTCTATTTATAGATCACGTATCTAAAAATAGACTGCATGTCGATTATTATTAGCCCTTAATGATAATCAAACAATAAATAATAACTTATTCTCTTGGAGCACTTGTTGATTCAGCGTGCTTGGCAAACTAGTTATTTGAAGATTGATTTAAGGTTGGTTGGTGACATCTCGTGCATAGTGGACCGTTTGTAGCTGGAGTGTGACAGTTGTAACAGGGTTGGAAGGTAAGTTATGGGAGTTATTATTTAGGTTACTCAGTTAAGTGAGTTAAACTCAGTTGTGCTAGTTGTAACTAAAGATACACTAGTGAAAGATGAGTGAATTAATTATTTAATTAATTCACAAGTAGTGTCTTACTTGCAACTGAAGAAATACAACAGTTAACTACTTGCATATCAAATCCAGTGGAGGGATAGGTGAAAGGGTGTGTTTGACTATCAGTTGTGACTATAGTGATACATTCAATGCATCTACACACACATTGGAGTTGCCAATGAGGATTGTGCAGTCAAAGCAACGAAAGATCGAATTCATTCAGGGACCTTCTTCAGCAGGGGTTGCGTAGTGGAGGCAGGTTGTCAGGAGGCAGTAAATTGGTGCATGTATGAACCAATTTTTGTATGGCAGTGTGAGACGATTGTAGATTGTACTGAGAGCTCTATGAGCTGAGCTTTGTATGACATTGTTTCATGATTCCATGATATACATAATATATGATAGTTGGGGTTTTTAGCTTTAAGCTTTCCCGGTAAAACATCTTGTTATGTGTGATTGATTTTTCTTCATATGTTTTTCAATTGGTTATTTAATTTCTGCAAGAATTGAGTAGAAGGATTATGTATTTAATAGTGGCTTTAATTGTTAGATCAGGGGAGTCCAGTAATATACATGCATAATGTATAAATTTCTACATGGTATCAGAGCAGTGTTAATTGCTGAAGATTGCAATATTGAAGCAGTGTTGAGTTGTGTTGGTGGAACAATTCGAATTTGCTGCAAGAATTTCTTGGTGCGACAGTTGAGTAAACATTGAAATGGTTTTCAATGGGTTGCGGTTGGAGTATGCACTCGAGGGCAACTCGAACTACGTAGCTTGGAAGGACAGGATGGAGGCGGTGCTTGAAGATAATGGCTTAAAGGAGTTCATCGATAGCGATGTTCTTAAGCCCACTTCGACGGATGCTGCATTACTTGACGCCTAGAAAAATAAAGTAGCAAAGACGAGAAGAATTCTGTTGGAAGGTGTGAAAGACCATATTGTGTCAAGCCTTCACGGGAAATCTACTCCATTTGCAATGTGGAAGGCTTTGACAGATTTTTTCCAAAGCGGCAGCGACCATAGGAAGTTGGAGCTGAAAGATAAACTCAGAAAAATCAAAATGGAGAAGGGCGACAGTATTCCAAAGTATCTCACGAAGTTTGTCTAATGTGGGGATGAGCTAGGGAGTGTGTGAATTACAGTTGTTGATGATGACTTAGTGAGCTTGGCTCTCCTTGGACTTCCGAAGAGTTGGCACAATTATTAAGACTCTGTCAATGGGCGGGAGAAACTACTGGATTGGGAGCGACTTTGGTCGAATCTAGTGCAGGAGGAGATAAGGCGGAATACCAGGGATGGATCTTCATCAAAGCATGATGATGAAGAGGATTGTGCTTTGGTTGCCAAAGTGAGGAAAGGGAAGGGGAAGAAATTCCATTCAAAATTTGAGGCTAAAGGCAAGAAGCTGGATTTTTCCAAGGTGAAGTGTTTTCACTGTCACGAACATGGGCATCTCGCCACTAACTACCCACAGAAAAAGAAGAACAAGAAGGCTGCTAGAGCTGCAGCTAGTGAGGCCCTTGCCTCGCAATTTGAACTTGATTTCTCTTTGATCGCATGCTTGGTTCCAAGTGCAATGGGATCGATGTGGTATCTTAATATCAGTGCTTGCTTCCACATGACGAGAGATAAGGAACTTTTCAGCGACTTGGAGGAGAAAGATTTCCAAATGCATATAGAGATGGGCGACAATGGACGATACAGTGCGACCGGAATTGGTACCATTAACTTTGAGAGGGAGTCAGGTAAACCATTTATGTTGAAAGATGTTATGCATGTTCCAAGTCTAAAGAATAACTTGGTCTTAGTCGCGATGTTGGAAGACAAAGTTTATGACGTTGTTTTCAGCGATTGAAAATCCTTCCTACGACATAAAACAACGCGTCAAACTAAGAGGATAAGGATTCGAGTCAAGAATCTCTACAAGCTGGAGGTAGATGGCTACGCTGCAATGGTGGGCAAAGAAGAAGAAGTGGTGAACCGCGATGAGGGCGAATTATGGCACAGGAGATTTGACCATCTTCACCATGGCGCCCTGAAGATTTTGCAGTAGATTTCTACTAGACTTCCCAAGGGTACACTTGCGCAGATAAATCAATGCAAGGGATTTATTATGGGTAAGTTTGTGAAGACCACCTTTCACGAAAAGGAGAACCGTGCTTCGGTGATCCTGGAGAGAGTACACACAGACGTGTGTGGACCATTCTTGGTTGCTTCAACAGTAAAACACAGGTATTTTGTTATTTTTTTTATGACTATTCTCGTATATGTTGGATCTTATTCATGCAAAAGAAGGATCAAGCATTCTCAAAGTTCCGTTAGTCTAAAGCATTGGTGGAGAAGGAGTCAGGAAAGCAAGTGAAGGCTCTGCGGAGCGATAATGGTGGTGAATATATCTTGAACGAATTCAAAAACTTTTGTAGCAAATAAGGAATTCGAAGAGAACTCATAGTGCCTCATAACCCACAACAGAATGGGGTCACAGAGAGGAAGAAAAGAACGATCATGGGTGCTGCACGAGCTATGCTGCATGATCATGGCCTACCAATGCACTTGTGGGTGGAAGCATGTAACACTACGGTTTATGTGCAAAATCGTTGTCCTCATAGAGTACTTGGCATGAGTACACTTGAAGAAGCTTTTACTGGTAAGAAACTAGATGTTTCTCACTTTAAGGTTTTTGGCTCATCTGTTTATGTTCATGTGACCAAGAATGCCAGGAAGAAGCTGCAGCTGACTGCAGAAGTTGGGATATTTGTCTAGTACACATAAACACCCCATAATTATCGTGTGTATTTTCCAAACAATTGAATGATTTTGGTGCGACGGGATATAAAATTCAATGAGGAGAAAGCCATGAAGTTGTCGCTTGAGAAGGAGATACACTTGCATGCAGATGAGGAACTGCTTGTACCCAAAGATGAGCCTCAAGATGTGGATCAGCCACAAGAGGAGGATCATGGAGTGGAGGAGTCCACTCACGCAGAGCCAAACATTAGAACTGGTAGAAGGCGTACCACAAAAGCTGAGAGGCTGAAGCTTGATGCAACACAGAATGTAGGAGTCCCTACTTCACAACGTAGACAAAGATAGTCTCTTGATCGATATACTGGATACATGGCTCTCATGAGAAAATTTATTGTGACAAACCCATATTATTTTCAGGAAGTAGTGCAGGAGCCCACATGGGTAGATGCAATAGTGGATGAGTATGACTCCATTGTCAGAAACAATGCTTGGGAAATTGTTCCAAGGCCGGTCTATAAATCAGTGGTAGGTTCAAGATGGATCTACAAGGTAAAGCAAACTGCTGATGGGAGTGTTGAGAAGTATAAGGAAATATTTGTTTCCCAGGGCTTCTCACAGATCGAGGGGATTGATTATGAAGAAACCTTTGCACCTGCCACACGATATACTTCCATAAGGACCATCCTTGCTCTCTCAGCGAAGATGGGTTGGCACATTCATCAAATGGATGTGAAGACTGCATTCCTTAATGGGATCATTGAGGAAGAAGTGTACATTGAGCAGCCTAAAGGATTTGAGATCTTCAACAGCAAGTCACATGTGTGCAGACTCAAAAGAGCGTTGTATGGACTGAAGCAAGCACCCCGTGCTTGGTACACTCAGATCGACAACTATTTCACTGGACTTGGCTTCACCAAGAGTGAGACGGATGCAAACCTATACCAAATTGTGGTGGAGGGTAAGATTTTAATCATTTTTCTTTATGTTGATGATTTAATACTGATTGGTGTGTTAGACATTGGGTTCAATGCTCCCAGTGTGTTTCGTGACATGGACTAACCACCTCTCGTGGATCCTAACTCTAGCGATTGTAGCAGAGGCCTGCGGGTTTTGGTCTAACGACAATTGTGATTCCAACAATTGGTATCAGAGCGATAGGTCTCAAGTTCAAAACTCACACAGCTCACGTTGGGGGGGAGATTGTTGGACATTGGGTTCAACGCTCCCCGTGTGTTTCGCGACATGGACTAACCACCTCTCATGGATCCTAACTCTAGCGATTGTAGTGGAGGCTTGCGGGTTTTGGTCTAACGACAATCGTGGTTCCAACATGGTGATGAGCAGCTGATACACTCATGCAAGGAGGACCTTGCAAAGGAGTTCGAGATGAAAGACATGGGTCTCCTTCATTATTTCCTTGGATTGGAAATATGGTAGCGAGAAGGCGAACTATTAGTGTCTCAAGGCAAGTATGCTCGAGAGATACTCGGTAAGTTTCACATGGAGGACTGCAAACCCATGGATACTCCTCTTCCAGGAAATTGGAGGAAAGAGGATGCTACATCGACAGAGGTAGTGGATGCTATTTTCTATCAACAATTGGTGGGTTCGCTCATGTATTTAGTTTATACAAGACTAGATATATGTTATGCGGTGAACCAACTTAGTCAAGCGATGGTTATGCCTACCAAGCTCTTTTGGAAGGTGGGCAAGCATGTCCTCAGATATCTCGGGGGCACATCTGAGTATGGCTTATGGTATAGACAAATGGATGAGGTGAATTTGCATGACTTCACGGATGTAGTTTGAGTAGGAAGCCCAACGGACAGAAAGAGCACATCAGGAGGGGTTTTCTATATCAAATCTACAACTATTTCTTAGTACAGTAGGAAACAGAGATCTGTGGCACTCAGTTCAGTGGAAGCGGAATACATGGCAACAAGTCAAGCTGCATGTGAGGCTATCTGGATGAGGAATATCCTGGTCAGTTTGTTCGGTTCTCATTTAGATCCTACATTGATTCATTGTGATAATCATAGTTGCACTAAACTCTCACACTACAAGGAAAAGACCCTCTAGCGGATGTTTTTTAGGAACCCCTTATAAAAATACGCCAGACATCCATTTCTAGCGGAGGTTACTAGAGGAGGTTGGCGGGCAGAGGTGTTTTCAGATGGATTTCGTACAGTGCGCTTATCACCGTAAAATGCACCAGTGCATTCAACACGAGAAAGCACGGGTGCACACAAAACATTGGCACACCGAACACCATGAACTCTATACACACCCGCCTAGTGCGTTTCCTTTTTGTAGTGCACTAGGCCTTTACAACACATCTGCACCGGTGCCTCATAAAAAACACGTTAAAAATAAAAATAAAAATAAAAATAAAACCGGTCCGGTGCAGAACGAATAAAATGCACCGGTGCCCCCATAAAACCTGCGCACCGGAACGAGGTTAAATAAATAAAAATTATTCCAAAAAACCACCCAAAACATTGGCAGACCGAACACCGTGCACTCTGTACACACCCGCCTGGTGCGTTTTTATTACTGTAGCGCCCCGGTGCTTGACACATAATCCACATCGATGCCTCATAAAAAGCATGCGAAAACATAAACCGCCCGGAGCGGAATGACGAAAACGCACCGATGCGCCCATAAACCTGGTGCACCGGAACATGATTAAATAAATAAAATAAAATTACGGCCAAAAAACCGAACAAAAACATTGGCACACCGGACACCGTGCGCTCTGTACACACTCGCTCGGTGCGTTTTATTACTCTAGCGCCCCGGTGCATAATAGAGCATCTGCACCGGTGCCTCATAAAAAGCGCACAAAAACTGAAACCGCCCAACGCGGAATGACGAAAACGCACTAATACCTCCATAGAATCCCACGCATTGGAAGGGGGTTTTTTTTAAAAAAAATAAGGGCCAAAAAACTGCACAAAAAATTGGCACACCGGACATCATGCACTCCGTACACACCCTTCCGGTGCATTGTATTACTGGTGCGCACCGGTGGTTTACAGAGCGTCTGCACCGGTGCCTCATAAAATCACGTGAAAACAGAAACCGCTCGGTGCAGACTGGAGCAAACGCACCAATGTGCCTATAAAATCCCGTGAACCGGAACATGGTTTAAAAAAAAAAAAAAAAAAACAACAACAACAACAACAACAACCGCATTTTTCACTTTTGTCAGTGTTATAGAGCTCTCAAGCACAGGTGAAATTTATCCATGTCCGAACCGCACCAATTCCGAGGCGGTACCGATAGGCGCACCGTGTTATTTAAAAATTAAAATTAAAAATTGCGGTGCGGTCGTTTACCCAGCCGTATCGTTGACAATGTGGAATAGTGACTACACGATGCGTTGACTAAATTTTCTGCCCCGGTGCTGGTAATTTTATCAACGCACCGTGTTTCCGCTATTCCACATTGTCAACAGTGCGGCCTAGTAAACCGGTGCTTACGGTATCCGCACCGGTTCCGGGGCGGTACCGAAGGCACACCATGTTATTTTAATTTTTTTTTTTTTTAAAGTGCGGTGCGGTCTGTTATCCGGCTGCACCGTTGACTTAGCTGAATAGTTGTGACGCGGTGCATTGACTAAAATAGCAGCCCCAGGGCGGCTATTTTTTTCAACGCACGGCTTTCCGTATTTCACTAGGGTCAACGGTGCGGCCTTATAAAAGGCCGCACCGTTCACTATGTCACGATGACAGGGGGTCTCGGTCCGCTGACTCAACTATACACCCTGGGGCGTAGAGTTTCGTCAGTGCACCGCCCTCCTGACACCGTACATAGTCAACGGTGCGCTATAAGTTCTTCTGGAGCACTATCATCGGGGCACTTAATATTATTAGGTGCACCGAGGCTGGTGCGCTCCATAGAAAGACGCACCGTTACCAGTGCTTGACTCTATTTTCTGCGCACCGACTGTTTTTTATTTTGTTAAAAAAATAAAATTATATATGTATATTTCTAAATATTTGTCTTATTTAATAAAAAAAATGTGTTTAATATGTCAATCATTCAGAGACATGAAAGGAGAGAAGAGGGAGAACAACAACAACAATAGGCGGAGCAGTATAACATGGTTTTCCTGTGTGAAGCACGAGAGAGGGAGAGAGATGTGTACTCTCGCTCTATTACAGTAGCTACGCAGGGGCTCCTAAGGTAGGTAGGCCTCCTCAAGTTCTATGAGGAGGCTACTTCCCTAAAGGGCCATAATTTCCATATGTTCCAGTTGGCTATGCAGCAGGGAGTCAGTTAGATTACTCGCAAAGATACATTGGAGAAAATGTACTATCTCCTGTAGAGTTTTGGGTTGCTGGTGGTCAGTTACGTATTGGTGCATTTGGTAGGGAGGAGGTGCAGTGTCTCTCACTTATCATTTCGACCATTTTTCATAACACCAGTGACAGGCAACGCATTAGTTTCCCGCTTCTATATTATGTTGATTCTTTAGTATAGGAGCCATGACTTGTCAGGTGGTCTGCCATTATTTTTGCAGCAGTTCTGTACAGCCTTAGATAGATGTCATGCTCATGCACAAGGGAGGGTGAACTTCCCTTTTGCTTCGGAGATTTTTTGTTTATTTTTTAGAGGTTTCCAAAGACGAGGCCTACTTTTCTTCGGCAACCTCGTAGGACGACGTTTGAGGCATGTATGCACATGTGGGGTCAGATGATGCCCAAGAGGGGTGACACTGAGTTTTTTGCGAGGATATCATAGGATGCACTGGAGTTGCTAGCCAGTGTTGATGAGCATCCCTTCGTTATGGTCCCCTGTCCTTACGCGGGTTTGGATTGGCGAGGGTGTGCCAACATCCTCTTCACAGCTGATGAGCCGCCAGATGATAGAGGTAATATTACTGTTTTATATATTTAAAGTTATTCTAGCATGTTCTTTAAATTGTTTTTATTAAATTTTGTAATGAAATTATCTAATTATTGTTGCGTAATTGTATATATTTTGCACACATTGGCTCTTTTGATGGAGAGAATATGCCGACACTAGTACCACATGATCCAGGTGCAGATCCAGCTGATGATGATCAGGGCATAGCAGATGCTGAGGATTATCAGGAGGCCGGTGCTAGGCGCGGTCGATATGATGCTAGATACCCGATGGAGTTGGGTGACCAACTCAGTGCATTGATTGTTGAGGCGGGCATCAGGCCCGCTCATTACAAAGGCATAGAGGCCGATGATATGCTATTACAGATGTGGAGAGGCATGCCACGTGACATGTACAACCTAATGCGCCATGTCGTAGGAGTTACGACAGCTTTTACGTGACTGATGAGGACTATTGAACATTATAGGCGTGGTCATGACGTAGCAGGTGATGGAAAAACCACGAGTCGCGACTCTTCATCTCATGATCGTTTACCTCGCGCCGCGTCAGATGAGCATGAGCCTCCACTAGCATCCAGTAGCAGCCATCATGGAGATGAGGCTGGACCATAGACCACGTCCAGTCAGCAGCCTGCAGCATCCATTAGTACTAATGATCATGAGCAGGCTGGACCATCAACTGTCGAGGCTGCACCATTGACTGAGCAGGCCTCCACTAGTACTGATATTGATGTTGTACTACCACCAGCTGATCCATTACATTTATATTACAGTTGTATATTTTTAACATTATTCAATTATATATATATATATATATATGTGGTCCATGTATTTTATGTTCATGTTGCAGTTGTACTTAATTCACATGTTGGTGATCATCATGATGTGTATATTGTTAGGTCATGTTAGATATGTGCATTTAATGTGTATGTGATGATAGCATGAGTTATTTGACATGAGATGTATATTTGATGTTTGTGTTGTGATGAATATGTTAATATATAATGTTAATTTTGTTTTGTTAGATGATCGTAATCACGATGATGTTAATGATTTTGAATGTGTTTTTTAGTCAAATATGATGTTTGTACGATGGTTATCATGAACGTGATGTTTATGAATTAATTTAATACTAAATGATCATGATATTGTAACATTGTAATATTTGTAATTCTAATTGTATGTAAAATTCTAAAATTGTAATTGTAATGGTATATATGTAAATTTGTAAAATTGTAATGGTAATTGTAATTTTTTAATTTGTAAAATTGTAATTGTATATATGTAAATTTGTAAAATTTTAATGGTAATTGTAATTTTTTAATTTGTAAAATTGTAATTGTATATATGTAAAATTGTGTAAAATTGTAGTTTTTGTCAAACCAAGAGGTAACTCTGCAAAACTCAATGTATATTGGATGGAGATTGAGTGTGTATTTATACATGGAGGTGAGGCTATTGGGATTCACTTCCCAATGACTCTTGGCCTTCCTTATTTTGTAAATTACAATAATATACAATCTCACCCAACCCCTTAGGATTAGGTGTCAACATTCCCCCCTTTAATCTGAAGGGATGTTGGTGAGTCCAAGCATCGTTCTGAACTTTTTAAACTTTTCTCTTCCAAGTGCTTTGGTGAAGATGTCTGTGGTCTGCTCATTTGTGGAACAATGATGTAGATGGATGGTTTTGGCCTGAACATGATGTTGAATCAGATGGTATTTTGTATTGATGTGCTTTGTTCGATCATGGAACTTCGGGTTCTTGGCCAACTTTATTGCAAAAGTGTTGTCGATCATGAGTGGTGTTGAATGCATTTGTTTCATCTGCAAATCTTCAAGGATTTTCTTGAGCCACATAATTTCCTTTGTTGCTTCAGCTGTTGCCACATATTCTGCCTCGATGGTGGAATCTGCTGGAACTGACTGTTTGCATGATCTCCATGAGACAGCTCCTGATCCAAGACTCATGGTATAACCTGAAGTAGACATCCTAGTTTCTTTGTCCTCATCAAAGTCTGAATCAGAGTATCCAATCAAGTTGAAATCGCCTACCTGTGTGTATTTGAGTCCAAAGTCTTGAGTCCCCTTCAAGTACTTTAGAACTCTTTTTGAAGCAGGCCAATGTCCTACACAAGGTTTTTGCATAAACCTGGAGAGGATTCCAATAGAAAATGAGATGTCTGGTCTAGTGGTAATCAGGTAGATAAGACTTCCAACAAGCTATCTATACTTCATTGCATCCTTGAATTCCTTCCCTTCAATGGATGTGAGCTTCAAATTTTGTTCCATTGGAGTGGTTAAGGGATTGCATTAATCCATGCCAAGCTTGTTCAAAATATATCCAATGTACTTATTTTGAGAAAGAAATATAAATTTAGGATGTTGAGTTATTTCAATACCCAGATAGTAATGAACATAACCCAAATCAGTCATTTCAAAACCTTTCTTCAATTCTTTCTTTATGGATGCAATATAACTCTCATTGTTCCATGTCATCAAAATATCATCTACATACACCACAAGATATACAACTGTTTTTCCAACTTTCTTAACAAACAAGGTTGCATCATCAAGATCAAAATGTTTGAAGTCAAGTTTCAGAAAATGCTCAGTTAATTTCTCATACCAGGCTCGCGGTGCTTGCTTAAGGCCATACAAGGATTTTATAAGCTTGCATACTTTGTGTTCTTGGCCCTTCACAACAAATCCTTCTGGCTGGGACATAAAAACTTTCTCCTTTAGATCTCCATTCAAAAAGGCAATTTTTACATCCATCTGATGGACTTTCCATCCCTTCTGTGCTGCTAGGGTAAAGAGAGTCCGGATGGTGGCCCATTTTGCTGTGGAAGCAAAAGTTTCTTCATAATCAACCCCTTCTTTCTGTGCAAAACCTTTTGCCACAAGCCTGGCTTTGTGCTTGTCAAGTGAGCTATCTTCTTTGTACTTGTTCTTGTAGACCCACTTACAACCAATTGGTTTGGTTCCCAAAGGTGGATCAACCAGCTTCCAAGTGCCATTCTTTATCAAGGCATCATACTCCTTTTGCATCACTTCATTCCATTCATCATGAGAAGCGACTTCTTTGAAGGAAGTTGGTTCATGATCTGTAGACAAACTCAATTCATAGTTATAAGCAATATCCATATCAACAAGTGAATCGGAATTATCTACATCACCTTCGTTTTGTCTAGTGGAACTTCTTGTTCCTGTTTTTCCAACCTCATCGGGATGAACGTTTTCTAGTGTCTTTGTCAGCCATTTGGGGGGACATTTTTGAGATGGCCCAAGCTACTCATTTGACTAAGTTGGAATTGAATCAAGATTCAATCTCTCAATTCTGTCAATCACATCGTTCAAGGTGTCATCCGTGGTTGGTTCTTCAGGTGGGGGAGAAAGTGCTTCGAGAAATGATTCCACAGATCGATCCAGTATAGGAATCCCCCCTTCAAGATGTGGAATCTGATTATCAAATTCTTGAAAATAATTTGCATGTGTGAATCTATCCAAGTGATCAAGTTGCCACTCAACAACATTGTCAGCCTTGGAAGATTCAAGGAATATGACATCTCTTGCTATTACAAACTTCTTATTGACTTCATCATAGAGAGGATATCCTTTGGAGGTATTGGAATACCCCAAGAAGATACATTTTCGTCTTCTAGAACCAAGTTTATTCATTTATACCTTGGGTATCAAAGCATAACAGGTGGAACCAAAGACCCTGAAATGCTTTACCGAAGGAATGTGGCCATGCCACATTTCATAAGGAGTTTTGTTTTTGATTGAATTTGAAGGACACCTATTCTTTATGTATAAAGCACATAGAATTGCATCAGCCCAAAACATCAATTTTATATTCTTAAAAAACATCATGGAATGAACCATATTTAAAATTGTCCTGTTCATTCTTTCAGCTACACCATTCTGTTGGGGATTATAAGGCACAGTTATTTGATGTTTGATCCCATGTTGACGAAGATAATTTTCAAATTTGTTTGAAGTGTATTCTTTTCCACTATCAGTACGTAAAGAGCCAATATGATTTTGTGCATCATTTTCAATCCATGCATGAAAATTCTTGAATGTTTGAAAAGCATCAGACTTGTTTTCAATAAGTAAACCCAACACATTCTGGTGTAATCATCAATAAATGTTATCATATATTTATTTCCATTTGCAGAAGCAACAGGCATAAGGCCACATAAATCTGAATGAATAAGCTCAATTTTTCTATGTTCTCTGGAATATGAATCATGAAATGGTTGCTTGCTATGCTTTCCTAGAATACAAGCATCACATTGCTTAAATTTCCTAGGAATTGTAGGCAGTCCATTAACACCATTTTTCTTCAACAATCGAAGGCTGTCATAATTTGAGTGTCCAAATCTAGCATGCCATAAAAGACTTGATGGGAATGTACCTTCATCATGATGTGAACTGAATGCAAAATTTTGTGTATGAGTAGAGGAACCTTGTAGCTTCAAGAGTCTTCCTTCTTCTATTCCCTCCATGACAAGTGAGCGATCTGATGCTTTTCTAACCTCAGCCTTGCCGTCAAACATGTGAATGGAGTGTCCTTGTTGGTGGATGTGGACCAAGGACATCAAGTTTCTCCTCAACTCAGGGAGGTATAGAACCTCATGTAGAATATGATCTGGAAGACCGGGCAACTTAAGCCTGATTGTGCCAAGCCTTGATGGCTTGAGTTTGGATTTATCTGCGAAGTATACTGCTCCATCAACTTTGTCAGTGAATTCTTCAAAAAAATCTTTTCTAAATTTCATGTGACATGTTGCTCCTGAATCTAGCAACCAATCATTTCTCTAAGAAGTAAATGAAACATCAAATAAGTCTTCAGTTACTCCATTGTTACAATGTGCTATAACAAAATGAGCAAATTCAAGTGCTTTACCTTTGTCTCTGTCATTAGTTTTACCTTTTTCTTTATTCCTTTGCTGCTCAATTTTATCCCAAGGTATCTTGTATGTAGATGCATCATGCCAGTCTTTATTGCAACGTATGCAATGAAGATCATATTTTTTAGTTTGAGTTTGTCTACCCCCCCTTCCTCTAAAATTTCTTCTTCCTCTTCCTCTTCGGCCACCTCTTCCTCTGGAAGAATCTTGAGGATGACTCTTCCCTTTATGTGCAAAGAATACAGCCTTTTCAGAAGTCAGAGGGGTGGTCATCTTTCCAAAATATTTCTCTCTTTCTGCAAACTTTTTCTCAAGGGACTCAAAAGTGATTTTCACAAGGTTTCCACTTGCTTGCAATGACTCAAGATAATTTGAGTAAGTGGGATAAAAATCCTTAACATATGCTATGAGAGATATGTCAACATCTTCACCGGTGCTCTTAATATCATGCATGATAGATCTTACTTCTGAAGCTAAAGCAAGAGGATTATCATTTTTTAATTCCATGCTGAACAACTTAATCATTAATTGAACAACTTCAAGTTCTGAATGTGAGTCATAGAGTTCTTTTAGCTTGCTCAAGGCTTGATAGAAATTTGAAAATGGTGTAATATGGCGACTCACCTCTTCATTTACGAAAGCTGCAATCAAGGCATAGGCTTTGCAGTTTTAATTTTCCCAAATGACGATCTCCTTGTCTAAAGTGGGCTTTGCAAGTGGAAGGTCATCTTCTCCTTCACAAATTCTTTTCCACAACTCATTGAAAATGAGTGTGTGTTTGATTTTCTGAGACCATTCACAATAGTTCTCTTTTCCGGAGAGAACAACTCCTAAAATATATATGAGAGAATGCATTCTTTTGAAGGAAAAAAAATACTTGCTGGGTAAAAGAACTCAATTCTGGTTTCAATTCTACAAATTTATTTATTTTTTTGGGGAAAAAAAATAGAGGTTTTAACTAGGAGGGGCGGGGCGGGGCGGGGGGGGGGGGGGGGGGGGTTTATTTAGGGGAGAGAAGCGTGTAAAATGAAAAAAAAAAAAAAAAAATTATAAAGGAGAACGGCGGGGAAGGGGGCGGGGATTTTGGGGCGTGGGGAATAGCGTGGGGAGGGGTGTGGGGGGGTGGGGTTGGGGACGGCGGGGTGGGAGGGAGGAGCGAGAGGGGGAGGGATCAAATGAGGTGAGGGGGTGAGAGGGCAGCCAAAAGCGAGAGGAGGGCGAAGGAGGGAAGAGGGGGGGGCGGGGTACGGTGGGGGGGGTGAGAGGGTGTGGCGGGAAGAGCGAGAGGCGGGGGTGCGGGAGGTGAGGGGGGAGAGGGTGGGGCGGGAAGAGAGAGAGGGGAGGGTGGAGATGAGTGAGGGCCGAGTGCGGGGCCGAGAGGCGCGGGTAATGAGGGGTGGGTTGGTGGCTTGGGGCCGTGAGCGATGGGTCATTGTCTATGCGAGGGGTGAGGGGGCGGAGAGGGAGGGTGAGTGTGTGATAAAATTTGCACAACGAATAAGAAAAATGTACAGTAAATTTAATTGTGCTCAAGATTTGAGCAGAAAATGTGCAGAAAAATTGCAGAACTTGCAATAAAAAAAATTGCAGAATTTTCCACAATTGCATCAATGGCATAGGAGCATTAAGAAAATTGAATAAGGCATAAAACTGAATGCACAATGACAATCTGCAAAAATGCAGAGCATGAGGGAGTTACACCAAAGGCAGGAATGCCAAAAATGGGACTAGCTTTGATACCATGTCAGACCAGGAGGTAACTCCGCAAAACTCAATGTATATTGGATGGAGATTGTGTGTGTATTTATACATGGAGGTGAGGCTATTAGGATTCACTTCCCAATGACTCTTGGCCTTCCTTATTTACTAAATTACAATAATATACAATCTCACCCAACCCCTTAGGATTAGGTGTCAACAGTTGTAATTCTAATTCTAATCCTAATTCTAATTGTATGTGAAATGTTTGTAAAATTTTAATTGTATCAATGTGAAATGAATATATTAAAATTTGTAAATTTGTAAATTTTAAATAATAGTAAAATAATAAATCTAGAATAATATGATTTATTGTAACATAATAAAGTTTAGAAAATAATGCAAATAAATTCATGCACTTTAGAATTATCATTATTTTATTATGATCTTAGATACAAAAAAAAGAACTAATTTATACAGTACACCATTGTTTTGAGATCAACATAATTGCAAATTATCAAGTGAGTCATTGATTTTAACATTAAGACAATGCAAATTACTAATTAATTCAAAATACATATTATAATGTTTTGAAAAACCCATCTTAAAAAGTATAAATATTGATTAAATAACACATGTACCATATCATTCTCGGTTCTCATGATCACCCTCATTATCTTCCAACTCGCATAGCATGATAACACATTGTTCTCAAAAATATGTTTTGATCTAGGGTCATTTGTCAATACGAAACACCAATCCCTATCCAACACATCTGGGTAAGTACATAAGCTTATGTTATGTCAGATTCTCACGATACTCACGATCTCCACTATTTTTAATTCCATACAAATAAAAAATCTATTCCACCATTGATCATCACATGCAGAAATTAAATCAATTGCAATGCACACATGAAACCATAAAAATTCACACACATTAACACAGTGATTTAACAGGAAAGCCTGAAGCTAAAAACCCCAACTATCTATATATAATATGTTTCATAGAGATCATGTAACAATCCTCATACAAATTTGATCATATCAAGCTCTCAGTACAATACAATAGCTAAACACTAATCAAGCCTAATCTTGCAAATCCATGCACCAATATTTTATACACTTCTTTGCCCCCTCTCTTTGCGCAATCCTTGCTGAAGAATGGCTCTGAATGAACTCGAATCCACCAAGCTTGCATTGCGCAATCCTCATTGGCATCTCCACTGAGTGTTGGATTCAATCAATGCATCACTATAGTCACAACTGATAGTCACACTTGCTCTTTCACCTTCCTCTCCATTGGTCTCCACTGAAACTATCCATGCACTGTAGTTAACTGATGTATTCTTCAGTTGATTAATGATTTATTATTTAGTGAATTAATTAACTAATTAATTCACACCACTCTCACTAGTGTATCAATCAGTTAGACTAGATACAACTAGCTCAACTGAGTCTAACTGAGTTAAACTAAATACAACTCCACCAACTACTTCTCCAACTCCACCAAACTCTGTCACATGAGTTCTAACTGAAGTCCTCCATGCAATAGCTCCAGTAAACCCTCAGCAATAGCGTAATTCCTTCTGTCAGTTGCTGTGCCACATCTGTGCACTTAATTGAAGTGCTCCAAGAGAATAAGATAATGTTTACAGTCCAAATATTATTAAGAGCTAACAATATTCGACATAGCTATTTTTAGACTGGCAGTCTAAAAATAAAAGTCCATCTGTTTTTCCAACTTGACCAACCATCCACAAATAGCATCCTGCAACTCATAGAATACGATCGACATGTCTAAAAATAGACATAGTCTAAAAATAGACTTGCACCAAAAATAGCCTGCGGGCCTACTTAGTGAAGGCGACTCTTTTCACTAAGCTCATTATCTTGTTGAATCTCAACACTCCCTCTTAACAATATAGCTATTATCTTCCACCTCCATCCTGTCTCTATGGTATTCAAATTTACTCCTGGTGAGCACCTTTGTCAGAATATCTGCATCCTGATCCTCCGTAGGAATGTAAGAAAGCAACATGATCTTCCGCTGAACACAATCTCTGATATGATGGTACCATATGTCAATATGTTTAGATCTATCATGAAATACTGGATTAACCGAAAGTTTAATGCAACTCTGATTATCACAATATATCACAGTAGGATCTAAGTGAGAATCGAACAAACCGACCAGGATCTTCCTCATCCATATAGCCTCGCATGCAGCGAAACTTGCTGCCATGTACTCGGCCTCCGCTGAATTGAGTGCCACAGATCTTTGTTTCCTTCTGTACCAAGAAATTGCTGTAGGTCCGATATTGAAAATCCCTCCAGATGTGCTCTTTCTGTCCATTGGGATTCCTGGCCAATCTGCATTCGTGAAGCCATGCAACTTCACCTCATCCAATTATCTATACCATAATCCATACCCATATGTGCCCCTGAGATACCTCAGGATATGCTTGCCTGCCTTCCAAAAGAGCTTGGTAGGCTTAACCATCGCTTGTGAAAGCTGGTTCACAGCATAGCATATGTCCAGTTGTGTATTGACTAAATACATGAGCGAACCAACCAACTGTCGATAAACAATGGCATCCACTACCTTTGCGGATGTAGCATCCTCTTTCCTCCAACCACCAGGAAGAGGAGTGTCGATAGGCTTGCAGCCTTGCATGTGAAACTTCTCCAGTATCTCCAGGGCATACTTTCCTTGAGACACAAGCAGTTCACCTTTCCGCTGCCAAATGCCCAAGTCCTTCATCTCAAACTCCTTTACAAGATCTGCCTTGCATGAGTGTATCAACAGTTCATCACCCATTAGTATTAAATCATCTACATAAAGCACAATGATCAAAAGCTTACCCTCCACCACAATCTGGTATAGGTTTAGATCCGCCTCACTCTTGGTGAAACCAATTCTGGTGAAATAACTGTCTATCCATGTGTACCAAGCATGAGGTGCTTGTTTCAGCCCATAGAACGCTCCTTTGAGCCTGCACACATGCGAATCGCTGCTGAATATTTCGAATCCTTCAGGCTGCTCAATGTACACCTCCTCCTCAATGATTTCGTTGAGGAACACAGTCTTCACATCCATTTGATGAATGTGCCAACCCATCTGCGCTGAGAGAGCAAGGATGGTCCGTATGGAAGAATACCTTGCAACATGTGCAAAGGTTTCTTCATAGTCAATCCCCTCGATCTGTGAGAAGCCTCGGGAAACAAATCTTGCATTATACTTCTTGACGCTCCCGTCAACAACTTGCTTCACTTTGTAGATCCATCTAGAACCTACCACTGATTTCCCTTCCGGCCTTGGGACAATCTCCCATGCATTGTTTCTGATAATCGAATCATACTCTTCCACCATGGCATCTACTCATGCGGGATCCTCCACAGATTCCTCGAAAGAGGATGGATTCGTCACGATACACTTGCTCATCAGAGCCATGTATCGAGTAAATCGGTCAGGTGACTGTCTCTGTCTGCGCTGTGATGTAGGAACTCCTACATTCTGCACTACATCAAGGTTCAGTCGCTCAACTTCTGTAGTGCGCTTTCGCCCTTTGATGTTTGGCGCTGCATGAGTGGTTTCTTCCACTCCATGAACCTCCTCTTGTGGCTGATCCACATCTTGAGGCTCATCTTTAGGAACAAGTAGCTCCTCCTCTGCATGCAAGTGTAGCTCCCTCTCAAGCAACAAGTTCATGGCTTTCTCCTCATGAAATTTGATATCCCATCGCACGACAGTCATCCGACTGTCTGGCAAATACACACGATAATTGTGGGGTGTTTCTGTGTACCCCACAAATATCCCAACCTCTGCGGTCAACTCCAGCTTCTTCCTGGCATCCTTTGTCACATTATTGTACACAGGTGAGCCAAAAATATTCAAATGAGAAATATCAGGCTTCTTACCAGAAAACGCCTCTTCGGGTGTACTCATGCCTAAACAATGTTACCGATGAAATAGGTAACCGCAATGTTACCTACTTTTTTTTGGTAGCATAAAAAGCAACCGATTTTGAAAAGTGGTGATGCAGAATCACCATTTTTTTTTTTGGTGCACATTTTTGACACTATAAAATTTTTATTTATGAAGTATGAATATTTGTTTTAAAATGTTAGTGATTTTCATGCTAATTTTGAAATGTATTGATCTGACATCAACAATTTTAAATGATGATTTTCATACTATTTTGAAATGTATTGATCTTGCATCGCCCTTTTAGACTGATGATTTTCACATGCTAATTTTGAAGCGTATTGATCTTGCCATCGCATTTTTAGGCAGGTGATTTTTTTTCATGCCTAATTTTGAAGCGTATTGATCTTTAGCATCAACCTTTTTTTTTTTAGAGTGGTGATTATCATGTTGGTAATAAAACACAAAACTTAGATTAAAAAAAATATATAAAAACAATAAAAAAACCAATAAAAATGTAAAAAAAAACAAAAATAGCTCATAAAAATTAAAAATTTAAACAAAAATAAATTAAAAAAACAAAAATATTTTAAAATTATATCAAAGGAAATGACAAAATTTGAAGAAAAAAAACACATAATTTAAAGAAAAAAAACAAAAATTGACCAAAAAATTTATAAAAAAAAAATCAAAAACATTTTTTTCTAACTTATTAAAAAAAACAATATATTAAAAATATATATATATATATATTTAAAAAAAAATTTAAAATAATTAAAATTACAAAATCAAAATTTAGAAAAAAAAAATTATAAAAAAAAAAAATTAAATTTAAAAATTTAAATTAAAAAAAATAATAATAATAAGGAAAAAAATACAAATTTTAAAATTTACAAAAGAAACAAATTAAAAAAAAAAACAATTAAAATTGAAAAAGATAAAGAAAATTAAAAAATTAAAAAAAAAAAAAAAGAAGCTATCATTAAAAAAAAAAAAAATGAAAAAAACCACGTGCAAATAATTAAAAAACAAATATACATAAATTTAGTGTTTTTTTTTTTTTTTAAATGAAACCATTTATAGATTTTAAAAATGAAAAACTAAATAAACAAAAAAATTAAGAAAAACAATTAAATTAAATTAAAATTTAAAAATTTTAATAAATAAATTTTAAATTTAAAATTTAAAAAAATAATTATTCTATAATATTAAATATTAAAAAAATTAAAAAAATTGAATTTAAAATAAAAAAATTGAATTAAAAAAATAATTTTAAATTTTTTGAAATTCAAATGTAAAAAAAAAATCAAATTAAAATAAAAATATTAAAAATTAAAGAAAAAACAAAATCAAATAAAAAATAAATGTATATATATATTAAAAATTTAAAAAAAAAAATTTATTTTAAATAAAAATATTAAATTTAAAAAAATATATAATTTTTTGAAAAAAAAAATTTATTTTTTGAAATTAAAAAAAAATTTAAATAAAATAAAAAAAATCAATTAAAAAAAAACAAATAAAAAAAAATCAATTAAAAAAAAAAAAAAAAAAAATCAATTACAAATTAAATGGAAAAAAAAAAAAAAAAATTAAAAATAAAAAACAAATCAATTAAAAAAAAACAAATAAAAAACAAATCAATTAAAAAAAAACAAATAAAAAAAAATCAATTAAAAAATAAATAAAATAAAATAAAAAATCAATTAAAATTAAATAAAATAAAAAAAAAATCAATTAATGGGCCGCGGCCTGCCCGCTGGGCGGCGGTGGCCGGCCGGGCGGCGCCACGGGGGCGGCCCGGCAGCTCCGGCCCCAGAAGCAGACGGCGCGATCGGCCCTCGCCCGTCGAGCAGGCCGAGCAGGCCTTGATGGCGTCGCCCGGCAGTAGGCTCTGGCCTTGAGCCTTGGCCCGGCGCTCTCGCCGGCCTCGGCTTCGCCAGGCGGAGGCCGGTCAAGGTCAGCCTGCCGACCTCGGCCGGCAGGCGGAGGGCGGTCGAGGCCGACCTCGCGTGGCCGAGCCAACGAGACCTCCCCGTCGCCTTGGCCGACTTCGCCCTTCATGGCGGGCTTCTACGTGAAACCCGGCCGTGGCAACGGCGCTGCCCTTGCTGGCCAATGACCTCCCGACCCCGACGGGCGATTCACGGAATAACCTGTGCGTCAGCAGACACCCACATGGCGCTTGCCGACATTGCCGCCCAGCGGGCAGGCCGCGGCCGAACCATTATTAATTGATTTTTTTTTATTTTATTTATTTTTTAATTGATTTTATTTTATTTGTTTTTTTTTTAATTGATTTTATTTTATTTGTTTTTTTTTAATTTTATTTTTTAATTGATTTTTTTTAATTTTATTTTTTGATTTCAAAATATTAAATTTTTTTTTTAATTATTTAAAATAAAATTGGTTTTGTTTTAATTTTTTTAAAGTTTATTATTATTATTTTTTTAAAATTTATTATTGTTATTATTTTTTTAATAATTTTTATTAAATTTGGCCCACTTTTTTTATTTAATTGTTTTTTTTTTTAATTTTTAATTTCATAATTTTTCTTTGTTTTTAACTTTTACGGTTAGTTTTTTAATATTATTTTATAAAATTCAATAAATTATATATATATATTTTTAATTTATTTCTATTTAATATTTTTTTTTAATGTTTTACTCTTTTTTTTTTTTTTTGTTAATTACAAAAAAAAAATTATATAATTTTTTTTCAATTAAAATTGTGTATTTAAAATTAGTTTTTTTTTTCAATGAAACTTAATTTTTCTAAATGAATTTTTTTTTTTATTTAATATTTTTTTTCTTTTTTTCAATTTTCCATTTTTAATTGATTTTTAAAGTTTTTCGTTTAACAATATTTTTTTTTTTTCTTTTATATTTAAAATTTTTTTTTTCTTTCAAAATTTATTTGTTTATTCATTTATTTATTAAAATTTAATATTTTTGTTTTTAAACTTAATTTGTTATTTTAATATTAACCTTTTTTTTTTAATTTAATAAAATTTGATGTATATACCTATTTTAATTTAAGTTCATATATATATTTTATTTTTTATAATTTAAATTTAATTTATTTTTTAAAGTTTATTTGTTTTTTTAATATATATTGTTTTAAATTTAATATTTTCATTGTATTTTATTTTTATTTTTTATTTTTTATATTTAATTTTTTTTTTCCTTTTAAGTTGAATAGTGTTTTTTTTTTTAATTTTGAATTTTTAAATTTATTAAAATTTAATATATTTTCTTAAATTTAATTATTTGTTTTAATTTTTTCTTTTCTTTTTTTTAAATTTAATAAGCATTTTCTTTTTCTTTTTTTTTAAATTTAATTTCTATATTTTATTTTTTATATTTTCCTTCTTTTCTTAACTTTTTTTTTTTTTAATTTAATATTTTTATTTTGTTTTTATTTTTATTTTTTAATTTCTATATTTTTTAAAATTTTAATCTTAATTTTTTTTGGTTTATTTTTTAAAAAAAATTTCCTTAAATTTTAGGTTTTTTTTAATGATTGAATTAAAATTTTTACTTTGTTTTTATTTTTATTTTTTTTATCTTCATATATTTTTAAATTTTAAGCTTTTAAATGTTTTTATTTTTTAAATTTATTTTTTTTTCTTAAATTTTAGGTTATTTTTTAATGTTTGAATTTTAAAAATTAAAAAATGTTACTTCTATTTTTAAAAATGCCAAAAGTATGACACAATTTTTTTTTTTGTTATTCTAGCATCAACTGGTTTTGTTTTGAGGGTGTTTTTTCAATCCTTTTTTCAAGAAACAATTTTGTTTTTACCATAATTCTATAAAATGTTGAAATTTGACCTTAAAAAAAATGAAGTGCGTTCTGGAAGACACACTTTTTTTTGGGGGGGTGTTTTTTCAATCCTTTTTTCAACAAACAATTTTGTTTTTAGCGTAATTTTAGAAAATGTTGAAATTTGACCTTCGAAAAAAAACAAGTGCGTTCTGGAAGACACACTTTTTTTTTTGGGGTGTTTTTTCATGTTTTTTGAGTGTTTTTGGGCTAGAGTTCCCGTTTTGAGGTCAGGTTACCTATTTCATCGGTAACTATGTTCCTAATACTCTATGAGGAAAACCGTTTTGCACATAAACTACAGTGTTGCATGCCTTAGACCACAAGTGTATGGGAAGGCCCTGATCATGCAACATTGCCCGTGCAACACCCACGATCGTTCTGTTCTTCCTCTCTGTGACCCCATTCTTCTGTGGTTTATGAGGCGTTATGAGTTCTCTTCGAATTCCTTCTTTTCTGCAGAATTCTTTGAATTTGCCAGAGATGTATTCACCACCATTATCGCTCCTTAGAGCTTTCACCTGCTTCCCCGACTCTTTCTCAACCAGCGCCTTGAACTCACAGAACTTTGAGTATGTCTCACTCTTCTTCTGCATGAAGAAGATCCAACACTTATGAGAAAAGTCATCAACAAATATCACATAATACATGTGCTTTGCTGTTGAAGCAAACGAGAAAGTGCCACACACGTCTGTGTGAATTCTCTCAAGGATCGTTGAGGCACGACTATCCTTCTCATGAAAAGTGGTCTTCACAAATTTTCCCAAAGCACATCCCTTGCATTGATCTGATTGCGCAAGTGTACCTTTGGGAAGCTCGTTAGAAATCTGCTGCAAAATTTTCAAAGTGCCATGGTGAAGATGGCCCAATCTCCTGTGCCACAATTCGTCCTCATCCTAGCTCACGACTCCTTCTGCTTTGCCTGCCATCGCTGCACAGCCATCTACCTACAATTAATAAAGATTCTTAACTTGAATTCCTATCCTCTTGGTTTGACCAGTTTTTTTATGCCGAAGGAAAGCTTTCCCTTCACTGAAAACAACATCATAACCCTTGTCTTCCAACATCGCCACGGAGATCAGATTCTTCTTCAATCCTGGAACATGCATGACATCCTTCAAGATGAAAGGTTTACCAGACTCCCTCTCAAAGGAAATGGTCCCGATACCAGTCGCACTGTATCTACCATCATCGCCCATCTCGATGTGCACTCCAAGATCCTTTTCATCCATATCACTAAACAAATCTTTATCTCCGATCATATGGAAAGACACACCATTGTCAAGAAACCACACCGATCCCATCACACTTGCAACCACGCATGCGATCAAAGAAAAATCCAGCTCAAACTCTGAGGCTAAGGCCTCTCCAGCTATAGATCCAGTAGCCTGCTTATTCTTCTTCTTCTGTGGATAGTTAGTGGCGACATGCCTGTGCTGGTGACACTGAAAACACTTCACCTTGGACAAATCCTGCTTCTTGCCTTTCGCACCGGATTGAGAAGGATTTTTCTTCCCTTCCCTTTCCTTGCTTTGGCAGCCAAAGCGCAATTCTCTTCATCTTCATTCTTTGATGAAGATCCATCCCTGGTACCCCGCCTTATCTCCTCCTGCACAAGATCTGACCAAAGTCGCTCCCATCCCGGCAGTTTCTCTCGTCCATTGACAGAGTCTTCGTAGCTATGCCAACTTTTTGGAAGCCCAAGGAGAGCCAATCTCACCAAGTATTCTTCATCAACAGTAACCCCCACACTTCCCATCTCATCGTTGTAGTGGAAAAACTTCGTGAGGTATTTTGGTATACTGTCACCTTTCTTCATTTTTATTTTTCTGAGCTTGTCTTTAAGCGCCAACTTCCTCTGGTCACTTCTGCTTTGGAACAAGTCTATCAAAGCCTTCCACATTAAGAATGGAGTCACTTTACCGTGAAGGCTAGACACAATGTGGTCCTTCACACCTTCCAACATAATCCTTCAACACTTTGCTACCTTCTTTTGCCATGCATCAAGTGCGGCTGCATCGCTAGAAGCAGGCTTCGGAATATCAGCATCTATGAACTCCTTCAACCCATTATCATCTAGCACTGCCTCCATCCTGTCCTTCCATGCAATATAATTCGAGCTCCCATCAAGGGCATACTCCAATCACAATCTGTTGAAAGACATTTCAATGAATGCTCAACTTCGACACCAAGAAAACACTGCAGAAAATTCGAATTCCACCAGCACAAAACTCAACCGCTTCAATAAAAGCAATATCCTCCAAGGATCAACTGCTCTGATACCATGTATAAATTATATAACTTATGTGTTATATGTCCAAGATTATCCTGATCTCACACTATTTTAACTTCATGCAAAATACAGAATCTATTCCACCATTGATCATTTGTGGAAATTAAATCAAGATTACAATGCACACATGAAACAATACAAATTCACACACATTAACATAGTTGTTTAACGAGAAATCCTGAAGCTGAAAACCCCAACTATCTATATATAATATATGTCATAGAGATCATGTAACAATCCTCATACAAAGTTGATCATATCAAGCTCTCAGTACAATACAATCGCTACACACTAATCAAGCCCGATCTTGCAAATCCATGCACTAATCTTTGCCACCTGCTAGCCTGCCTCTATTGCACAATCCATGCTGAAGAATGGATCTGAATGAACTCGAATTTCTGCAGCCTTTCTCATGCAATCCTCATTGGCATCTGCACTGAGTGTTGGATGCAATCAATGCATCACTATAGTCATAACTGATAGTCACACTTGCTCTTTCACGTATCTCTTCACTGGTCTCCACTGAAACTGCCATGCACTATAGTTAACTGATGTATTCTTCAGTTGATTAATGAGTTATTATTTAGCAAATTAATTAACTAATTAATTCACACCACTCTCACTAGTGTATCAATCAGTTAGACTAGATACAACTAGCTCAACTGAGTCTAACTGAGTTAAACTAAATACAACTCCACCAACTACTTCTCCAACTCCACCAAACTCCGTCACATGAGTTCTAACCACTTGAGTTCTAATCAAGTCCTCCACAATAGCTCCAAGAAACCCTCAGAATAGCGTAATCTTTCCTCATTGTACCGTTGTGCCACATCTCAAGGCACTTAATCGAAGTGCTCCAAGAATAAGATAATGTTTAGAGTCCAAATATTATTAAGAGCTAATGATATTCGACATATCTATTTTTAGACTGGCAGTCTAAAAATAGACTCCGCCCAATATGTCTAAAAATAGAAGTCCATCTATTTTTCCAACTTGACCAACCATCCACAAATAGCATCCTGCAAATCATAGAATACGATCAACATGTCTAAAAATAGACATAGTCTAAAAATAGACTTGCGCCAAAATATCCTGCAGGCCCACTTAGTGAAGGCGACTCTTTTCACTAAGCTCATCGTCTTGTTGAATCTCAAAAATCTGGGTAAAAAAACACCGAGTTGTAGTGTTTAGGGAAAACATAGGGCTCCTTAGCTTCATCCCACATCTTTTTAGAGTTGATACATATCAGCCTACTATCGCGATCTTCCTTTACATTATTCTGATCAAAGGTGTCCCAGCACTTGCACCTAAAAATAATACATTGTAAGGAAGAGAAATCCACTTCAATGATCTCTTCTATCTTTTCGATGTAACCTAATGTCCCTCGTACTAGGTTTTGATCACGATGGCTAGATTGACTAGATTGATCGAACTCGACTTCCACTCCACAGTCTTGTGTGATGTTTCCAGCATCAGCATTTTCTGTACGAAAATGGTGTCCATATGCCCACATAAATGGGAACAAATGCACCTATTATAAAAAGTTCAAAAAATTATAGTGTCATGTGTCTTATAATAACCCAACAGTTAAAATATGAAATGTAGATGTCTTAATATAAGTTTCAAATTTACATATAAATTAGAAAGATTATTGCCGAGTTTCTACACCCAATCCCTACGTTTAGCATATCCTCTTCAGCACGTGGGTAACGACCGGTAGCACCGTATTTCTCTCTGACTTGGTCAGCAACCCAACTGTTGGGGCATATTTTTTTCATATTTTCTTTTAAATGATCGGGATAAGGCACACTTCTATTATTCAACCATCTGAATTCTTTCCTGTCACTATCCCATTTCATCCTCTTTTATTCGTACAATGCGACCCACGGTTGTGTCGCTTCAGAATTGTAAAGAACGAATTTATTGATTGCTTCAATTTCTGAATTCGCTGATGAAATCAAACCAACATTATATAGTACTTAGAGATCCAAATATACATTATATCAAAGTTCAACATGAATATTAATTACTTTTTGTAAATTTGAAAAATTATAAGTCGCTTAATATTTATCAAGCACTTTTTTCCACTCGTTTGGAGCAACTCCCCTTCTCTTTTGTCTTCATCCCTTTCATCGTCCCAAATCACCGCACCTAGTCTATTGTCGATCTTCTTGATGTACTCACTGGCATAATAGAAAGACTCATACGATATGTACCCCTCTGCCATAGACCCCTCGGGTTTTTCCCTTTGTCGAACAAAACCTTTCAGTTTCTTCACGTACTTCTCTAAGAAGAACATCTAACAACAAGAAACCACCCAACTAATTCAACCTCATCTACTAGGTGGATTAGAAGACGAACCTGTAAGTCCATGAAAGTCTTCAGCAGTTCCTTGTCAAAAATACAAACAATCTCAACTATCTCTTGACACCACCGTGGAATCCTAGCCACATGAATCTCCTTTGACATGATCCAACAAATGCAGATAATTTAGATATGGCACGTCCTAGGTCTTGAGGGAATTCATGTTTCTCACACCCACACACGAAAAAAGGATAATGACATTACAAATTTATAAACACGTGCAATAATATACACAATTAGTTATGTTTTATGATCCCTGCATGGGATAAAATTTATTAATATAACAAATAATAAAATCATGCTTTTGACATTATACGCACTCTTAGAAGATTGAAATGGTCATGCGATTTCAACCCCGAAAAATTGTCATCCACGGTGAAGCAGCGCCGTAGTGAAGACTCGTATGAAGTTGGCACCCTAACATCCATTATAACTTCCTTTGACAAAGATATATCATCTTTTTTTAAAATCCATGGGATATCACCTTCTTTGAAAAACCATGAATTAGAGGGACCAACGCCTGCCTCTGATCCTGTACTTTCTAATCGTCTTAGTAAATGTTTCTTTTTAGTTTGTGAAGTAATAAGATCTTTCCTAACAGCCAATGTGTCACTTTGTTTCGATGATATTGGCCTCCATAAAGAAGATGAAACATTTTAAATATATGCATGGGATCTAATAAGTGGGCAATCTTAAGATGCTCCCAATATGGGAGGTCATAAAAGATAGATTTCCTTTTCATTCCAATGGAAAATTTCTCAACATAGGTGTTGAAGAAATCTAGATCATCGAACATAGGCTCCCCATTTGAATCAAACATTTCTATGAACTCCTTCTCCTTCTCTCTTTCATATGCTCTAAGCCATTCAACTGGTGTCAATATTGGAGACCTTTGGGTTCTCTCTTGTTTACCATTGAAAGCGGATGTTGCTATTTTGTAAGGGTGTTCTTTTGGTAGGAATACCCTGGAGCAATCATACATTGGCTTTCGTAGGTCCTTGGACCATCTAGCTTTCAGAGAAGATCCACAACATTTACATCCAAAATACCCTTTTGTTACAAGACCTGCGAGATTATATTTGTATACATTAATTAATATGCATGGCACGTTAAAGAATATCATGAAGCTCAGAACAAATATTACAATGAATCAAATAACTAATATGTGAAAGAATATTGTTACGTATATAAACAAATCAATAAATTAAACATGTAATTTGCCAGAGAAAACTCCTAAGCCTGGATAATCATGTGTCGTGTAAGCACATATGCCATACAATGTAAAACTCCTCTCTACCGCGATGGGTCTTGATACATCGTATACATTTATCCCATCTCTAATTCCCTTCAATTCATATAACAGTGGTTGTAAGTAGACATCCATATTCTTCATTTGTCTTCTACCAGGGACTATGAGAGCCAACAAAAGATGTTCATTCTTCACGGACAACCATAGGGGGATATTGTTATTGATCACTACTATAGGCCAAACAGAATAGTTAATGTTCTGGAGGGAATATGGGTTGATGCCATCCATGGCTATGCTGAGTCGTAGACTTCGTACTTCATCCTTGAATTTTTTGGGCCATGTATCCTCTATATGCTTCATGGCTATTGAATCAGTTGGGATTCGCATAAATCCCAACTCACTTCTATGTGAGGCATGCCATCCCTGCAACATAGCTAATTCTTTGCAACAAAAGAGCCTTTGAATCCTTGGGATTATAGGCATGTGCCTCAATATTTTAAAAGGAGGACAAGTACATGATTTGCCCTTCTTTTTTGATTTATCATACCTGTCATGCCCACATTTCAGACAGATCTCTTTGTCTACATATTCTCCTCTATATAGAATACAATAATTTGGACATGCATGATATGATATGTACTCAACACCAAACATTTTCAACAATTTCTTTGCCTCTTCGTAGCTACCGGGAAAGACATTATCACTCGAAAGAACCTTATCTTCGAATAACCTGTAGTTGTTGATCATGGAAAAATATATTAATAAATGTACATTAATGTCGATATAATTATTAACATTCATAAAATTTACCATTTGTAATGTTCATTGCAATGTACTGATTATATTTCAAATTTATATAAGGGAGTAATTTATGGTAACTTACATTAAAAGTTCCGAGAAACATGCATTCGACAAGCCAAAATTTGCTTTCAATTTGTACAATAACATTGTTGTCCCCAACTGGGTAGACTTTGACTGACCGCCAGGTCCAGAGAGAGCGGTGGTGGAAGTAAATTTAAGGCTTTCGAAAAAGGCATTAGCAATATGAGCATCATCCCCTAGCTGATCATTGTTTTGGAATGCATCTAACAACATTGTCTCCATGGCAGTCGTATCCCTTAAGTAATCATCCATACCAACCTCTATTTGATTGCCTCCATTTCTAGCTTGTGGAGAACTACTATTGCTATATTCATTCCTAATTGGTGAATCTGGACGTAGTGGGAATTGAATCGGTGGTTGATTCAACCATTCTTGGTATCGTTCCTCTTTGATTTTTTCTCTTAATTTAGCCTTCTCTCGATTTGAAATTGTCGTGGGGTGCAACGAAATATGGTAGGTAGATCGTTCATCATCACTAGAATCCTAATAATTAAAAAAAAAAAATTGAACATGATTAGTACAAAATATATGATATCAATTAGTAACCACGTTGACAATATTGCATGATTATAAATTGGTTTGACGTTGAAATAATTACATATTAATAAATATATATACCAAAAAATTATAATTATAATTACCATCATTGTCCCAGGATTGTGGCTAGAAGATGCAATATTGTTACAATTGGCGGGGTGAAACGGGTGTCCATTTTCATCTACCAAATGCGCCTTGGGGTATGCAGCTCCTGATAAGAACTTCTGACGTTTTGGAGTAGTTTGAATATTTTGTGCATCTGAAATCGATGTTGAATCTGCATGAACCTGTAAATTTGTATACATTATAAATTTAATTAAGTTGTGCATGATTGGCTGCATGGATAAAAAAATAAACTCAATTAGATAGTGAAAATATAAAACAAATCTGAAGTAAATATTATGTCTCCAGATGTATAGGGAGAACTTCGCGATGGAATTTGAGAAATATTATGCAACAAGCTGGATTTTGAAGAATTGTCCATTCCATATAATATATGATATTTTCTCCCTGCATTTGATCAAAACAACAATAAATTTTGGTGCACAAACTTAAATGTAATTTCGGTGCGTAAAGTACATATAACTGCACCGATATGTTTTTGGTAATGCACACTGGTGCCAGTTTATAACCCGACGCACCGATGCGGTTAGATTAAGGGACACACCGGTGACGAATAACCGCAGATAAAAAAAACGCAACCCTATTTTCTTTAAGTGAAAAAAAAGCGGTAAATTGAAAAATGAGCGGAAAAATATTTTCGAAAATCTAATTTCATAAAACATTTCTTTAAATACTAAACACTTTTCATTATTTCACTATTTTTGCAAAAAATTTCAGCCAGAGATTTGCAAGATACATACCTAGAGCAAATAGAGCACGAGAGCACTGTGGAGCAGGGAAATACGTTCGAATAGAAGTATTCAGACAATCAGAAATCCAAACCTCTGGTGATTCAAACCTTGTACCATAGAATTTCCAATGACGCGAGTAAAGTTTATTGTTTTTTTTTTCTCTTCAGTTTTTTTATGTAATAAAAGAAAAAATCAAAGTTTATTGTTTTTTTTTTTTGTTTTCTGTAGTTTTTATTATGCAGTAAAAGAAAAAAATCAAAGTTTATTGTTTTTTTTACTTTTTCTGCAGTTCTTTACTGTTTCTGTAGTTTAAATTAAAAAAAAAAATTTAAAAAAATTTAAAAAATCCATTTTTAGATACAAAAACCCTAGATTCTTTTTGTTTCTGCCCTTTCTTCTCTCTCTATCTATAATTTCAGAATTAGGGCTTTTCAATTTAGATTTATAGGGTTTGTATAGTCAGAAGACATCCAGCTCACGGGACGACTTGCATAGTCGGATCCCAATCCGTATCGGCCCTTGCGTGAATTAAAAAAAAAAAAAAGATTTCTTTTCCTCGGTGCGCCCTACGTAACATAGCACACCGGTGCGCTTTGTTGTACCATTGCACCGCGAAAGTACAGTGATAAAAAACAAAAAAACTAATATGTTTTTATCAGTGCGCCATATGTAACATATGGCATCGGTGCACTATTTCATTATGGCGCACCGCGAACATGCTATTTTGCAAAAAAAAATCCATTTTACAAACAAACCCTACATTTTTTTTGTTTTTGCCCTTTCTTCTCCCTCTTTCTGTGATTTCAGAATTAGGGCTTTTCAATTTATATATATAGGGTTTGTATTGCTAAATATAAGCCTAAGAATCCAACCCATGAGACGACTTGCATAGTCGGATCCCAATCTATGTCGGCCTTTGTGTAAATTATTATTATTATTATTTTTTATTTTTATTTTTCGATGCGCCCTGTGTACCTGAGTGCACCGGTGCGCTCTATTATCCTAGCACACCGCGCAAGTACTGTGATAAAAAAATAAAAATAAAAAAATAAAAAATATTTTTTCTTAGTGCACGATTTGTAAAATATGCAGCCAATGCACTATTTCATTGTGGCGCACCGCGAACATTTTGTTTCGATTAAAAATAATAATAATAAATAAATAAGTAGAAAATACAAATGTTACATTCTTTTTGTTTCTGCCCTTTCTTCTCTCTCTTTCTGTGATTTCAGAATTAGGGCTTTTCAATTTAGATTTATAGGGTTTGTATTGCTAAATATAGACCTAAGACATCCAACCGATGGGACGATTTGCATAGTCGGATCTCAATCCATGTCGGCATTTGTGTGAATTTAAAAAAAAAAACATTTTTTTTTATTCATCGATGCGCCCGACGTAACCTAGCGCACCGGTGCTCAGTATTGTACAAGCGCACCACATAAGTAATGTGATAAAAAATTTAAAAACAATTTTTTTTTTTTTTTTTTAATCGGTGTGCCATATGTAAAATATGGCATCGGTCTATGCTACAAAAACTAACAGTACTAGACGATTTTTATTATTTTATCATGGTTAATCGGTGCGGTGATTGACATATAATGCATTAGTGCTCCTTGTTGACATAGAGCATTGTACGGTCTATTATACTATTTGAGCGGTGTGTTTCTAAGACACCCACGCACCAGCGTCGGTGCGTACACCATGAATCACACACCGGTTTCTTGAGATTTTTTTCTTACTTGAAAAGTTGACAATTTATTTATAAATATATTAATAAATGATATGGTACAGGTTTGAAGTTGATAAAAAAATGACTGACAAGAGATCAAGTAATACTGATAACACATCAAGAAAAGCAAAAAAGGAAAGTTCTTTGTAAATTCTTTACAAAAAATATTATTTTTGAACTATATGTAAGTTTAACTAATATGTATTGTTTACTATGTATTATGCAGAGCCACAAAATGACGAAGCTCGATAAGATTATTTATGATCTAGGACCGGAAGAGCGTAAAATCTTGATGGAAAAATTGCAAAAGGATGAATCACGCGAATGAAAAATACTATTGATCCAATATGATTTTCTTTTTTTAGTTTTCATTAATAGTATAATTGAAATTATTCGATAACATATGTCAAATAGTCTATTAATTCACATCTGTTTAATGTTTTACAGGGACCAACAACTCAGAAAAGGAATGTTGTTCTAAGAAAAGAAAAAAAATAGAACATGCAAATGAAAATAAATTGCTCCTTAGCTCATCTGGAGTGGTGCTAGAGGTTAACGAAAGGGGGGAAATTTTTTACAAAAGTTTGAGGGATCTAGTGGAACGAATGTATAGAAATTCTTTCCACTTACAATACAAAAACCAATCCAATGATTCCAAGAACTAAATTTTATCTAAACTACAGGAAGAGTTTCCAGAGAATTGGTCAATAAGATATGTCAGACTTTTAATAGCAAAAAATACAACAACAAAAAAGAATGAATGAAAAAGTAATATTCATTTAAATGTTTGTCTAGAATTATTTATAAACATCACTTTTGTTATACTTACTTTTCATATATCAATATAAAAATTAAATAGTTTATTGTCATGTTACATTTTCAGAAAGATTATGAAAATCTCAAAATATGAACGAGCTAATACCAGAAATATGCCAGTAGGAATGTCCAAAAAGGTGTACAAGGAGATGGTCAAAGAAATGGACAAAATTGCATCGCGGGAGGAGCCGTCTCAACAACAATGTGCTTCAAATGTAATATGTCATCATTGAATTTTTCGATCACTAGGTACAATAAACAAACAATTTATCATTAAATACTAATTTTCAAGTATTTTCTTGTAGAAAAGAAAAGAAAATGGAACTCATTCAGCACATAAAATAGGACGACAAGGAGGAAAATGATTGATATCTAAGTTTGTGAGTTATTGTTACTTCCTTATAACAACTTAATTAGATTTCATTTTTGTATTTTTTAAGTTGTTTTACAAAAATCATCATTGAATGTCTTCAAACAGGTGCTAACATACAAAGAAGAACCATCAGAAGAACTGATTGAAATTGGGTTAAATATGGGTTGTGAATATATGTTGGCATATCAGAAATTAATTGTGGAATTTGTAAGCATCTATCGATCTTGTTTTACTTAGCTCCATCTATAATTAATAGAAAAAATAAATCTTTTATAATAAATATATGATTTGTTATGGGGTATAATACTTGCAGGAAACATAGTATGGAACTGCGCCAACAGATGAAATCTTCAAAGATGGCATGTTACATGGTTTTGAAATAATGTGTATAGTTTATGAGTCAATCGTTGCATTGGTGCGTCATTTCTTTTCGATTTACATTGATGTATATTATTTAATATTGCATAATTTCATTATTCTCACCAATGTATATACACTCATTACAATTTATTTTTATGTTTGTAGATGGAAGGTGAAGAAGAAGAAAACAATCAACATCGTGAACAAAACAATCTTGAAAATAACCCCAAGTCATGGAAGTAGCTCTAGCAGTGACAACAGTTCAAGCGAAGAATGATGATCACTATGTTTGGATATCAAAGCAAGACGTTGTATTTTTTGAAATATGTATGTGAAATCGGACATTTTCTTTAATGTAATGGACATAGTGTCCCAATTGAAAGATAAAGGGATATCAATAACTGTCCCAATTTGTATGACAAAGAATGTCTTATATATGTGTGTGTGCGTGTGTGTTTTAATTTATTCTACTGTGTTCTCCATTGTCGTTCTCAAATACACTAATAAAAATTTAATTCATATGAATATTGTTATAAGATATATATGTGTCGACTTTTGATGAATAATGAATTTTAAAAAACCACAATAATTATGATATGATATAACAAATTAATTCAAACATCACATTCAAATGCATTAATAAAAATTTAATTAATATGAATATTGTTATAAGATGTGTCGACGTTTGATGAATAAAGAATTTAAAACAATCACAATAATTGCACTGTCACAAGCAACACTATAGCTCCCTCCCTTCCTCCACACAATCAAAACTATAAATATCTCTTTAACTTAGCCAATTTCTTTGTGCTACCATAGAGGTGACCCCTTCCTCCAACTTGCCTACCTCGTAACATAACCAAATTCCCATACATCTTTGCCTTAGTCTATTTCTTTTAAAGACTTGTTGCCTAGCCCTTATGTAGTGTGCAAAACACAAATCATCAAGCTCCTTTCATTTTATTCATGCCTCCATGTAGCTTAAATCTTCCCATAGATTTGGTCCATTAAACATATTTTACACACATAAATCATAAGGTGCTTAAGCACAAAATAAACGAGAGATAACCTCTTATCCATTTTAATTCTTCAAAGATTCACTCAGATGACACCTCCCCAGTGGGAGACTTTTGGTACCTTACAAACTTAGGGAAAATGAGGACACCTATTTTCAACTCAGCGTCCCTCATACCACTTAAGCTTTCCTCAAACCTTGTGCCAATATGCCAAATTTCATGTTGTCCTCTTCAAGTAAGTCGAACCTTCTTCTACAGTATTACGTCTTCCTCCAATTTCTTCAATTGCATGACTTTCCATAGTAGGTAAGACATGTTCCTCAACTTCCTAATCTAGGAAATATGGCTCAAACAATCTCAACTTGTGTGTAAATGAAATTTTCACATAAATGAACTAAGTCGTTTCGTGTTTATAGGCGCAATTGGGACCTAGAAATGCAATGAAATTTCAAAATGAAGGAGTATTTAGTCAAACATCCCAGTTTTTACAATAAATGATGACAACTATAATTTACATTGCACTTCCAATGCATACAATGAGCAGGCAGCACCACCAACATGCACAATGAAGGCAGCGTGCTTAATAAAGAGGAAAATAAGGATTCATTTTGATGCCAAGTGATGGAGGAAGGTCCTGAATACTTCAGGATAGAAGTTTTACACCCTATATTAGGGCTACTCCAGTGATGTCGCACATGGTGTGTCTACAGAATGTAATTTTTATTTTCATGAATGAAAATTATGGTTTTCTTCTCTGGATATGAAAAAAATTTAAATAAATAATTAATTAATTAAAAAAAAAACAGAGCCGCATAATTATAATCACTGCAGAGGTGGCACATGAAATAAGATTTGTTTGTATATCATCTCAACAACTTTACAGTGATTGTTTTAGACTTAGATTAATTCAAAGTTCTCACGATGCCCTTTGCAACATTATGAATGGGCTAGGGCCTCTAAACCAGTGTTATCTTTTCAGCAATTCATTTTTAAAGGTATCTGAAAAGCATCAGATACAAGCAAATGGCTCATCCAATAATAGAGTTCCTCGGAAATGGAAATATATTAGTTAGTGGGACCAAAATACTCTTCATTTTATGATCCTCTTATAAAGAGCAGAAAAATTGTCACAACTATTTCCAAGTTCTCCCAGAAGTTATTAACCCCAAACCAAAATAATGTAGCCATCACAAAAAGAGAGAAGAAATAAAAAACATGCAAGTGCTTGTGCGAAGATTCGGGTATATTTCATCCACACGACCTCTTCCTGGCCCTTTACTTAGCCTATCTTGGAGGGATGACGAAGTTCACTTGAAACAAAAAATAGTTGAAGGTCAATGTCGGTTGCACTTTTCTGTCAATGAGAAATCCCAGTAGCAAGGGCATGAAGTTTTCTACTTTACGAAAAAACATGAACTAAGAGCATATAAGACAAACATTCATTAAAAAAGAATTCAAAAAATAAAAAGTGTTTAACAGAATGTTTCAAGCAGGAAATTTCAATTATTTTGTGTTTTTTGAGGAAAAGATGAAACACAAGCTTGACAAAGGTAGAAATTTAATTGAAAACCAAATCAAAACATAACTTGTTACAATATCTGCGAAGATTGAATAAGTTCACATTAGCTATACAGAGGACATAGGAGTCCTTCTAGGGAGAGGTACAAGCCTCGCACTACTATAAATATATTAAAATAAGTGATAGGTGATGCAGGTAGTCCAAAAAAAATAGGTATATAACATATGCTCCAACAAAGACAAAGTATAATCTTAAATCATATTAATGAAGGTAATGTACTCACTAGCATAAACTTTTTGAGACCTGTTTTCAATTTGGAGAATTATTGCCCTACTGCTAACCAAACTGTCTTGTTGGAAATCAATTAGAATTGGTGCACAAGTTGCTCCATTTTCTCCTGTAGGCTACATAAAAGAGACAAATGAGTAGGTCAGATGAGGCAAGGGGGAGGGGAGGGGAGGAGAGAGTAGATTACAATGCTTTTACATCAGCACCATAATTATTCTAAACTTGAGCTAAATGAAAGAAACACATTTATATGTATACCATAATAGAATGAATAATCAGTCTGTTTAATACAACTGACTTTCCAGCACCCTACATACAACCGTAGATCAAATAAATTAGAAATATTCTATATCATGTCTACGAAAAAGATATGGAAGACAAAAAAATAATTAAATGGTCTAAAATCCTCAGATAACCAGAAGACGTCAACAGGACTAGCATTCATCCTAGAATCAACAATGTAAATGCGACCCTGATTTATGTCCAAAAAAGATAATATAGTGATGTAATAATGTTGATAATATTAAGCAAGAAGTAACTCATTGAACCAGACATGGATCTCACAATAATATTTTTTGGCATGTTTATTGAGACTAGGGATTTAGGATGGTATAACCCAAGAACCAAAATATGACAACTTCAGAAGGGAATTGGCACAAGCATCACAGAAATGTCTACTCTTAGCAAGGAATCTGACATGATGTTATGCACAACAATCTAACTTAAAGCGAACCATTTCAAGTCAATATGCCTATATCATAGGTGCCCACAATCCCTGAAATAGGCGCATGTCCATGTCTAATAAGACACGCATTGTGTTGAATTTCAGTGAGGGATCCAGTTCTGGCCTGTTTGTTGAGACTAGAGGTTTAGGATGGTATAATCCAAGAACAAAAATATGACAACTTCAAAAGGAAATTAGCCCAAGCATCACAAAAACGTCTACTCTTAACAAGGAAGCCTACATGATGCTATGCACAACAATCTAACTTAAAGCGAACCATTTCAAATCAATATGCCTATATTATTGGTGCCCACAATCCCTAAAATAGGCATATGTCCATGTCTAATAAGACACGCATTGTGTTGAATTTCAGCAGGGCATCCGGTTTGAGGGAACTTTGCAGAACGACTAAACAAAAACAGAATTCGTTTTCATTTAACAAATAATTTCAAGATTGGGACTAAACGCATAAGATTATAGCTCACATTAAGAAGTTCAAGGTCTCCAAAACCATTAAAAAAATTTCAATCGTTCTATAATTTATGACTGAGGAAGACAAGTATATGCTACTCACATGTGTTCCGGGTTCAGACTTAAACCTGAGTTCAAATTTTGATAAAAAATATTGCAGAATTGCACAAAATATAGATTGAAATCTTCACTCACATCATAGTGTTAGATCAAACAATTAAAGGAAATAAAGCTATGGTAAATGGAGTCATCTTGGAAATTACAACAAGCCCCACAGGAAACCGTTTGCAACCTGTGATATTGAACCCTGTATGGTATTTTGAGAGGTAGATAGCATATGGAAAGATCTATAGAAAGCCAATTTCCTCTGGTGATTGAGGCCCAAAGGAACATCCACTACCTTGCATATAGGATGGGTTCTGTGGGAGAGATGTGCCTTGAAGATAAATCATGGTAAAACTCCTTCGCTGACTTTTGAGAGGTCGATAGCATATGAAAAGATCCATAGAAAGCCAATTTCCTCTAGTGATTGAGGCCCATAAAACGAACATCCACTACCCATCATATAGGATGGGTGATGTGGGAGAGATGTGACTTGAAGATAAATCATGGTAAAACTCCTTCGCTAACTGAGACCCAAATAAGGAACATACAATCCCCAAAATATATGATGGGTTATATGGGAGAGATGCGCCTTGGAAAGAAATCATGGTGAAACAAGCTCACCGGGTGATTTAAGACATAGTTGTTTTTACTTCCAAATTTGTCATAATGCTTTACGTGATAGCACATGCTAAGATTATTCTTGTAGATTTCAACATTTGAAATGAACAGACCAAAACAAGCAGATAATGCCGAATCAAACAACAATACATAGAATCCAAAAATTTCCATGTGGAACTACCGCCGATTATAATTGCTGGAAACTAAACACAAATCAATTACCGACCATACAAGATCTTCCAATAGAAATAGAAAAAGGCCACAGGATCTTCCAATTATAGACTCGATGTCCGACATTCAAAAATATCAGATAACATCACACATAAATAAATCAAATAAAGTCGAGGCCCGCAGAAAAACATATAAAATGCACTTGTGGACAGCCTGATTGAGCCTTTCAATATGTAATTGGAGAAGCGCTCAAGCAAACCAACTCTCCACCTGCACACAACTAACAAGTGCATCTAATAGCGATGATTAATTTCACGGAATCATCCATGGAAAAGTAAATAAATAAAGTTGTGCAGAATGCAAGGCAAAAGGGACCGAATGACCTATAAATTGGGAATGTTGGTTTCACAGGATCACTTATGAACAAGTAAGATTGAGAAAGTGATGCAAAGTGCAGTGTACCTTTGCTACTTATGGTTGTACCCCTCTCGGCACAACTTTGTAAGATACAACAGAACCCAATACTGCCTTCATGCATTGCAACTTCTGCCCTAGTAGGATCAACAATTAAAATCTCAGCATCAATCACCACAAACATTGCAAGTGCAGTGACTGCTCTCCATAACTCAATGCACACGGAACCTTTAAGATCTCCAAAATCAACGACCTAAAAGCTGCATCTAGGGCTATATCCCTGTGTGATACATCCACCGCAACTAATATCGGACGACTAACCTAGAGTTGCGAATCCATTGTCCACTTGATGTTCTGAGACCCTACCACAGACAAAAACCTAAGAGTTGATGCATTTCCTAGCGTCGTCTCATCGGCAATCATCCAATCAAAGGGGATAAGCTCTTAAATGTTCCTGGCACTGCCTCCTTAGAAGTTTACGCTCCACAATTTGTTAGACGTAGTGGTAAAGTCTAGAGGCATGACAAAGAGCCTAAAAACCCCTTGCAAATGGAGGCAAGGCTAGCCCTATCAAAACCCCTACAAAAGGAGGCGAGGTTGGACTTGTCCCTGGATTCGAGAGGGAAATCAATGTAACAATGCTTCATCGGAAGAGTCAACCAGACAACCTCACGCTCCTCTTTTGACCTGCTTGTAACAATTACCTGTCTCTAACCTTCATCGTGTCTACTTCCCCTCTTCTTTTTCGTCATTTTGTTGCTCCTTGAACGAATTGTCTTAATTACTAACTCAACAGAATTAAAATAGTTTTAATTTTTAAACTAAAATAATGATTTAGGATTTAAAAAAAAATATAATTCGACCTTAAAAAAATGTTTTAGAGTGATTTAATTGTTATGTAGAGTAGTGATATAATTGTTATGGTTGTTTAATCATTTATTGTTTTTATAAATAGAGGATTACTATTTTTTTTTATTCATGAGGATTATTTTAAAATGTTTGTGCATAATTTAGGTGTAAGTTTAAAATAGTCCAACATAAAATGTTGTTGAGTGCTTTAAATATGATAGAGATTAAAGTACAAATTAGATTATAGAGGGATGTGATGAGTTTCTTAATTAAAATACGTGTAGTGATTAGATGGAAAAGAAGCAAAGAATATGCACCTTATATGAAAACAAAATTTAAATAAGTGCACTTTAATGACAACACAATCATTGTAGCAATGTGATAACATATACAAAACAACCACATGAATTCAAAGAGCTATATGTGAATGAAGTGTTAGAAAGTAAATCATAAAGACATTGTACCGTGGGATACCCTATCAAGCTCTTACATGTAGTAGTGGAAGTGCTATCAAGTCTAAAATGGATGAGGGTAGGTGATGAGAAGCTCTTGACACCTTTGTAAGTAAATCCACCCTCTAGAATGAGGACTTGCACCTGTCCTTTATAGAACAGGACAGGAGGAGAGATAATGTAGTCGAGGAAAGAGAAGAGGATCAAATTGTGGGTTAAAGGCTTGTGTGCTAGATCATTTTGGATGTCACAATTCCTCTCTAGTGAATTTTCTCTCTTTCAAAACTAGTTTTGTTGAAAGTACACACATGCTCAAAACACTTCATAGCTAATGTTTTTCCTTTAATTGAAAAATATGTTGAAAGTATATTTAGTGAGGTGCATGTCTTCTAAAATATGTTTTGTTTTAGCATGTAATACTCATGATAATGCATTAAATGTATGGGCAACAAGTCAACACAACATCGTGGCACTGCTTCTCCACGATATCTATTTTTTTTTCTTATTATGAAGTTCCAACCTACTAGAAATAGTTCAATATGGTGCCCCCTTTGTAATAACTTGTTGCTTTCCTTTAGTAACCATATATATCTATTGATTGTCGTTTCTATGGATGAAATACAAACATTGCCTAGAATTATCCTCCTTGAGCACAGCCTCTCCAAGACTGTTCACTGTTTGAATGGTTGAAACACGAAATCTACCAACAATAATCCATTTTGACTACATCACCTCTCAATATTTGCCTTTCTCATTGTAATAATTAACATGTGTGGATGAAAGTAGATCTAATTGGACTTAATGAAGAAAAGCAACCTTGCATATATGGCTAGGTTGAATTGCATCATTACCCGATTAACCCAGTCATTATCATCCTCCTTAACCTCAGTCCCTGCATCCTCCTTGATTGCACATACAACTCAACCCCTCTACACTCCTTCAACCGGGATGAAAAGGATTCAATTTCAATAGGAAGAATTGACGGGATGAAGAAACTTGAGTAAGTTGCAATCCCTGCATTCTCCTTGACTATTATTGTGACTCAACCCACTCATCTCCCCCTCATCTCCTTCAACTGGGATAAAAAGGCTTCAATTTCAATATGAAGAACAAGCAGGATTGGGAACCTCGAGAAATTTGTAGTCCATGCATCCTCGGCTTCGTCTGCAATTCAACCCCCTTAGCTCCTTCAAGTTGGATTAAAATACTTAAATAGGAAGAAATGGTGGGAGCAAGAACCTCTTGCAAACTACAATAGGAAGAAATGGACAGATCAAACTGTGCCATTCAAAACAACAATATAACAAGATTTTCTCCCATGGAGTATAAAAAAAATTGTTGAAGCATTTGTTCCATATTTGAAATTTTAATAAACGAGAAGCTCAATGATATATAGACAAGTTAAATGTGCTTTGTAATAAATTAGAGGTTTGTAATGAACATTGAAAATATGACGTTTGAGCTTAAATATATTGGAGGAGAAAAGGACATACATGTTGTGCATCTACAACACAAAACCACCTACATATTGAATGGTAAGTCCTCCATTCAAATAAGAGGAAACTACCACCAATTTTGCTTGGATCATAACCTAAGAGGAAATAAATTTTAAAGGAAAACCAATCCAAACCTAGCTAAGCTAATAAAAGAAGGGCCTGAAATTTTGGGAGTAGATTTAAGGCTTATCCACCATGTTCATTAAATTTGGATAGATGAAAGCTTTTATGATATTGTCAAATTGAATACAACCTTCATAAAAACACATCTAAAAACCTTGGATATGTACAACATCCCCTGCATGCACTAACATATACCCAAAATGTTAATGGCATGCACCCAAGGAAATACTTTGTTCCAAAGCTAGCAGAAGTTATAGAAAAAAAGGTTTTCATGATAGATCCATTTAGATAAAATTGGTTGAAAAGATAGAAGAGAAAGGATGAGGGAAAAAATGAAATCTAAAAAATATACAACAAAACAATATCATTTTATCCCTAAACTGCTCAACCCTAGCAATCTCTCGGTGCATATCAAATTTTTACATTGGCTTGTATTTATTACTTCAATCAATTGTAAAGGCAGGAAATTTACTCACCGATAAAAACTGGGCCCTTGAAATCTGAACCAAAGGGGAAGGTGCAAGATTTTATCCTATGTAGACCCAACCCTGCACTTTGTAGCAAGAGGAAACCCAAAACAAATATGGAAATGAGAAATCAATGTAAGAAAAAAAGTCAACATCCAATTAATTGCAATATATAAACCCAAAAATCACTTCCCACCATACCTCTAAGTCTTGCTGCCCCATGGGTGATGGTAAATGATGGCGAATGACCGTGATATCGGTAGTTGTTTCCTTATCTATTTGTAAGGAAAGTTCCCAACTAATGAATGAGTCTTCTGCCATTGGTATTGGGGGAAGCAAGTTATCTGCCAAATATATTATGGAGGTGTGAGCCAAAATGTCCATTCTCCTCTGATATGAGCCATGTCATCGTTGTTTAAAGCTTGGTATTCACAAACAGATCCGTCTAGAGCATTAGAGGGACCCATCAATATTTTTCTCAAAAAACCTCTAAATGATAAAACCTCTGACTTTCTAAAGGGTACAACCTAATGCTACTCATGGTAGGTTTTGGTCTTTCATATGACGTCCCCATTCATACTCGGGTGAACTAGAAATGAGTAATGATCTCATCCAAATTCCAAAGGTTTTTATTATCTTTACTTTGAACAAGGTCCTACAATTCGAGATTGAGAAATATATGTTTACTCCCAACTCTTACTGGCTCAAATAATAAGGGCAGATAAGAGAGTTGTCTCGTGTCGAACTCATTGAGTGAAAGATCTATTCATTTCTCTTGCCAATAATACCACATGAGTGCACCCGAAAAATATAATATTGCAAGGGCCTTCGAAAGGGGAATTTATAAGCCAACACCTCTCATTATGTTTCCTAGCAAGTGATTGAATTCACAAATGAGGAATTTTAAAATGAGGGTTTTTTATATGACTGATGAGCTCGACACTCCTTAGTTTGGGCTCGATATTCATCCCGTATACCATGTTCGTACAATGGCATGATGGCACTCGAGGAAACTTTAAAATGCGAAATTCCCCAATCGCACACCCATTGATGGCATGCAAATATGTCATAGATCAAAGTCTTATAACCCTAAACCTCTTCTGAACTAAAATAAAAAGAAAACCCAGTTAACCCAGTCATTATCATGTCCCCTTAACCTAAGTCCCTACATCCTCCTTGACTGCGCATACAACTCAACCCCTCTCCACTCCTTCAACCAGGATGAAAAGGATTCAATTTCAATATGAAGAATCGACGGGATGAAGAAACTCGAGTAAGTTGCAGTCCTTGCATCCTCCTTAACTATTCCTGTGACTCAACCAGCTCAGCTCCCTCTCATTTCGTTCAACTGGGATAAAAATGCTTCAATTTCAATATGAAGAATAGGAAAGATAGGAACCTCGAGCAAGTTGTAGTCCATGCATCCTCCTTGGCTTCGTCTGCAACTCAACCCCCTTAGCTCCTTCAACCTGGATTAAAAAACTTAAATAGGAATAAATGGTGGGATCAAGAACCTCCTGCAAACTGCAATAGGAAGAAATGGTCAGATCAAACTACGCCATTCCATCACTAAGAAGCCTCGGTTTTCAAGGCATTGATTCGCATATGGAGAGAGATATCATCACAAAAAAGAGAAAGAAACACTTACTAATGTGTTCTAATTGTTTGAGCTAGAGGAAGGTAAAGTAGTTAACACGATATAGCCTAAGGTGTTCTTAATGGTCACCTCGTTCAATTGCATGTAATGAATGCACAATCTGAGAGTACCATCCTTCTTTTCCACAAATAATACTGGTGTTCCCCATGGTGGTACACTTGCCCTAATGTATCCCTTGTCCAACATTTCATTCAATTGCAAATTTAGCTCTACCAACTGTGGAGTTCCCATCTTGTATGGTTTTTTTGATGTTGGTGCTACCCCTGGTACCAAATCAATAGAAAAATACACTTTTCTGTGAATCGAAAACTCCAAAATATCTACATGAAATGTATCTTGAAACTGTTGTAAAACTAGGTACTTGCTCAATATATCTGCATCCTTAACTTTCTTATCTTTGTCACTAGAAATATGTACTGCAAATAACACACTTGTTCGTGCAACTACACTTCATCTACATAGTTGTCACCATTCTAATTGATGTTTTCTTCTTCTTACCTTGCAAGAATATATGTTCTCTATTATCATCCAAGCACTCAATAGCTTTGTCATAGCAATCCACTTTGGTCCTATGGAGATACAACCAGTCCATACCTAAAAGCATGGTATACGAACCCAATGACAATACATTCAAATGTTCTGATGTAGACATACCATTCAAATCAAATGCATAAGCTCTTACCCAATGAAGAACTCGTTTTTTTGTACCTGTATCCAACTGTACTAACCAAGACTCTGCATGCGCTTTTTCATTCCAATCAACCATTCTTCTGCATCTTGTGTTTTCTTCATTTCTCCATCGAATTTAGGTGGCTTTTCTTTCTTGAACTCATCCAGAAAATATCCCCTATCACTCCTCATGTAAGGATAAGAACAATGATGACCATGATACCTATCAGAACCAGAACGAGAATAGTACATGTGTCCATCACCCCTCCTTTCGGGAGTATCCACAAACCTGACATCCCTGCTTGTGTCATCTCTATATGAACTGTGCCCACTATGGGATCTACTTCCATAGGCCATAGTAGTCATATCCTCCTATGCCTGCATGATTTTGTCATTATCTGCTTTGCAAATCCTTATTTCCTCTTTAAAACTCCTCAATGTGTCTGCTAAGTCGAAAGAGTTCCCAACACCACGTCCTAGGGAGAATATTTGTAGTCTACCATCTTGTTAGTCATCTTTGATCTCTTCTTCCTGCAAGGTATATTATGTCAGATAAACCAAATCATAAACAAATCAACGTACTTTAGTATAGCTCGGAGAGAATATCTCGTCTACAAGACCGACCAGATTAGCACAATACATATATATATAACATAATCAGATAAACATATAAACATATTTTTAGCCATTATCCAGTTATCAATGCATGAATATGTTGACCACATACCATGAATTCATGCACAACAACCATCATCTAGTCAAAGTATGCATAACAACATACAAACACTGATACACATAACTAATGAACGACCAGCATAAAGTCACAACAAATACATTCAATAACGACACCATCAAATTTCACATGGCAACACCACTACAATCGTGACCAATGCCATGCATACACAACAAGCAAATAGATCACAAGCACAAGGGGACTTATATGCAACTAACATGTATATATGACAACAAATTCATCCAAGGGGAGTAGAAACCAGACATCACCCAAGGAGAATGGAGCCATGCTATGACACCATTCTATAACACCCTCCTCCCACATCTACCCAAGTAACCAGCCAACTGGGGCAAACATGTGACGAAGAGTTACTATGATATTATTCAACTCCCTATATATCAGTTAAGGAAGTGGAACCAATGAAACACAACCAACCTGACCTTCTCCACTTGCAAAAGAACCCCCAGGAGCCATCCAACCCATCCAGGTGACCAACCCTTGAGACAAACTGACATTTTTCTTCATCAAAACCTTAATCACTGCCTTGACATGGGCATGCTTGCGACTTAGACCTCCAGTCACTCCCACAACAAGGCATGTCTGTGACTAGGGACTTTTCCAGGTATTTCTGTGCCAACGACTCCATATTCTGAGCCACTTTTTCAGATTCAAGACTCATGCCACTACCCAAAACTCCATGAAACTTCCAGAAATTAAAAGTAACATCCATTTCGTCAAACATGTCACAAATATGCATTCTACAAGTTAAAACAATAGACATGAGCTACAAGGGTCTCACAATTATCTGAGAATCACTAATAAGAAGCAGTGATGCCTCATCATAATAACTACATTTCCATTTATTAAGCCATATAGCCATTGTAAATTCAATGATTAACCAAAACATGATGAGAGCCATACATTATCATTTTCATAAAACTCAATCATAAGCAACATATAACCAACATAAATATCAATGATATAACAACGATATAATCCACATATAAACAAATATATTTACCCATAAAATACCATGGATAAAGAGCTCTCATTGATGATTGCATATGCTGACTAGGTATGGGACTTCCAGGAACCACCCGACCATAAACTAAGATGAACCAAATCTTTCTTTCAGCCAGTCACCCTCATGCCATATTCCAAGCATGAATGTGTGATCTCATAGAACAAATCAATCAAAACCAAACCAGGGATTCCAAAGGCCCAACCACCTCAACCCTCAATCAATGATTCCACTTCACGATCGAATATCATAAACCATCGCCATATTGGTCTCTACCCAAGCTGTTCAGGGATCTAACGCGTTTGGTCCAACAAGGGCTTCCAGGACTAGAAACTCAACACACAGTTGTTGTCGAGCTTCTAGAGCATTTTTTCAACCAGCACTTCCAAGACTAGTAACTCAACCCACCAAGGGTTTCCTGAGCATTTGTCCAACCAAGGCTTCTAGGAACTAATAACTCAACCCACAACCAAAGGCACAAGAAAACCAACCAGAAAATGATTTAGTAAAACCCACAACAACATGGCTATCCAAGAAATAGCAAGGTTAGGCAAAACCACTGTCAATCCATGCAATCTTCCATGCCATTGACAAATCATAACCAAATAAACACATGCATATGTCATGCATGCCAAAACTAGTAAGAGAACCATACATGAAACTCAATACCTGCAAGAAAAACCAGCTATAGCTATCGATCTCGTTGTCCTCTCGTGCTTTCTTGTTTTTCCTTTGCCTTCTTGCTCTAAATCCAAAGTATGCCATAATCCTCCAGAGTGCTCTAAGAAAACTCAATGAGTCCAAGAGTATGAGAGAGAAAATAGAATGAGAGCTCCAAAACTGAACTGAAAATTTTTTGTGCAAAAGCTACCAACTGATCCTCATAAACCTTTTTATCATGAGGCCTCTAATTTCTTCATTTTCCCATTATTTTCCGTCATTTTCCTCCTCACATGCAACCTGTGACCTTTCACCACCATTTTCTCTTGTTTTCCATTATTTTCATCAATAAAATGCCAATAAATACCTCATGCCTTTTCCTTTTCCTTTGTCAATTTCCATAACCATTAATAAATTGAAATGAACAACCACTAAGATGTTTTTGCACAACATTCAACTTGGAATATGTGTCCCATAACCAAGGTCTTATTTTACCTTTATTAACTTTAATATGGATTTTTTACCAGAGTTTGTTACAACTCGCTGCTACAGTGGTAGCTTCAACCTTCAATTCTTCATCAAACATGGAACTTTCCATATTTCCACAATGATCAATCATTGTTTCGAAAAAGAGACCACAAATTTCATCAACATAATTTTCATCCACTTTGTGGTTATATATATGAGCATACATGTGTTCATTAACAATTTCAACTTCACCAAATTCATGAGTTGTTGCTGGATTCATGAGAGATGCACATTCAACTCTACGAACCATTACTTCATATGAAAAATTTCCTTTGCTATTCTCAAACTTAAATGATTCAAACTCTGATGCAAAGAGGCCAACATAAACTACAATCATACCAACTAGATCAAACATATTATTCACTTCTTTATTGGAAGCTTCACCATCATTAACAAGGACTATTGTTGGATTCACCAATTCACTACTCACTTTTCAGTCACCATCCACATGTGTCTCATCATAGTGGGATTCATCATCATCTTCACCATCCATGTTATAGTGGGGTTCTCGAGAATTTATATGTTCTTACTCTACCTCACACGTAGGGGCTTCAACTTCTCACTCTGCAATCTTTTGTGTTTTCTTCATCCATATGCATGTCTGCATGATGGGTTTCACTTTTATAGTCTTTATGACCATCATCCACATTTAAGTGGGATTCTCCAAGCTCCGTTTTATTCCTAGAGTCTCGCTCATTTAATCATAAAACTGCAATTAAATTTCTATTGATTCTTCAACAGACTCTAACATAATTTGTTTCTTTATGTCACTTCCTTTTGTTTATTTAATCATAAAACTGCAATTAAATTTCTATTGATTCTTCAACAGACTCTAACATAATTTGTTTCTTTATGTCACTTCCTTTTAAACAAATTCTAGTTCCAGGATTTTCCATGCTTCATAGGAAGATCTAGATTTTGCTACCTTACACAAGGACTTCTCATCCAACGCATGTTTTATAAGATCCAATACTAAGAAGATATCACATACTTCATTAGACCAATACTTTGGCTCTTCCTCTCGATTTCTTTTCTCGGTTTGCTTCATTCTTACTTTGTGACCCATGGTTGTAGTCTTTATTTTATCTTCTACCTTCTTTCCTTAGTGTGTCGGCCTTCTATCCAAAAACCCATCTTTCCACACTGAACTAATGCTATGTGGGTGTATTTGATAATCCGTCCAAACATCCATCTGTCCACACTGCACTAATGCTTCAAGACTTCCCACGGGCGTTTCACCTGGCAAAAAATACCTAAAATACCTAAACCTTGAACGATTGTCTAGGCCTATAATCAAACTGAACACAGAAAATAAAATTGGAACCTAGAACAAACACCAATCCGCCTGAAAATAAAATTGGAACCTAGAACAAAAAACGCCAATCCGCTCGAAAATAAAAAATAGAACCTAGAACAAACTCCAAACATTCTAAATGCAAGAGAGGAAACAATAACCAATTTTAAAAAATTAGAGCACAGCACGGCACCATCGCCCTCCTCTGCGTACCACAACGAAAAGAGGGCAAGGAGGAATAAATGTGAACGCGTGTAGCGAATTAATTTATAGGTGGAGTAGAGTAAACGAAAGGTGAGGATGAAGCGGTGGAAGAAAATGAACGATAGCGATCAAAAGCTGCCCGAAAAGAAAAAGCATCCAATAATAAAGATAATTATGATAATACGGGGTGCATTGGATTCTTTCCACGACTGACTTTGCTGTGTTGGAAGAGCGCATGTATGTTTGGCCTCTCATTCTTTGAATGACACGCAAAACTTGTTAGTCCGCTCCCCAAGGTATTCCATAAGTGCAATATTTACTTGCTAGAATATAACTAGCGTTTTCAAGAAAAAGGTGTAAAGACATGTCAAGTTCTAGATGAATGTAGAGTGGTACAAAGGTAGTGCGTACAAAGGTAGTGCAATAGTGTTATAGGAAATAAGGATGTGGAGGTGGAGAGGATGAGGAATTTAGAGGCAAAGAATAGTGTTATAGGAAATAAGGATGTGGAGGTGGAGAGGATGAGGAATTTAGAGGCGAAGGGTGGGTTTATCATTGGAAGAGTGAACTTACCATTGGGTTTTGATTTCAAATGAGGAGATGAGGGGGTGGGTTTATATTTGATTTTGATTTTAAATGAAGAAGGGAAGAGTGAATGTTACCTTATCGCAAAATAAGATCTATTAATGCACATACCATCCATAATGAGGATTACTAATAATTGGATGCAAACAAAACATTCTCAATAATGAAGATCGCAGAACCCAAATGAATTTCACAATTGATAAAACATGAAACTCATTATGCAATTAAATGTTCATATTTATTCGCTCATGTACATGGGCCATAATTGGGCATTATAGTAAATTCCATAAACATATTAGTATAGAAGGTTTAAATTAATAATGGAGTTTGTAACTTTTTGAAAAATGGAAGGAGCAACTTAAGTAGTTTTACCAATGGAAATAAAATAAATTTGATGTTGCTATCTACTTAGCTTCAAACAATAGTTGATCTTACAAGATAATATACAAACAAGGAGGACTCAATCTAAAAGTTTAACTCAGCTAATTGTCACTAATGATGATGGTATCTTTGTTAGTATAATGCCAATAGGTGGCTTATTATAACCCCTTAGGTTAGGCACGATAATCTACACTAACGAGCTTACTAGGGGTGCCATCCATGAATGTGAGGAAACATATCTCAGTTGGTCCAAAAGGTTTTCCATGGAATAATAAGATATTAAGAAGATGACATGCCATTCCCAACCATCTTACACCATATTTCTATTGTCATTTAACTGTTTCATTATTATTTGCAACACAAAAGGTATATGTCCATATCATTAATGTGTTGTAGTGTACAAGGTTACATGACTTGAATTTTAGCACATTTGTGTTGTTCCTATGTCACTACCACAATGAGCCACAATCATTGGATTTAGGCCACAATGTTAGTTTTGTGCATAACCATCCCAAGGTGACATACTAATTTTATCATTAACACAAATATCATTCTACTTATATTTTAAGTCAATTATTTTCTTCACTAGGATTGTTAACCCATATATTGTTGAGATTCAACAAGATGATGATCCTAGTGAAAATTAAGCACCTTCACTAGGTGGGGCCCGCAGGCTATTTTTAGGTGTATGTCTATTTTTAGAATGGTGAGCATATTCTAAAATTAGCAAGACGCTGATTTTAGATGCTTGAGAAAATTCTATCTTTAGATGAGTTTCTATTTTTAGAACATGGGCGAAGTCTATTTATAAATCGCATATCTAAAAATAGAATGCATGTCGATTATTATTAGCCCTTAGTGATAGTCAGACAATAAATAATAACTTATTCTCTTGGAGCACTTGATTTCAGTTAACTGATGTGGCAAACCAGTTCGCTGAGGGAATTACGAGTTGCAAGGTTGGTTGGTGACTCGTGCATGATGGACTTCATTGCAACTAAGTGTGACACAGTTGTAACAGAGTTGGAAGAGTAGTTATGGGAGTCGTTATTTAGTTTAACTCAGTTAAGTGAGTTAAACTCAGTTGTGCTAGTTGTAACTAAAGATACACTAGTGAAAGATGAGTGAATTAATTATTTAATCAATTCACAAGTAGTGTCTTACTTGCAATTGAAGAAATACAACAATTAACTACTTGCATGTCAAATCCAGTGGAGACCCATTGGAGAGATAGGTGAAAGGGTGTGTTTGACTATCAGTTGTGACTATCGTGATGCATTCAATGCACCTACACACACACTGGAGTTGCCAATGAGGATTGCACAGTCAAATCAAGGAAAGATCGAATTCATTTAGGGATCTTCTTCAACAAGGATTGCGTAGTGGAGGCAGGCTGTCAGGAGGTAGTAAATTGGTGCATGTGTGAACCAATTTTTGTATGGCAGTGTGAGACGATTGTAGATTGTACTGAGAGCTCTATGAGTTGAGCTTTGTATGACATTGTTTCATGATTCCATGATATACATAATATATGATAGTTGGGGTTTTTAGCTTTAAGATTTCCCGGTAAAACATCTTGTTATGTGCGATTGATTTTTCTTCATATGTTTTGCAATTTGCGATTTAATTTCCGCAAGAATTGAATAGAAGGATTATGTATTTAATAGTGGATTTAATTGTTAGATCAGGGGAGTCCGGTAATATACATGCATATTGTATAAATTTCTACATGGTATCAGAGCAGTGTTAATCACTGAAGATTGCAATATTGAAGCAGTGTTGAGTTGTGTTGGTGGAACAATTCGAATTTGCTGCAAGAATTTCTTGGTGTGACAGTTGAGTAAACATTGAAATGGCTTTCAATGGGTTGCGGTTGGAGTATGCACTTGAGGGCAGCTCGAACTACATAGCCTGGAAGGATAGGATGGAGGCGGTGCTTGAAGATAATGGCTTGAAGGATTTTATCGATATCGATGTTCCTAAGCCCACTTCGACGGATGTTGCATTACTTAATGCCTGGCAAAAGAAAGTAGCGAAGACGAGAAGAATTTTGTTGGAAGATGTGAATGACCATATTGTGTCAAGCCTTCATGGGAAAGCTGCTCCATCTGCAGTGTGGAAGGCTTTGACAGATCTTTTCCAAAGCAGCAGCGACCATAGGAAGTTGGCGCTGAAAGGTAAACTCAGAAAAATCAAAATGGAGAAGGGCAACATTATTCCAAAGTATCTCACGAAGTTTGTCCAATGTGGGGATGAGCTGGGGAGTGTGTGAATTACAGTTGTTGATGATGACTTGGTGAGATTGGCTCTCCTTGGACTTCCGAAGAGTTGGCACAGTTATCAAGACTCTATCAATGGGCGGGAGAAACTATCGGATTGGGAGCGACTTTGGTCGAATCTAGTGTAGGAGGAGATAAGGTGGAATACCAGGGATGGCTCTTCATCAAAGCATGATGATGAAGAGGATTGTGCTTTGGCTGCCAAAGCGAGGAAAGGGAAGGGGAATAAATTCCATTCAAAATCTGAGGCTAAAGGTAAGAAGCTGGATTTGTCTAAGGTGAAGTGCTTTCACTGTCACGAACATGGGCATCTTGCCACCAACTGCCCAAAGAAAAAGAAGAACAAGAAGGTTGCTAGAGCTGCAACTGGTGAGGCCCTTACCTTGCAATTTCAACTTGATTTCTCTTTGATCGCATGCTTGGTTTCAAGTGCAATGGGATCAGTGTGGTATCTTAATAGTGGTGCTTCCTTCCACATGACGAGAGATAAGGAGCTTTTCAGCGACTTGGAGGAGAAAGATCTCCAAATGCATATAGAGATGGGTGACAATGGACGATACAATGCGACCGGAATTGGTACCATTAAATTTGAGAGGGAGTCAGGTAAACCATTTATGTTGAAAGATGTTATGCATGTTTTAGGTCTAAAGAAGAACTTGGTCTCAGTCACGATGTTGGAGGACAGAGGTTATGACATTGTTTTCAGCCATGGAAAAGCCTTAGTGTGACATAAAACAACGGGTCAAACCAAGAGGATAGGGATTCGAGTCAAGAATCTCTACAAACTGGAGGTAGATGGTTGTGCTCCAATGGTGGGCAAAGAAGAAGAAGTGGTGAGCCGGGATGAGGGAAAATTATGGCACAGAAGATTGGGCCATCTTCACCATGGCACCCTGAAGATTTTGCAGCAAATTTCTACTGGACTTCCCAAGGGTACACTTGCACAGATAGATCAATGCAAGGGATTTATTATGGGTAAGTTTGTGAAGACAACCTTTCACGAAAAGGAGAACCATGCTTCGATGATCCTGGAGAGAGTACACACAGACGTGTGTGGACCATTCTTGGTTGCTTCAACAGTAAAACACATGTATTATGTTATTTTTGTTGATGGTTATTCTCGTAGATGTTGGATCTTCTTTATGCAGAAGAAGGATTAAACATTCTCAAAGTTCCATGAGTTTAAAGCATTGGTGGAGAAGAAGTCAGGGAAGCAAGTGAAGGCTCTGCAGAGCGATAATGGTGGTGAATATATCTCGAACGAATTCAAAGACTTCTGTAGCAAAGAAGGAATTCGAAGAGAACTCATAGCGCCTCATAACCCACAACAGAATGGGGTCGCGGAGAGGAAGAACAAAACGATCGTGGGTGTTGCACGAGCTATGTTTCATGATCAGGGCCTACCAATGCACTTGTGGGCGAAAGCATGCAACACTGCGGTTTATGTGAAAAACCGTTGTCCTTATAGAGTACTTGGCATGAGTACACTTGAAGAAGCTTTCACTGATAAGAAACCAGATGTTTCTCACTTTAAGATTTTTGGCTCATCTGTTTATGTTCATGTGACCAAGAACGCCAGGAAGAAGCTAGAGCCGACTGCAGAAGTTGGGATTTTTATCTGGTACACATAAAAATCCCATAATTATCATGTGTATTTTCCAAACAATCGAATGATTGTGGTGCGACGGGATATAAAATTTAATGAGGAGAAAGCCATGAAGTTGTCGCTTGAGAGGGAGCTACACTTGCATGCAGATGAGGAACTTCTTGTTCCCAAAGATGAGCCTCGAGATGTCGATCAACCACAGGAGGACGATCATGGAGTGGAGGAGTCCACTCACGTAGAGCTAAACATCAGAACTGGTAGAACGCGTACCACATAAGCTAAGAGGCTGAAGCTTGATGCGACACAGAATGTAGGAGTTCCTACTTCACAGCGTAAACAGACAGTCTCCTGACCGATATACTGGATACATGTCTCTCATGAGAAAATGTATTGTGATATACCCATATTATTTTCAGGAAGCAGTGTAGGAGCCCACATGGGTAGATGCAATAGTGTAGGAGTATGACTCCATTGTCAGAAACAGTGCTTGGTAAATTTTTCAAAGGCCGGTTGATAAATAAATGGTAGGTTCAATATGGATCTACAAGGTAAAGCAAGCTGTGAATGGGAGTGTTGAAAAGTATAAGGCAAGATTTGTTGCTTGGGGCTTCTCACAGATTGAGGGGATTGATTATGAAGAAACCTTTGCACCTGTCGCACGATATACTTCCATAAGGACCATCCTTTCTCTCTCAGCGCAGATGGGTTGGCAAATTCATCAGATGGATGTGAAGACTGCATTCCTTAATGGGATCATTGAGGAAGAAGAGTACATTGAGCAGCCTAAATGATTTGAGATCTTCAACAGCAAGTCGCATGTGTGCAGAATCAAAAGAGCATTGTATGGGCTGAAGCAAGCACCCTGTGCTTGGTACACTTGGATCGACAACTATTTCACTGGACTTGGCTTCACCAAGAGTGAGACAGATGCAAACCTATACCAGATAGTGGTGGAGGGTAAGATTTTAATAATTGTTCTTTATGTTGATGATTTAATACTGACTGGTGTGTTGGACATTGGGTTCAATGCTCCCCATGTGTTTCGCGACATGGACTAACCACTTCTCATGGATCCTAACTCTAGAAATTGTAGCGGAGGTCTGCGGGTTTTGGTCTAACGACAATCGTGATTCCAACAATTGGTATCAGAGCAACAGGTCTCGAGTTCGAAACTCACCCGGCTCGTGTTGGGGGGGAGATTGTTGGACATTGGGTTCAACGCTCCCTGTGTGTTTCGCAACATGGACTAACCACCTCTCGTGGATCCTAACTCTGGCGATTGTAACGGAGGCCTGCGGTTTTGGTCTAAAGACAATCGTGGTTCCAACATGGTGATGAGCAGCTGATACACTCATGCAAGGAGGACCTTGCAAAAGAGTTCGAGATGAAATATATGGGTCTCCTTCATTATTTCCTTAGATTGGAAATATGGCAGCAAGAAGGTGAACTTTTAGTGTCTCAAGGCAAGTATGCTCGAGAGATACTTGGTAAGTTTCACATGGAGGACTGAAAACCCATGGATACTCCTCTTCCAGGAAATTGGAGGAAAGAGGATGATACATCGACAGAGGTAGTGGATGCTACTTTCTATCAACAGTTGGTGGGTTCGCTCATGTATTTAGTTAATACAAGAATGAACATATGTTATGCAGTGAACCAGCTTAGTCAAGTGATGGTTAAGCCTACCACGCTCTTTTGGAAGGCAGGCAAGCATGTCCTCAGATATCTCAGGGGCACATCTGAGTATGGCTTATGGTACAGACAGAAAAATGAAGTGAAGTTGAATGGCTTCACGGATGCAGTTTTGGCAGGCAGCCCAACGGACAAAAAGAGCACATCAGGAGGGGTTTTCAGTATCAGATCTACGACTGTTTCTTGGTACAGCAGGAAACGGAGATTTGTGGCACTCAGTTCACCGGAAGTAGAATACATGGCAATAATTCAAGCTGGATGTGAGGCTATCTGGATGAGGAATATCCTAGTCGGTTTGTCCGGTTTGTTTGGTTCTCATTTATATCCTACAGTGATTCATTGTGATAATCAGAGTTGCATTAAACTCTCACACTACAAGGAAAAGACCCTCTATCGGATGTTTTTGAGGAACCCCTTATAAAAATACCCTAGACATCCGTTTCTAGCGAAGGTTACTAGAGGAGGTTGGCGGGTAGAGGTGTTTGCGGATGTATTTCATACAGTGCGGTTATCACCATAAAACGGAGCATTCAACACGAGAAAGCACGGGTGCACACAAAACATTGGCACACCGGACACCGTGCGCTCCGTACACACCTGCCTAGTGCATTTCCTTTATTTAGCGCACTGGTGCCTCATAAAAAGAGTGTGAAAAAAAATCGTCTGGTGCGGAATGAAGAAAACGCACTAGTGCTCCCATAAAACCCATGCACCAGAACAGGGTTAAATTTAAAAAAAAAAAAAATACGGCAAAAAAACCACACAAAACATTGGCACACTGGACACTGTGCACTTCGTACATACCTGCCCGGTGCACTTTATTACTATAGCGCCCCAGTGCTTAACACATAATCCACACCGGTGCCTCATAAAAAGCGTGCGAAAACATAAACCGCCTGGAGCGGAATGACGAAAACACACGGGTACGCCCATAAACCCAGTGCACCAGAATGGGATTAAATAAAAAAATAATAATAACGGCAAAAAACCGAACAAAACATTGGCACACCAGACACTATGCACTCCGTACACACCCGCTCAGTGCGTTTTATTACTCTAGCACCCTGGTGCATTACAGAGCATCTGCACCGGTGCCTCATAAAAAGCGTATGAAAAATGAAACCGACCCGCACGGAATGACGAAAATGCACCAGTACGTCCATAGAATCCCACGCACTGGAAGGGGGTTAAATAAAAAAAAATAGGGCCAAAAAAATGCACAAAACATTGGCACACCGGACATCATGCGCTCCGTACACCCCTTCTGGTGCGTTGTATTACTGGTGCGCACCGGTGCTTTACAGAGCGCTCACACCGGTGCCTTGTAAAAAGCACGTGAACACAAAAACCGCCCGGTGCGGACTAAAGAAAACGCACTGGTGTGCCTATAAAATCTCGCGAACCAGAACATGATTTAAAAAAAAAGGGGGCCAAAAAACCGCATTTTTCACTTTTGTCAGTGCTACAAAGCTCTCAAGCACTAGTGCAATTTATCCATGTCTGAGCCGCACTGAATCTGGGGCAGTACCGATAGGCGCACCGTGTTATTTTTTAAAAAAATTAAAAATTGCGATGCAGTCGTTTACCCGGTCGCACCATTGACAATGTGGAATAGCGACAACATGGTGCGTTGACTAAATTTTCTGCCCCAGTGCTGGTAATTTTATCAACGCACCGTGTTGCCGCTATTCCACATTGTCAACAGTGCGGCCTGGTAAATCGGTGCTTACGGTGTCCACACTGGTTCCGGGGCAGTACCGAAGGCGCACCATGTTATTTATTTTATTTTTTTTAAAGTGCGGTGCGGTTTGTTATCCGGCTGCAACGTTGACCTAGTTGAATAGTTGCGACGCGGTGCGTTGACTAAAATAGCAGCTCCGGGGCGACTATTTTTGTCAGCACACAGCTTTCCGTATTTCACTTGGGTCAACGGTGCAGCCTTATAAAATGCCACACCGTTCACTATGTCACAATGGCAGGAGGTTGGTCTGCTGAATTACCTATACACCTCAAGGTGTAGAGTTTCGTCAGCGTACCACCCTTCTAACTCAGTACATAATCAATGGTGCACTATAAATTCTTCTGTAGCACAGTCATCAGGGCGCTTAATATTATTAGGTGCACCGAATCCGGTGTGCTCCATAGAAAGACGCATCGTTACCAGTGCTTGACTGTGTTTTCGGCGCACCAACTGTTTTTTTATTTTGTTTAAAAATATATATATATATATATATGTATATTTCTAAATATATGTTTTATTTAATAAAAAAATTGTGTTTAATATGTCAATCATTTAGAGACATGAAAGGAGAGAAGAGGAGGAACAACAACAACAACAAGCGGAGCAGTATAACATGGTTCGCCTATGGGAGGCACGAGAGAGGGAGAGAGATGCGTACCCTCGCCCTATTATAGCAGCTACGCAGGGGCTCCTAAGGCAGGTAGGCCTCCCCAAGTTCTATGAGGAGGCTACTTCCCTAAAGGGCCATAATTTTCTTTTGAGACATCTTATCTGAAGGTGGAATGCCCAGCAACAGGCATTCCAGGTTGGTATCAACTAGTGGTACACGCCCACTGAGGAGGACATATACTTCATTACAGGGCTATCGAGGAAAGGGGTGGATTTTCCATCGTTCCCAGATGTTCCAGTTGGCTATGCAGTAGGGAGTCAGTTAGTTTACTCGCAGAGATACATTGGAGAAAATGTGTTGTATCCTACAGAGTTTCGGGTTGCTGGTGGTCAGTTACGTATTGGTGCATTTGGTAGGGAGGAGGTGCAGTGTCTCTCACTTATTATTTCGACCATTTTGCACAACACCAGTGACGGGAAATGCATTTGTTGCCCGCTTCTATATTATGTTGATTCTTTAGTACAGGAGCCACGACTTGTCAGGTGGTCTGCCATTTTTTTTTTTTGCGGCAGTTTTGTACAGCCTTAGATAGATATCGTGTTCATGCACAAGGGAGGGTGAACTTCCCTTTTACTTCAGAGATTTTTTGTTTATCTTTTTAGAGGTTTCCAAAGACGAGGCCTACTTTTCTTTGACAACCTCGTAGGATGACGTTTGAGGCACGTATGCACATGTGGGGTCAGATGATGCCCAAGAGGGGTGACACTGAGTTTTTTGCAAGGATATCGCAGGATGCACTGGAGTTGCTAGCCAGTGTTGATGAGAATCCATTCTTATGGTCCCTTGTCCTTACGCGGGTTTGGATTGGCGAGGGTGTGCCAACATCCTCTTCACAGTTGATGAGTCGCCAGATGATAGAGGTAATATTATTGTTTTATATATTTAAAGTTATTCTAGCATGTTCTTTAACTTGTTTTTATTAAATTGTCTAATTATTGTTGTGTACTTGTATATAATTTGCAGACATTGGATCTTTTAATGGTGAGGAGATGCCGACACTAGTACCACGTGATCCAGGTGTGGATCTAGCTGATGATGATTAGGGCATGGCAGATGCCAAGGATCATCAGGAGGTTGGTGCTAGGCGCGGTCGACATGATGTTAGATATTGGATGGAGTTGGGCGACCAACTCAGTGCATTGGTTGTTGAGGCGAGCATCAGGCCCGCTCATTACAGAGACATAGAGGTCGATGATAGGCTATTACATATGTGGAGAGGCATGTCGCGTGACATGTACAACCTGATGCGCCATGTCGTAGGAGTTACGACAGCTTTTACGTGACTGACGAGGACTGTTGAACGTTATAGGCGTGGTCGTGACATAGCAGGTGATGGATAATCCACGAGCAACGACTCTTCATCTCATGATCGTTTACCTCACGCCATGTCAGATGAGCATGAGCCTCCACTAGCATCCAACAGTAGTCATCATGGAGATGAGGCTGGACCATTGGTCACGTCCAGTCAGCTGCCTGCAGCATCCATCAGTACTCATGATCATGAGCAGGTTGGACCATCAACTGTTGAGGCTACACCATTGACTGAGCAGGCCTCCACTAGTACTGATATTGATGTTGTACTACCACCAGCTGATCCATGACATTTATATTACAGTTGTATATTTTTAACATTATTCAATATATATATATATATATATATATATATATATATATATATATATATATATATATATGGTCCATGTATTTTATGTTCATGTTGCAGTTGTACTTAATTTACATGTTGGTGATCATCATGATGTGTATATTGTTAGGTCATGTTATATATGTGCATTTAATGTGTATGTGATGATAGCATGAATTATTTGACATGAGATGTATATTTGATGTTTGTGTTGTGATGAATATGTTAATATATAATGTTAATTGTGTTTTGTTAGATGATCGTGATCACGATGATGTTAACGATTTTGAATGTGTTTTTTAGTCAAATATGATGTTTGTACGATGGTTATCATGAATGTGATGTTTATTAATTAATTAATACTAAATGATCATGGTATTTTAAAAATGTAATATTTGTAATTCTAATTGTATGTAAAATTATAAAATTGTAATTGTAATGGTATATATGTAAATTTGTAAAATTGTAATGGTAATTGTAATTTTTTAATTTGTAAAATTGTAATTGTGTATATGTAATGTTGGGGTTCCCATGTTTTGGCAAGGTTGGCAATACCAAAAGATGAGACAACATAAAACCACTTTCAGACCTCAGGATCTAGCCCTCCTAGGTCCAGAGAGGGATCTCTCTATGATATGTCCAAGGTATGTAACTTTGAAGCCCAATGTTAAGATGTTAGGCTAGTTATAAAGCTCGGGGTTTGTTTGTTTGATTGTTTGTTTGGTTGCTAGTCATCAGGAAGGAAGGGTTCAATGTAAGACAAGGATGAGCAAAGAGGAATAATACAGAGGTGAAGTACTCCCGGGAACATTCAAGACCATTGGGCAATGGAGTCAGGAAAGGATTTGCTTGCTAATCAGTAGGCAGGCTTTCTGTTGGGCTAGTCATCTAAAACATTGGATCTTAAACATATTTGTGGTATGGGATGGCAGGAAAGAGGAGGCACACAGATTTAGACACAAAGTTAAAGACCAGCTGGTCGCACAAGGATCCTAGTGGACAGGGCTAACTCTAATCCCCAGTGTTCCCAAATCTTCTAGCTAAATCTCAACCAGAACATCTAAGAACTGATTCATTCAATTCATACATCAGAGAGCAGGCAATAACATCCACTACACTGGTTAAATCAACTGAAACCGATTCTTAGATAACACATTTAGTAGAAAACATCGAAGGCAAGGAGAGCAAAAACATAGGGTACCTAACAAGGGTAAATCCTATGCCAATATTCTTATGCAAGCTAGTGGAAACGAAATGAAATGAATTAAAACACAGAGATAGGAAAACATCACCGCTGCTTTAGATCAGGATCCAAAGAAATGTGCTTGTCATATTGAATAGCAATACCAGTCAAGTACAACATTGCCAATAGCTGAATACTCAGTCTGAAATCATATTCCTCAACCTATCTTACAACTTTACACAGGGACTGTGTCTCAAAAGAAACTACTTACAATTCTCTAATAACCGATCAACAACCTTTACACTGAGTTTCTTTATGAATTTATAGCTTCAGTGGAGCAGAGAAGGTAGGTGAAAAACTAAATGCAGCATTAAAAACTCAGCAGAGGGAGAAGGCCGAAGGCCACTCTATATAAATTCTGTGCATTAATCTGTAGCACTCTTGGGTGAAAGAGTGGTCTTCGTCAGGTTTCCATTTACTCCAGGTATGACTTTGATGTACTCTGCTGCAGCACTCTGTAGTACTTTTGGTGAATAAACAAAATGAAGATAAATGATGCTTGGATCTGCCATACTTGTGAAACAAATGCTTTGATAGCACCAGGACTGTTGTCAGGGCAGGGAGTCTCTCTAGAACACGGCATAGATTGAACATTGCATGGGCACTTTGTCCTTTAGTGGGAAAACATTCTGCTGATGTGAGAACCTCAATGATATGTTTTTCTATGTGCAGTACCCTTTGTGTGATCCATGATGTCGCTAATCTAGTGCTTTTCCTCTAAACCACTGTATTAAGGCTCAAAATCTTCAATACTGAACGTTGAGCTCGTTGATCATTAGCTGGTGTTTCTCTGCCGCTTCATAAATGTCTTAATCTGCAAAATCTGGGCTTTAATAGTGCCGGATAGGTTTTCCGCGGAGATTGAACTATCCTTGAATAATATTTATGCTGCCGCTACCTTTCTGGGCATTTTCCTGTAGTACCAGCTTCCAAATTCAACTCTCTCTGCGCAACGCGCCATTTAAAGTAGTACATATGAATCATGGCAGTGTCGCCTCTTTGCAACCCTGCAAAATACGAAAACTGGTTAAGAAAACAATACATGGGGTCGAACGATGTGAGTGACTCCGAGGATGATAGTGGGACGACGGAGAAAAGGTGAAAAAATGCAGAGGAATGGTGGACAAATGCTTTGGTGAAGGTTGGCGGAGTGCCGAGGAATTTTAACGTGAAAACCTTAATTTTGACCCTTTGAAATGGAGTATATATGAAGGGACGGCAAATGTACGATGAAACACGTGTACTGGTGATGTGGCAGGGGACGGTCAACGGCGGGTATGTGAATAATTTCGGACTGTCCGATCTCAGGAGGAGATCAACGGTGGGAAACACGGCGGAGGGCAATGAATGGTGGGCGAGGGGTACAGTGACCATGGATTATCGTGTGCACAACTTCGTGGAGAAATCGCCGTTAGATTGCCTGCCCCAGATCAGACGACGCACAATGATATCGCTCTGCGTCCACGGACGAACTTTAATGTGCGATGGGAGGGTGGTTTTCTAGCCGTACCGGTGCCACACATCGAGCGATGCATGGAATTGCTCCGAAAAAATAAAAAACCTCCAACCCTCAGAAGGCGGTGCGATAGATATAGGCGGTTTTAGAACAAGGAGTACTCGCGTGGGGACCACAGAAGCGGGTAAACTTTGGCCGTTGATTTATTGGGTAAACGAACGGTGGAGAGCGCTTCCGACATTTATTTGCAATAAGCGCCTTTCGCCCCAGCACATGGTCACGGCGCTGGGTCCTGTGGAGGGAGATGGTGCAGGGGGCTCGACCGAAAGTACTAGGGCCACATATATGGAAAACGTGGATTATGGCCCATTTTATTGTATTTTAAGGCCGTGGAAGGGTAACGATGGAGGAAAAAAGGGGAAATAGGCCAAACAAAGGGTGTAGGAATGACTCAAGTGGGTATGGGTATGGTTTAGAAGGATTAGAGGGGAATTTCGATGAAGGGGGACAAGGGGGTAGAATGGGATGTTTCTGCAGGGGTACAAGGGGCAAATGAAGGCCTTTGGGGGATTATTTTGCAATCAATGAGACCTTACTAAGGGAGTCAGTAGAGGGATCTTATCAAAGGCAAAGCACATGAGACTTCAAGGATGATGTGTCTTCAGGGGAGATGCATTCCTTGAAGACTCAACAACAATTTAGCCCCCTACTTTGCTTGTCAAAAATTCATAGGGGGGCTAACAGTGGCTCCACATGGGGATGGCTTCTTCTTGGAGGAGTCAAGAATTCAGAAAATAAATCTTTGGTGTAGGCCAGATGCCTGCTGCTTGAGCCACCTTCCTTCTTTGATTTTCAGCTGCCACAATTGTGAAGACATCAACTTAGCAGAAAAACTTCCCCAATCAATCTACCTACCCACACTACAATCCTAGCATTTTCTTCTTCTAGGGTGCATTTGGACTAGCAGACCCTTTACATCATTTTTATTTTTACAAACAAGAAAATAAACCTATTCTATTTCTACCCTTATTACTCCATGAGACTAGATTAAACTGTTGGTCTCACATGTTTCTCTACCTAATCTAATATCTGTTGGGATTAAACTGTACAGCATATTTCTTCTCTACATTCTACAACAAAAATTTAAAAACAGACAAACTAGGATTAGACGGTCTAGTTTGTTGTTGATCCAAGGCATAAAGACAGTTGCACATGGACAGAAATTTGCAGAAAACTGAAAACAAAACTACGAAGGCTTGAAATCTGAAGCTTGAAGTATCCTTCTTTCTTTGTGACTCAAATTTTGGGCTTGTTGGAGTCACTTTCTTTTCTTCATCTCAGCTCTAGTTTTGGGCATGTTAGAGCTGATCCTTCTTTCTTCTTTGCTGGTCCAGATTTTGAGCATATGTTAGGACCAGCTACTTTGCTTCCTCTGGCTCAGGTTTTGATCATATTAGAGCCAATCCTTTGCACTTCAGAGGTTCATGTTTTGAGCATGTATGAACCTCTCTTTTCTCTCTGTTTTTTTTTTGAAACATTTTTCTCTTTTCTTGAAAACAAAACACTGCAATGGTATGTACAATGGAAATGAAAACTGGAAATCAGAAATCAGCAGAAGTAGTGTTTGAGCATCCTGCCATTGACAGGACCCCCAAACAACTCTGTACCATCTAATTCCTGTAGGAAAAAAGCATTTGGGCCCATAGTGGCCTGGATGATGTATGGACCTTTCCACAAACTGTCAAACTTGTCGTGCTTTCCTTTATCCTCTCTCCTTGAGTCCCACTTCAGAAATTTATCTCTGATTTTGAAATTTGCAGCCTTGGTTCTTTTGTCAAACAATTTCTTTATGTTTTCCTGAACTCTGATAGCTCTGCTGTAGACCTCCTCCCTTGTTTGCTGGAGATGAATTGTTTGATTTATTCTCCTCACCATACTGTCCTCTTCTGTCTGAATCTCTTGGACCAGTTTGATCACTGGTACTCCTAGGCTTGTGGGAAAAACTGCTTCTGTACCATAGACAAGCTGATATGGTGACATGCCAATGGATTTCTTTGTTGTAAGCCTATCATCCCACAAGGCATGCACTAACTTGTTATTCCATGACTTTTTGTTCTCTTCCAGCAGCTTTTTGATGATGGCCACTAGGCTCTTGTTTGATGATTCAGCTAAGCCATTACCTTGAGGCTAATAGGTATTTGAATGACCAAGTGCTATTTGACACCTGTGAAAAAAATCAACCATTTTCTTGGATCCAAAGGCAACAACGTTATCAGTGATTATTTTCCTTGGGCAGCCAAACCGAGAGAGGATATGACCTTCTAGGAAACTAATGATGACTGAATCTGTGGCATTCCTAGTAGGTATGGCCTCTATCCACTTAGTGAAGTAGTCTATGGCTGTTAGGATCCATTTGTGTTGTGTAGAAGAAGCTGGGTGAATTTCTCCTATAAAATCCAGGCCCCATTGCATAAAGGGACCTTCAACAGTGATGGGTTGTAGAGCTAAAGGGAGGAGTTTTCTTTTGCCTTCAAAAATCTGGCATTTGTGGCAGGAAATTATCATCTTATGGATATCATTGAAAAGTGTAGGCCAATAGTAGCCAGCTCTGAGTATTTTGTTTGCAGTGGCTTTCCAGTTCAGGTGACCTCCACATTCTCCTGCATGGAATTCTTGTTTAATCCTTTCTGCTTCAGATTCAGGCAAACATTTAAGCAACATGCCATTTGGATTTTTCTAGTATAAGCATCTATTCAAAATACAGTAACTTCTAGCTTTTAGCTTTAAGAATCTAGCCTTGGTCTTTGATAGTTAAGGAGGGGCATTGAGGTGTGTAAGCACATACAAAATGTCAAAATACCAAGGAGAGATTTGAAACTTTTCCTCGACAGTGGGATCGGGCAATCCCCATTGCTCATCCAAGGTATTTACCATGTTAATATCAAGGGCTTGTAAATTTGATTTAGCCATTAGTTGAGCTAAGCCCTGACCTTTAATCAGTTTGGTGGGTTTTATCTCAAGGTCGTATTCTAAGATCACAGCAATCCATTTGCCCCTTTTCCCATCTGGGTCTTGGGACAAGATGTCTTTAACCACTATATTTGGCACACAGGCTATGGTGTGGGAATGCAGTATGTATACCCTAAAGTATTTCAAGGCCTTAATCATAGCATAGGCATGTTTTTCCATTATGTTGTATTTCAAGGGTGCGTCCCTGAGTGCTTTGCTGAAGAAAGAAATGGGCTGTTCCATTCCCTATGGGTTTTTCTGTAGTAGAACTGCAGCTATTGTATGCTTGGAGGCAAATGAAAAAATTAGGAAATCTTTTAAGAAATCTGGGCTGATTAGGACAGGAGCCTGGGTGAGTGCAAGTTTTACTGATTCAAATGATTTCTTAGCTTCAACAGTCCACTTAACTCCTACACCTTTCTTCAGCATGTTAGCCATATTCCTAAGGTGTTCAGCTAGGTTGGGAATAAACCTCCTGAGGAAGTTAATTTTCCCAATGAATGACTGTAACTCCTTGATGTTCCTCGGTTGTGTGATTTGTAGTATTCCCTCAAATCTTTGTGGATCTATCCTAATCCCTTTCTCGGATATGATATGGCCAAGGATTTTTCCTTCTTGTAGCCCAAATACAGTATTTTTAGGATTCAATGACAGGCCAAACCTTCTACATTTTTCAAACACCTTCCTTAGATGTTTTAGGTGTTCTTCCTCAGTCTTGGAATAGAATGTTATGTCATCCAGATAGATGACAATGAAGTGTCCTATTTCGTCTAAAAAAACTATGTCCATTGCTCTTTGGAAGGTTGCGTCAGCGTTCATCAATCCAAAAGGCATCTTTACATACATAAAGGTGCCCCATGGAGTGGTAAAAGTTGTCTTGAGTTGGTCTTCTCGGATTACTAAGACTTGGTTGTATCCTGAAAAACCATCTAGCAGGGAGATCCTTTTAGAACCTATTACCCTCTGAAGAATGTGTTCCATTTTTGGCAAAGGATAATTATCTTTAAGTGAGGCTCTATTGAGATTTCTGAAGTCTATACATAGCCTGATTTCCCCTGTTTTCTTTCTCACAGCCACTAAATTCGATACCCAATCAGAGAACCTCACATGAACTATTATGCCTGCCTCATACATCTTTTTAATCTCCTTTTCAATTGCAGGCAATTGTTTCGGGTTTATTCTACGAAGTTTCTACCTGAAGGGTTTCTGATTTTCTTTTAAGGGTATTTTGTGTTGTATGATGTTCGTGTCATAAGCCTTTAAGTCTTCATAACTCCACGCAAACATGTCAATAAATTCCTTAAAAAGGTCAATGTATTTATTTTTCATGTTTGCAGGAGGAGACTTAGCCAATTTAATTATTTTGGGATTATCTTTTGTGCCTATGTTGCATTCTTCAACGTCAGAGTCCGCGTGCTCTATGGTGGGATTTTTTGCTACATCATCAAAGTCAAAAAGGTCTTCTAAGGGTGCCAGACCTCGAGGTATGTTCTTATTTGTGGCCTGCAGCACCTCTACTTCTTCACTATCTGGGTTTTCACGTTTTTTGTCTGGATTTCCAATCTGTTCGTTTAAAGTGTTTATTTCTATGTTACAGGGTGTCTCTTCCTCATATGAGGAATCTTCACTTAGGCAGCTACTGTCAGATTTGGAGTCTGAATCAGAAAATTCAAACTCATTTCTGCTTACCGGGAAATCCTCAATCTATTTATCTCCTTCAAACACCTGCCAATATTTTTCGTTATCCGGCACTGCAGGTCTGAATTTGGTCTGTATTATGATTTGTTGATCGCTTGGAGTCTTAGGGTATGAGCTAGCTATGCAAGCTAATCTGTTTGCAATGACATTTTGACTCCTAGGAACAAACACTAATTCGTATTCAACAAACGTTTTCAATAAGTCCATAGTGTCATTCCGATAGGCTCTCAATCGAGGATGTTTCGCTGTGTATTCACCATTCCCCTGTTTGATAATCAACTCAGAGTCTCTACGCACAGTTATCCTACGGGCTCCTAGTTTTTTCAACAGAGTTAAACCTAGGATAAGAGCTTCATATTGCAATATTGTTTGTACATTTGAAGTGCAGGTTGTAGGCATGGCTCTCTGCGTAATGACTCTCTGCGTTATGTATCCACACTCCTGCTCCAGCAGTTCTCTTGGTGCAGGACCCATCGAAGTTCATCTCCCACAAGGGTTCGTTTTTCATTTTGTCATCACTTCCTCCCCTACAACTGGGTTCGCCATTATGTCGCATTATAGGGGCTACACTAGGCTGCAGGTTGTTATGTTTTTCGTCATGGGTATGGGAATCAGAGAGGTGACTAGTTGGCTGATTAGGTTTTATTTCTGGTTCATTTTGAGTTCTTGTTTCAGTGCACTGTTCTGAGTTTTCTATGTCTTCCTCCTCCGAGTCTAAAGTAGCCATTATGTTAAAGTCCATGGGCTCTGTTTCCTTGTTGGTATCTTCGTTTTGGGACTTTGACCCTTCTAAGGATTCATCATTACAGAGGATGAAGGAGTCAAGGTCTGTATGCACAGAGTATAAGGGTGAGTTTTCAGGCTTTTTAGGGCTACTAACCAGGAATTTCATTTGTGCCTCCCTGTACAGTCTTCTAAGTTGGCCAAATATTGGGATTGTGGCATAAGCCCCATCCATCTGCATAGTTCCCTGCAGCTTGGCTCCCCATGATCTTGACAATAACATGCCATACTTGGGTGGCACATCTGCCACAACAACATCCATGACCATACATTTTGCTGGAATCTGGGTAAGGCTCACACATAAATCTTTGATCAGGCCAAGACACTTTACTCTGCTAGAGTCAAATGAATCTAGGTCTTTATAGGGACGGGTTATCTCTAGGCCTAATCTTTCCATCACTACTTTAGGCATCAGGTTGTGTGATGCCCCGGAATCATGCATTGCATTGTGGAGAATCTTATCATGGATATTGAGACTGATATAAAAAGGGGGCACTACCCCCTCCTGAAAGTTTCCTTCTATCTTTGGACCAAATAGAAGGGCGGGTTGATCATCACTCAGATTTACAGTGTCACTGTTCTCGCCTAAATTTAATGCTTTCAAAATTTGGCCTTTATATACATCCTGAGTGGCCAACTCAGAGAGTGGGACAGAGATTTTAATTTTTGCAATCTCACTCTCCGAATTGAAGGTGGACTGACTCTTTGGAATGTTCAACTCTGTTTTGTTAGCCACTGCCTTAGTGGCTGAATCAGTGTCTTGCTTCTCATTATGTACAGTGTTTGAAGCTATTTTATCAAGAGCACTAACTGCAGTGTTAGTATTGCTAGTTGGTTTACCTTGTGTATCAGTGTTTTGGTTGTTTTTTTCTTTGTTCTTTCTAGAACTCTCAGCTACTGATTTGTTACTTTCAACAATTGCTTTAGAAGTTTTCTTAGGTCTTTTCTTGATGGTGACCTCAGAAGCTTTTGGTTTGGCAGTTTCTTGGCTCTCTTTGCTTCTAAGTTCATATTTTTCTCTGACCTGCATCATGACATTTTCAAATCCTAACCTGTAATCCTCAGTTTCTAACCATTCCTCATCCCAATAAGAGGGTGGGGAGTGATCTTCTTCTGTGTAACAGTTATGGATTGAATCTTCTGTTTCAAACATATTTATTGTGTTCCCCTCAGGCTCTTCTATGATTCCCTCATCTTCATCAAGAAATTTCTCTTAGAATGGGGGAATAACTTGCTGATCTGATTCTCTTTGTCTGTTGGGAGTAGCATTGTTTCTTCTAAAGTTTTGGTTCTGGTTATGGTTTTGATTTATGTTTTGGTTACTAACTGTGACAACCATTTTTTCCATCATTTGGTATAGCTTCTCCATGTTTTTGGACATGCAGTCATAATTTGGGTCAAACGTAGAAGCTACATTGTCATCTCTATATGTTACCCTTTTCTCAACTCTCAATCTTGCTCTTTTCTCAATCAGATTAGCCTCTACACTCACTGCTCCTTTTTGCATGTCTTCCAACGTGTTGTAATCTTTCTCCCTAAGTTGGTAGGCCATGTTAGCATCAAAGCCTTCGGGGTATTTAGCTAGAGCCATACCTTGGGGAGGTTTCATGTGTGGAGGAAGAGCATTGTAAATGCTGTTAAATCTCGTTGTGTAATCATGGACACTCTCTCCTACGTTTCTTTTAAGGCTCATATATTCTGCTAGGAGTTGGCGAGGGTTGGCCTTAGCCTCCCATTTGTTTATGAAAGTCTGATATAGAGATGGAAGATCATTAATGCTACCCGGAGGTAGGCCCTTGAACCATTTCTTCACACCACCCCCTAAGCTCTGGGCAAAAATTCTCATTTTGACTGTGTCATCATTTATCTCCATGTAGTCAAAAGAATCTTCCATCCTATCTACATGGTGTTGGGCTGTGGTAGACTCTTTAGCAGTGAAGTGTGGGATCTTTGATTGATAATCATTGGGTAATGGTACTAGAGGCTGGGGTAAAACCAAAGGTGCATACCAGGCTGCCATGACGACGTTCTGATGAGGTAAAGGGTTAACTTGAGCAGCTGGTATATGGATGACAGGGATATTATGACCAGCAGAAGGCTGATGAGCAGATCTAAGGTGACTGAGGCCCAATTTTTGGATGAAGTGAATATCAAGAGGTGTAGATGGAGGGGTCTGTCTATTCCCAAGGTGCTTACCACTTTGAGGTGGTGAAGCAGGGGGCCCAAGATCTGGCTGGTCTAGGACACTAAATGACCTAGTTCTTGGTAAACTGTCTTGAGTGCCTAGGTCAACAAATGTATCTGATAGAGCTGTAAAGTCTTTTGGTGCAGAGTTAGCTCTATGGATGTGACTAGAAATAGTTGGTTGTTTAGGTGTAGGAGCTCTCTTGAGGATGCTCTCAAGGTTGTCAACTATTTCAGGTGGGTCTAGGTTAGGATAAGATCTTGTGTGAATGGTTCTTGAAGCCAGAATGTTGTTTTCTGAACAAGCATCTTAACCCTACTTGTTACTTCTACTCTGGTTGATGCTGTTATGGATACTGGTCTCCCAGTGGAGTCTAATGTGAACCAAGATAATCAGCAGGCCTACTGATCACCACTGGAGTCTTTAAATCATTTAGGAATTATGGAGTCACCAGGTGGAAGGTTTAGGATGTTTTTGGAGGGTACACTATCCACCACAGTGCTTATGAGATGTCCCTCTTCAAGGATATCTCCCAAAACACAACAAACTCTAACCAGAGATTGACTGGGAGGGCATTTACCAGATATGTCACCTCTGAAAGAGTGCGAGATCTGGAGGCTACCTGGCCCTTTCCAGAATCTGTCTAAGAGTGTGGGAGAACACAACAAATGGTATAGAGGTTGATGTGTGAATAGGAATACATAACTGCCAACCTAACCAGAGATTGTAGGTTTTCTAAGGCTCCTATGAGGTAGAAGGTGATAAATACTCAGAATGTCCCCAGTGGAGTCGCCATTAAATTTGGGTTCCCATGTTTTGGCAAGGTTGGCAATACCAAAATATGAGACAACATAAAACCACTTTCAGACCTCAGGATCTAGCCCTCCTGGGTCTAGAGAGGGATCTCTCTATGATATGTCCAAGGTATGTAACTTTGAAGCCCAATGTTAAGATGTTAGGCTAGTTATAAAGCTTGGGGTTTGTTTGTTTGATTGTTTGTTTGGTTGCTGGTCATCAGGAAGGAAGGGTTCAATGTAAGACAAGGATGAGCAAAGAGGAATAAGACAAAGGTGAAGTACTCCCGGGAACATTCAAGACCATTGGGAAATGGAGTCAGGAAAGGATTTGCTTGCTAATAAGTAGGCAGGCTTTATGTTGGGCTGGTCATCTAAAACATTGGATCTTAAAGATGATTGTGGTATGGGATGGCAAGAAAGAGGAGGCACACAGATTTAGACACAAATTTAAAGACCAGCTGGTCGCACAAGGATCCTAGTGGACAGGGCTAACTCTAATCCCCAGTGTTCCCAAATCTTCCAGCTAAATCTCAACCAGAACATCTAAGAACTGATTCATTCAATTCATACATCAGAGAGCAGGCAATAACATCCACTACACTGGTTAAATCAACTGAAATCGATTCTTAGATAACACATTTAGTAGAAAACATCGAAGGTAAGGAGAGCAGAAACATAAGGTACCTAACAAGGGTAAATCCTATGCCAATATTATTATGCAAGCCAGTGGAAACGAAATGAAATGAATTAAAACACAGAGATAGGAAAACATCATCGCTGCTTTAGATCAGGATCCAAATAAATGTGCTTGTCATATTGAATAGCAATACCAGTCAAGTACAACATTGCCAATAGCTGAATACTCAGTCTGAAATCATATTCCTAAGCCTATCTTACAACTTTACACAGGGACTGTGTCTCAAAAGAAACTGCTTACAATTCTCTGATAACCGATCAACAACCTTTACAATGAATTTCTTTATGAATTTATAGCTTCAGTGGAGTAGAGAAGGTAGGTGAAAAACTAAATGCAGCATTAAAAACTCAGCAGAGGGAGAAGGCCGAAGGCCACTTTGTATAAATTCTGTGCATTAATCTGTAGCACTCTTGGGTGAAAGAGTGGTCTTCGTCAGGTTTCCATTTACTCCAGGTATGACTTTGATGTACTCTGCTGTAGCACTCTGTAGTAATTTTGGTGAATAAACAAAATGAAGATAAATGATGCTTGGATCTGCCATACTTGTGAAACAAATGCTTTGATAGCACCAGGACTGTTGTCAGGGCAGGGAGTCTCTTTAGAACACGGCATAGATTGAACACTGCATGGGCACTTTGTCCTTTAGTGGGAAAACATTCTGCTGATGTGAGAACCTCGATGATATGTTTTTCTGTGTGCAGTACCCTTTGTGTGATCCATGATGTCACTAATTTGGTGCTTTTCCTATAAACCACTGTATTAAGGCTCAAAATCTTCAATATTGAACGTTGAGCTCGTTGATCATTAGCTGGTGTTTCTCTGCCGCTTCATAAATGTCTTAATCTGCAAAATCTGGGCTTTAATGGCGCCGGATAGGTTTTCCGCGAAGATTGAACTGTCCTTGAATAATATTTATGCCATCGTTACCTTTCTGGCCATTTTCCTGTAGTACCAGCTTCCAAATTCAATTATCTCTGCGCAATGCACCATTTAAAGTAGTACATATGAATCATGGCGGTTTCGCCTCCCTGCAACCCTGCAAAATACGAAAACTGGTTAAGAAAACAATGCATGGGGTCGGACGATGTGAGTGACTGCGAGAATGATAGTGGGACGGCGGAGAAAAGGTGAAAAAATGCAAAGGAATGGTGGAGAAATGCTCTGGTGAAGGTTGGCGCAATGCCAAGGAATTTTAACGTGAAAACCTTAATTTTGACCCTTTGAAATGGAGTATATACGAATGGACGGTGAATGTACGATGAAACACGTGTACTGGTAATGTGGCGGGGGATGGTCAATGGCGGGTATGTGAATAATTTCGGACCGTCCGATCTCAGGAGGAGATCGACGGTGGGAAACACGGCGGAGGGCAAAAAATGGTGGGCCAGGGGTACGGTGACCATGGATTATCGTGTGCGCAACTTCGTGGAGCGATCGCCGTTAGATTGCCTGCCCCAGATCAGATGACGCACAACGATATCGCTCTGCGTCCACAGATGAACTTTAATGCGTGATGGGAGGGTGGTTTTCCAGCTGTACCGGTGCCATGCGTCGAACGATGCATGGAATTGCTCCGAAAAAGAAAAAACCGCCAGCCCTCATAAGGCGGTGCGATAGATATAGGCGGTTTTAGAACAGGGAGTATTGGCATGGGGACCACAGAAGCGGGTAAACTTTGGTCGTTGATTTAGTGGGTAAACGAACGGTGGAGAGCGCTTCCAACATTTATTTGCAATAAGCACCTTTTGCCCCGGCGCATGGTCGCGGCGCTGGGTCTTGTGGAGGGAGATGGTGCAGGGGGCTTGGCCGAAAGGGCTAGGGCCACATATATGGAAAACGTGGATTATGGCCCATTTTATTGTATTTTAAGGCTGTGGAAGGGTAACGATGGAGGAAAAAAGGGGAAATAGGCCAAACAAAGGGTGTAGGAATGACTCAAGAGGGTATGGGTATGGTTTAGAAGGATTAGAGGGGAATTTCGATGAAGGGGGACAAGGGGGTAGAATGGGATGTTTCTGCAGGGGTACAAGGGGCAAATGAAGGCCTTTGGGGGATTATTTTGCAATCAATGAGACCTTACTAAGGGAGTCAGCAGAGGGATCTTATCAAAGGCAAAGCACAAGAGACTTCAAGGATGATGTGTCTTCAGGGGAGATGCATTCCTTGAAGACTCAACAACAATTTAGCCCCCTACTTTGCTTGTCAAAAATTCATAGGGGGGCTAACATGTAAATTTGTAAAATTGTAATTTTTTAATTTGTAAAATTGTAATTGTAATTGTAATTCTAATTCTAATTTTAATTGTAATTGTATGTAAAACATTTGTAAAATTTTAATTGTATTAATGTGAAATGAATTTATTAAAATTTGTAAATTTGTAAATTTGTAAATTTTAAATAATTTTAAAATAATAAATCTAGAATAATATGATTTATTGTAACATAATAAAGTTTAGAAAATAATGCAAATAAATTCATGTACTTTAGAATTATCATTATTTTATTATGATCTTAGATACAAAAAAAAGAACTAATTTATACAGTACGCCATTGTTTTTGAGATCAACATAATTGCAAATAATTATCAAGTGAATTATTGATTTTAACATTAAAACAATGCAAATTACCAATTAATTCAAAATACATATTATAATGTTTTGAAAACCCCATCTTAAAAAGTATAAATATTGATGAAATAACACGTGTACCGTATCACTCTCTGTTCTCATGATCACCCTCATTATCTTCCAGCTCGCATGACATGATAACACTATTGTTATCAAAAATATGTTTTGATCTAGGGTCATGTGTCAATACGAACCACCAATCCCTATCCAACATATCTGGGTAAAAAAACACCTAGTTGCAGTGTTTAGGGAAAACATAGGGCTCCTTAACTTCATCCCACATCTTTCTAGAGTTTATACATATTAGCCTACTATCACGATCTTCCTTTACATTATTCCGATCAAAGGTGTCCCACCACTTACACCTAAAAATAACACATTGGAAAGAAGAGAAATCCACTTTAATGATCTCTTGTATATTTCTGACGTAACATAATGTCCCTCGTACTAGGTTTTGATCGCGGTGGCTAGATCGACTAGATTGATCGAACTCGACTTCCACTCCACAGTCTTGTGTGATGTTTCCAGCATCATCATTTTTTGTGCGAAAATGGTGTCCATATGCCCACATAGATGGGAACAAATGCACCTATTATAAATTTTTTTAAAAAAATCATAGTGTCATATGTCTTATAATAACCCAACAGTTAAAATATGAAAGGTAGATGTCTTGGTGAAAATGTGAAGCTGGGTTACACTTTTTGCCCTTTTTTGAGAAAAAAATTTCATTTTTTTTCGGTTCTTCAACTTTCTGCAAATTATAACAATTTTTCTGTGTAGAATTTAATTTTGCGATAAAAATAAAAGTTGTGAGAAATTTTGTTAGCTTTCTATTACTTATTTTTTGAAAATTTTTTATGCAGATTTTATATGTCAACTTAGCGTTTCTTTGAGTGTGTGTTTCTTAACAATCAAAGGATTCATAAGAAGTCATGTTATGACGCAATGTTGTATTCATTGAAAATTTGTGTTTTTGAAAAAACAAAATGTGTTACAACAATCTAGACAGAGTATATTTTGTTTTTGTCATATTTACAAAGCCAATGGATGCATATCATAATTACTAGAATTTTTTGAACTGGTCCAATACGAAAAACTGCGTATTTTGGATATCTTTCGCGTCGCAAGAAATTTCTTAACATATAAGTTATAAACTAAAAATCTAAAAGCTACCCATTAGAGACGACGGACCAATGTAATGCCCCATAATTTTTTCAATTTTTTTTACAATATATTTTGGGAGATACAAAATTTTGATTTCACTGAGTCACGACGACCCTCAAAAATTGTTTGCACCTATTTTATTAGAAAAATAATTAAAATTAATAAACGTTTATGAAATTCCATAAAAGTTATATTTTCTGAAAGTAGATTCAATTCTGAAAATGCTTGTCTTGGTTCCGACAGTTAATTAACAACCTTTCATGGAGTTTAATCAGTCCAAAGTTGTAGAACCGTTTTCAGAGCCTAGTTTTTGCGTAATTGGTGACGCGTTAGTTCGGCCGAACTTTTAGTCCAAGTTCGGGTGAACTATGTTTTCCGCTTATGAGTCGTTAACTCTGACGTCTTAATAGTTCGGCCGAACTATTGTATAACTCTTCGTCGGCCGGAAAGTTTTGTGGAAGCCCCCTACTAAAAACACATTTCACAATTTTCGCACATTTCGCACACTTCATCTCATTTTACAAAGATTTTGGTTTGAGTTCAAAAGCTTTTCTTCAAGGTTTGGGTTAAAGAGAATTTCTTGGAAGCAAATTGATTTTAAAAAATCTTGGTTTGGGTTCAAAAGCTTTTCTTCAAGGTTTGGGTTTAAGATCATTTCTTGGAAGCAAATTGATTTTACAATTTTGGGTTTACAGAATTTTTTTGGAGGACATTTTTTGGAGGTGACGTGATTTTGACAAAAATTGTAAAAAATTTCTTGGACGTACATTCAAAAGACATTTCTTGGAGGTATGTACGTGTTTTGAGTTAAAGTAAATCTTTTGAATTTCGTTTCATTTTTATAAGACATTTTTCTCTCGAATTTTTTAAACTCTGTGTTTTGGATTGGAGTATGTATTTTTTACAAAAAATTTACACTGAATTTTTTTAAATTAAATCTTTTGTAATATTTTTTGTAATTGAGTTATTGTCTAATTTTTTGAAGGAAATTTTTTGAACTTCATACCCTATTATCATGGGAAATCAAAGAACTTGTGCGAGAAAATATGATCGAAAAAGAGACCCTGAGGCACGTAGAGAAGAAACGAGACAATCTCGCAAAAGAAAGTTAGAAGCCCTCTCAAATATTGAAGAGGAAAATCAACCTCAAGTAGAAATTGAAGCAAGTATGTAAATGTAAATATTATGATCTATTGATATATATTTAAAATTTTCCTAATGTAAAATGTGAAGCTTAATTTTTATTCGATGAACTAGTTTGAAAAATATTTTGTTTAATGTAAACAGATAGAGATATTCCTCAAAATATTGAAGAAGAAAATCAACCTCAAGCAGAAATTGAAGCAGGTATGTAAATGTAAATATTATGATCTATTGATATATTTAAAAATTTTCTAATGTAAAAGGTGAAACTTAATTTTTATTTGATGAACTAATTTGAAAAATATTTTGTTTAATGTAAACAGACAGAGATACTCCTCAAAATATTGAAGAATAAAATCAACCTCAAGCAGAAATTGAAGCGGCTATGTAAATGTAAATATTATGATCTATTGATATATTTAAAATATTCCTAATATTTATTGACATATTTATTAATTTAGTGATTTATTGAATATGTACTATTTTTTCGAATATGTATAGATGAAATCACTATCGATAATGAGATGTTAGAAAATGTCGACACTCACACATATGGAGATAAAAAACCTGACCATGTTATACGATATCGTGTCGATAGAATTTTTGAAAAGTATTTAAAAAATGAGCAAGTGACAGTTCAAGCTCAAATATTGAAAGGTCTCCTATCATCAAAGAAATTAAAAGAAGTGACGACACTATTGGGTATTCGAAAATAAACCAAAGATAAAAAAATGAAAGAAGAGGTGATAAAAAATATGAGTAGTGCTATAGAGTCAATTAAGAGATCTAGAGATAAAGATGTTTCAAATATACGTAGAGGAATACAAATGGCAATGGTTTCACCAAGTACTCAAGAGAATCGTTTGAATCTAACATCTATGGCACGAGCACCGGGAACCTCGCGAAAAACTCTGCACAAACATCGAAAATTTCGACTGCAAATAGACGTAAATGATGAACTCGCTTGTTGGAGAGCTATTTGTAGGCAACCATACAAAGATAGACTTGGAGAAGATGTTAAAAAATAATATATGAATATTGGAAGAACAATTCGCGTGTTTCACCCACTGCAAGACATGTGATGCGAAGAAGAATAGCACGAAATCAATACGAAGAACATGAAAAAGATCTCTTGGAAACCACTCAAATAGAGTTATTCAACAAGTTCAAAGAAGAGAATCGTCAAATTCAAGTTTCACTCAGTGCTTTTGTTCAACAAAAACCATGGTATGTAAAACCTATCACTGTACACGACACTTGTTGTTGCCGTTATCATGTGGAATTTGAGTTATATTATGACACATTCCTTGATTTCGGTAGAACATTATGGAAGGATTCACCTCCTCCTTCCACTATCCATGATTTCATATCTCAAATTCTATGTGAAAGAGAAAGCGATGAACTATTTTACAAAAAGAAATGTGTTGGTGGTAAAAATGCAATGATTGTGGAAATTTGACTAAATTTCAAAACAAATATCGTATTGATATAAATGATCAATCATTGTCCAACATGAAAGTGAAATGGAAGAGATATGAATATATCGGTACATCGATTCAAGGTGCAAATAATGTTAAAAGAATCGAATTACGAGAAGACAAAATTTTTCTGATAGAATTTTTGAGAAAGTTTGAGGCAGAAATTTACAAATACACCAAACATTCCCATAGAGCTCGATGGCAAGACTTGCAATTCAAAAAATCTCGTGAAGTTTTTCCACCAGGGACCATTTTGTCAGTGATTGATTTTGCAGAAAACTACACATTTGCTCCACAAAAAGAAATTCAGAGTGAATACTATCATTTTGACCAAGTCTCCATGCTCGTCCATATTCTATATAGACATGCTGAAAAAAATGTCGATCATATAGAAAGCACGAGTGAAAATCGACATATCATTAAAGAATATCACTTTTATATCAGTGACAACCGTACACATGATACATGTTTTGTACAACATTGTTTTGGAAGAATTTAAATCGTGGAATAACATTCAATGAACATTGGATATGGTCAGACGGATGCACAGGTCAATTCAAATCTGTACGATCATTCTTTTGGTTGTGTTGTCTTCATAAGAAAACCTGCATTAAACATTGTTGGAATTTCTTTGAGATTGGCCATGGAAAAGGAGAACATGATGGTGCAGGAGCATGCATAAAACGAGTACTTCGAAGATATCAAATGAACCACTCTGCACGCCGACTTGTGAACGCTGAAGAAGTTGTTCAATAGTGCATCACTGCTCTAAGCCATGAAATTAACCCATCAAGAGAAGTGCGAAGGTACATTCAATTTAATTTATATTGGAAATCTAATTTTAAACATTGTACATTTATCATGCAATGATAATTTTTAATTGTATTTTGATATCATATTTACAAATTCTTTTTCTAATTTTCCATATAAAGGTTTTTCTGGCATATTGGAATCGGAGACGTAGATAGATCAATTGGAAATGACGTTGAAACAATAAAATGGACTCGAAAATTGCATTCAATTCAAACAAAGTTGTCCACAAATGTGTTTGCATTGGATAAAAGAAAATATTCTTGTTTTTGTGATGTTTGCATAGACAACACAAAATCCAATGACGTTTGTGAAAACAAAATGTACGTGAACGATTGGAAACATACAGAGCTAAATACAAAGGGAAAAATCTATGTTGCAATGTTTGAGGAAATGCAATAAGAGGAAACTACAATATCATCCGATGGTGATCGAGTTTCTGATCTTGTTAGAGAATGTAACATTTGAATTACTTTATAATGATTTAAAGATCTAGAAATAAATTTAAATATGCATAATTAAATGTTAAATTTTTATTTTATTGTGCAGGAGATGTTTTTGCTGTAATTGCACCTATTGACAATGATGAAAATGTGAAGTATTATTTGTTGTGTTGCACTGAACGAAAAATGAAATTATTATAAGACTATAATGATCACGGATTTCAATATGACAGAGGGTCTATTATACTGAAAGGTTATTTTTTCAGACAAACTCATCAAAGTGGAGACTTTGTTTACTTTGAAGACTATGAACCTGATTCCATAAGTTGTCAGTATAGTCACTTGGTGTGTGCAGCGCACATAAAGTTGATAGAAGTTCAATCAAAGAAAAAATCAAAAATTAAGAAATGGAAAATGTCAAAATCCGATCATGAACGGATTATTGAGGATGGAATTCCATTATAATTTTTTTGAGTGAAGTGTCCAACAATTTATTATCTTTGGATTAAATATGTTTTAGAACTTCCAGTACTCAACTAAAAATTGAGCTGCTTATGTTATTTGTGGTTTGCACATGTTACAAATTGTTTGGGTACAAGCACGTGCTTTAGTATCAACTGAAAGTAGTTTTTCTATACATGTGTATTGATGAAAAATGTTATATGTATTAGATATATATATATATATATATATATATATATATATATATATATATATATTCTAGAATGAAATTAATTGTTCTTGTATATGTTTTCCGACCGTATGGTACAAATTATTTCACTTTATTTTGTAAGGTCAGATTCGGTCCCCATATGGCCTAGCCTCCAAGGGACGAGATAACAAGTGGTTGTCCCCACTTGCCCGAATCTCAACTTTTAAGTACAATTTTATTGTTTATGGCAGGCATCTTACATGATGTCCTAGCCAAGGATAGATTCTCTTTGTTTCAAGTTTCCGGTAAAAGTTGTCACCGAATGACCTACTAGGATATTATAAATACTAGCTTTGTAAAATCATTTGGCATTCGAAAAAATTCGAAAGTATTAGACTGTCAATCAATTTAAAGTATCATTCACCCTAGGGAGTGTAAAATATTCAATGTAGGTTGGTGACGATGCTCACTCCTAGCTTGAAGCAGCTCCAATGACCAATTCTTTAATGAATTCCAATGCAATAGACCAAAGTTGGTGACCCACTTGGTTTTTCACCCAAGAAATTCCAAGGTACTCTTCTTACCTTTGGCCCCCAAAGCTACAATGGAATTATAGGAAGGTGAAGAAATTTTTTTTCACTGATAGGAATTTGCTCACATCCCTTATCTCCCCTTATCAAAAAGTTCCTATCTACTACATTATCCAACATGTACTCAAGATCACTATTTCGTAATTAGAATATCACAATATCATAAGTTCTCACAAAAATACATGGAATGCCATTATGACACTCATCTAACAATGGGGAGCTCAAAACCTAGAAAGCTCCTCGTCCCCTTAATAATAATGTGTTTAATTTAGTCTTTTAGGTAAGGATTAGGTGTGAATCTTGTTTTCACATACAAAAATAATTAATTGTTTAATTCCATAAATTTGATTATTCACCAAAATACATGTCATATCCACTATTTGTCTCTCCTACAAATTCCCATTATTTTATTAAAATATATGATTTTATCTCACCCAACTATCACATGTTCCTAAATTTACTCCTAATTGTTCCCTATGCTGCTTTTCCCTTACTTATTTTTAGAAAGTTATTTTCCTAGATCCAGCATAACTATGGATCTATCAAGCGTCGATAGGGATCAAATATCTAGAGGTGCAAACCTCTTTTTTGAGTGCAAAACTTGAAGAAAGGTTTGCACCTCAAGAGATTTGATCCCTCTCGGCGCTTGATAGATCCGTAGTTAAGATGGATCTAAGTTGGTTTCAGTCGTGTGCAACCAAGGAAAAACTATCGATAATAGGAGAAACATATGATTAATTTTATCAATAATATGTAAATACATCTAATATTAATATAACCATTTTAAATATGCTAAATATGTTTGAGAATTATCAAGTCATTTTAATTGTAAATTTTCTTAGTTACCTCAATTTGTTGAGATGATAAATATTGTAGAATAACTTTAATAATGGAAAATGATCAAATAAAATTTTTGAATGCAAAGTGACAATGTAATAATATTGAATGATAGAATGTGAATAATTAGAATGTAATCAATTACAAACAGCATTTATTGTGATCAATCTTAAACTATTCTCTTCTTCTATTCTTATTGTCACCCTTATTAGTTTTGTCATCTTTTCGTATCGATTATATTAAAAAGAAAGTAAAAATCATAAATCATAAACCATTTAAATATTTAGCTCAAACTCTTGTAGTAAACACCATACCTCAAGTCTCTCTTGCTCTCCAATATTATTAGGTTTAATTATTATAACAAAAAAATCATTCTACATTGTCAATAATTTTTTGCGCTTACACTGAAATCAATGAACACTATTAATCCAATGACTTTACAAGTAATGTACCATCATACATGCAATTATATCAAATCAAAAATCAACATATACAATGAAATCAATGGGGATTGTCTTGTTACAAGTAACATTTCAATTTACCACATGTGCAAATGTAGATTGAAACCATCCAAAACTTTAAGTTGTAGATTGAAACCATCCAAAACTTTAAGTTTTAAAAACTTTTTGATTATATATTGTGCAACATTAAAACATTAAACATTTAAAGTTCATTAAATATCACATGCAAAATGTAGATTGAAACCATCCAAAACTTGAGTTTTAAAAACTTCACATGCCATGCCAATTATAATTCAACTATCCAACAAAACATTTAACATTAAATATCACATGCCAAATGTAGTTCAGATGACAACATTACTTCACATTCACATGCCAAAAGTACTAAAACCATCCAAAAATTAAATAAAACAAATTATATAATAACAATGTAATAAAATATGTCCAAAAATTGTAAATCTCACTTGAGTATCAAACTGTATCAAGTTTAAAAAATTTAAAAACCATCTAAATTTTGAAATCAAATCTACTGTAACTCATGTCCATCAAATGGAGGATCTAGCATCTGGGTCTCAGTCTACGCCCTATCCTGTGAATAGGAAACCTACATACACAATGCACATGTACTTGAACATTAAAATTTGAAGTTTTAAAAATGAATGAGAATATATATATCTAGAACTTCATGTAAAAAACAAAATATAACCCCCGGATGCGGGTGTTACAAATGCGAATTAATGTGATGGGCTGGCGGGCTGCTCCTCTCTGCCGCCATCTGCCTCATGGGTACGACGTGTTAAATGGCATTATGCCCAACGCAAACAACCATTTATGCTTCCCCCATTCCAACGCTGCTCGCCCTGCAAACTCTGGCTCTCGCTCGTCTCCGGCTGTGGTGAGGCATTCCTCCGCATGCTTGAGAGGGATTCACAGTATGATGGCAATCACGTTTGCAGATAGGATTCGCTTGGGAAGGACGGCTTGGGAGCCTGCGGTGATTCGGCGCGCTGTGGGTGGCATTCACTCGCATCATGTTTTAAACCTGCTCTCGGCTCCCACCATGTATCATTCTGTTGTCAACAATTGCAGCGTCTGCCGGAGGGAAAGTGTCGACCAGCGCTTGCAGCATTTCAGTAGAAGAGAGGTTCGTGGTTTGCTCAGCGCCTGGTGGAGTGTTGATCAAGTGCTGCATTTGTTGTGTTTCCAGGACTACCTCGCGAGGGTTCTCTCTGTGGTTTGGAAGGCTCTCAGGCTTCCGCTTCCATTCAACATGCCCAGACTTCGCCATCGAATGAGAAGCAGTCGGGGTAGCTCGAGGAGCCGCCCTTCTCCTGCCAGTCCCTCTCCTGACTCTTCTTCCTTTGGGGAAGGCTCAAGTCGTTATCCTCGCACTCGTTCTGGTCGAGGGAGCTCTCATGGCCACCGTCTGTTCTGGGGTCCTCACACGCACAGGCCTCCTGCTTCCTATGCCCCAACCACCGGCACGGCCAGGTTCACCTTCAATAGCAATCTCAACCGCCCTCGCATTACCGCCATCCTTTCAGTGGTTTTCCTTGAAGATATCGTTCCTGGGGATGACTCGCTTCCTTCGGCTCCTGCTGCGACTGTCTGTGCTCCGGACACTCAGTTTTCTGCCTTTAATCTCGAAGGGCGCAATCCTCAGGCTCCGCCTCCGCCTCGCCCTGCTGATCCTGTCGTTGATGAAGAAATGCTTTCCGCCGAGCATGTCTCCCAAGCTGCTCCTGACGAACCTGCTTCGGGCACGCACGCCTCCGGATGGTGCAGAATCGAAGAGGTGCCCCCGGAAGATTAAATGGGTTTGTTGTCTGGTCATCCCAATGTCTCTATTTCTCAAACCTACGGGTTTTTTCTGCTTTGGAAGTTTTGCTATGTTTATGGCCCTTCTTTGTATCTCTGGGGTCAAAGTATGCTACAGAAAACCATGGTTATGGTCTCTCGCGTGCTATAATTTCCGACAAATATTAAACACCGTTTTTTTCTGATTTTCCCTCGCCTCATGAGTTAGGCCGACTGATTGTCCAGATGTAATTTTACCAAATTTCGTTAACAGATAATTTTACTTAGAAAAAAAAAAAAACAAAATATAACAAAAAAAAATCACGCAATACCTCGTAAGGTTCCCTCTCCATTTGATGAAACAGTTCGTTTACAGAAACATCCCAGTAATGGTAAACTATACAATACACATGTACAAATAAATATATATATATATATATATATATATATATATATATATATATATATATTAAAAACTTTCAAATGAAAATGCACGTGTACATATATAAACTTATTTTCAATAATATTAAAAAAAGGAACTAAAGACAACTTGTTCAAATGCTGTGGATGTTCCTATCTCCGTCGCTAGAGTCCCCGGATTAAAAAAATCTTCTATAGGAACCTAAATTCAAAAAAATTTAAATAACTCAAAATATAGATCTCTCTCTCTATATATCTCAATTTTTAATGGAACTTTTTGAGGTAGAATATATATATCTATATATATATATATATATATATATAACTTTTAAACATAAATTTTGAACTTGTGAAAAATTGTCCATACTTGTGGCACATCTCCCAATGAAGTAGAAGGCATATCTCCTAAGGAAGAAGAAGGTACCGCCATCCCAAAAACATCAGATGGAATCGGTACCTGTTAAAACATTTTATCAAATTATATATATACATACATGTACATGTGTGGCAACAATTATTTATTTTAGAGTCACTTAAAAACACTAACATACATGTGCCAACATATCATGATGGTCAGACCCATCTGCATCGTTTGAACCGAGGTCCCGAACGTAATATTAACATTTTCATCACGCATCATGCCTGAGAACTGCAAATGGTGTTTTAACATATAATCATACATTTTTGTTAGATTAATGTACACATACAAATAAATGTATACATGTACATACACATGTATTTATTACAAATTGTACACATGTATATGTAAAAATAATTTCAAACCCTAAGGTCACTAACACATACCATTTCGGTGCCCTCTTCCTCATGAAAAATTAGGTCTTGCAGACCATTGCGACAATTTATTGCATATGTTCGGAGATCTTCAACATTCATGTTGTAAATCTCCTCATATGTACGATAAACAAAATTGGCACGTGCATTTTCACGTGCTCTTTGTCGATTTAAACAAAGATCGACTCCACTCAATCCGCTATGAACATTTTCGATCATAACATCTCTTGCTTCACGACTTATTTGAGAAGTCGCATCCATCTCTGATCGCAGGGTTTCGACTCGAGACGGTCGACTCACCAATGGCGGCTCAGGGTGAGGCAACTCCACATCTCGCTTAGCGCCCTTACGTTGATATAATCGACCTCTCCCCGGGCCAAAAAAATTCTGAAGGAAGGTCATTGTAGTCGGGTTTCATACCCAAAAAAAATTCTGCATAAAACATTTGTGCAAAATAAACAGGAACCTCATCGTTCCATGGAAGCCTTCCAAAGGCCGCAAGATGTCAATCATAAATAAGCAGCTTTGTCTGGGTGCTTGAATACTGCACCTTCAACATTTTTATTTTTGGCCCTTCCTTATAATTAAACATTGACTTGGCATATGCTCTTGTAACTCTTTGTTTTATGCCCTGCCATTTATCGGGACCTATCACTGTTTCTTTTCTCTTTCTCATCAATTCTACAAACGAATCAGTCGTTGGCCCCAAATTTCTGTACACATTTACCATTTCACCCAATGAATGTGTAACTAATTCGAGGCTTTGTCTACTCTCAGCAGGTAGAGACAAAGCCTCGAGATCTCTTTGCAATTTTGCATGAAGGCTTTAACACCTTTGTAAGGTGCATTCCACCATGTTCGTTTCCCATGGTATATCAGTAATCTCAGCCGGATAAGTTGTGCTGGGTTGAAAACCTTCTTCTTGAATGTAGCGCACTGCCCTGCGTCTATTTTGACCACTGGCTCGAACATTTTCAGCCTATGCATCAATATATATAAAATTTCGTATATTAAAAAAAACACGTGTAAAAAAAGTTGTACAAATTTAATGAAAAAATATTGAAATTGATGTCAACCTTGATGTTGTTGGTTAACATCATCTCCAACATGACCCTACTGAGAACCAACCCCAGAATGACGCTGTTGAGAACCAGACCCACAGTGACCCTGTTGAGAACTAGGAGTTGTTGATTGGCTTTCGAGGGAATAAATATCACCCCCTTCCCACAACCTGCTACCACTCATACCTCGACCGGTTGAACCTTTGTCACTCTCCATGGATGGAGTAGAAACCCTTATCCTCTTGCCTCCTAAAAATTAAAATATGAAACTTATTAACAACTAATTTCACTCACAAAGTTAATAAAAAAATCAATTCCATATGTACACACATGTATGGAGATTTAAGATTATATTTAAATACCGTGAACATCCTCCGATCCTTGAGCCTCCATATGGGATTCGGCTGATCTTCGTCTTTCATCCTCCATGATATATATCTATTGGTCGACATTCACAAAATAGATTTCAAAAAATCAATTTGTAATTTACTGTACACAAATTATGTAGAACACAACTTTCAAAGCAATAATTGATCATGTGTGAAACTAAATTTAATCGAAAAAGATATTATAAAAATGATAAGTTCACCAAATTGCGCTTTACATAGTGGGAACACACTTGGTATAAAATTTACTACTTATACACTTTAGTTTGTGGGAGAAATGACACATGTACATAGTTTACGTTAAAGTTGTTGTGTTTTACGGATATTAAAATGAAGAACTTCTATTTAGATCCATTCTAGAGATTGACTGTAGGGGAATTTACCAGATATGTCACCTTTCATAAAAGATGAGATCTAGAGGCTACCTGGCCCTTTACAGATTCTGCCTATAGAACTTGTAGAAGTAAACACTAGAGGCATTAACAATATCAAAGAACGTTTTCATGCTCAGACATGGGAATGTGTCTCTTTCCCTACGCAAAAAAAATAGTTCAAGGTAGTTAATCTTCATAGACATGTCATCAAGAAAGTCAATGTGATCATCTCCAACTTACTTTTTATGAAATTAGGCTTGGAATCATTTACAACCTGGTGGATAGAGTTGAATGGGAACTAGTTTGAAAGGCCTTTGCAAAATACATGCTAGTGAATAACACTTACTAGGTTACGCCAACAAATAAAGTGGGAGAAATGTTTTCTCCTTGAGGTTGTCCAATTGGGTGTGTAATACCAACTTCACACATTTCCTCACAGTTTTCTCTCTTAGGTTACAAATGTCTTCCATCTTATTAGTTATATATTTTTCAATTTCCCGAGGATTCCTTGATTTTTTTCTCCTACCATCTCCCTCTCTCACTCCCCAAATTATTTTCATCAAACATGCCCCATTGAGGATCTAGAGCAATGTTTGCACCATACTTAGAACTGTCATTGCTGCTAATTGAAATTGGAGTCATGTATACTAGATTGCTTGCTTAAGTGGCTCTTACTTGGAAAATATCCTAAGATGAGTTTGACATGATGGTCATATGAGGTTGGAAGCTACTTAGTGTAATTTTCCTTAAATATTCAAAAAAACAGAGCAAAAATGTCATTTTCGATAATTTTTTATTAGCTTCTGCATACAGCAAATGTTATCACAATTGCAACACAATCATGTTCCATGAGCATGAATTATGAATGTCACAAGCCAAATGGCAAGGAAATTTGCATTCATTTAGGCAAAATAAGGTTATGACATTAAGGTCCATGCTAGAAAAAATTATGCAAATAAAGTTGCTAAGTCTTGATACTTACCATGTGTTTCAAAGCCATAACGAAGGTTGGCTTTGAGAGTGTCCTCTCAAAGCCTTGTCTTGAGATGAAATTTAATTCAATGTCTCTTAGAGTTGCAAGGTGGAATTGATAGAACTATTTGATTTCTTTACCATAAATGGATCAACTGAAAAAACTTATTTGTCATATTAAATTTTGATGCTTATAGAGTGAAAAAACTGAAAGAATCAACTTGTAGGGTCATTTTAATGGTGGGTGGAGAATTGGGGTCTAAAACCTTTTGGAGTCATTTTGAGGTATTAAATGACATTTCTGGGGGTCAAACGATTATCCCTTGTGCCGAAATCTTGACCATTATTCTACACTTAAAGACATATCTAATGGTGCAAGAAAAACATCAAATGGAGTTCATTCAAAATTTATGCCTTTCGTAAGTTGACCTACCATGTTGACCAGGTCATGGTACGAGAGAATGACATTTTAGCCCCATTACTCATGCATGGAAAGCTAGCTAAATGTGGAATTTTAACAAGACTCTATAAAAGGTCTAAAATCACAAACCTCGTTAATGGTTGACAGAGTCAAATCTTACACCTAATTGGCTATCACGCTATGTTAAATACTTGGCCACTAGGAGGAATAAGAGTTCCATTTTGTGTTATTGTATTTTGTTCCATAGTTGAAAATACAACTAGGAGTGTGAAGTTAGAGAGAAAAAATTATGAAGCTAAGTTTTTATAACAACCTTACACGCTAAAATTCAGTAGCTAACTCTAGAGCATGTTTACATTTTAGTGTTGTTTTTCTCCCATAAGGATTTCCTAGGGAAAAAGGAGTCTAGAGCATCATTACTTTTTAGGGTTTCTTGTCTCCCATAAGGATTCATAGGAAAATAATTGTATTGATTGTCTAGAGATATATGTATGTGTTTGTTTCATTATGTTCTCTATTTCTTACGTTGTGTTTCATTATGTTTTATATTTCTTACATTTCTGCCCTCCTATTTTTCTTTCCAATCAAGGTTTATAAAATAAAATGAGAAGCAACATGAGACTTGGAACAATCATTTTCATTATCTATATGGAAGGCAAGAAGGATTATATACCCTTAAGCTTAAACTTACGTAGTTTGTCAATTTTTATCATATATTTTTTGGTAAGGGTAAATGTTTTTTATCTATAGTACAAGTCATGAGTTCCCCAATTTTACCTTATATGTAAAGCATGATTCTAGGATTACTACAATTTGTACTTGGTTTTTATTGTGATGATGCCCTGTCTCAATCTAGACATAAGTGATGATGGTCTTCTCCAAATCAACTCATGTATCCTCATTAAATTTATACAAACATTTCAAATTCATATTTTCTTTCATAAAATTCTAGGAATATTAGAAGAATCAGTAAGAAGTGAGATAACCATCTCAATATGCCCCCCATAATTCATTTTATAAAAGATAAATTTGTAAAATCCCTTTCGGTAATAATGGCCATTATTAATTAATTAAAAAACATAATATATAATAAAAATTTGAGAAATAAATTTTTTGATGAAAATGTGCTATGAAAGTAAAGGTTTAAAGGAAAACATGTACAAGGCATAGTTGAGTCATTCAAGACATAGTCCAAATGCTCATTCAAGACCATATGTAATCCTCATCTAACTTAGCCAGGGATTTGCAATACTATATTTGAGTTGGCTAGCTCCATTTCAAGATATTATGGTTATCCAAGAGGGGATATAAAAAATGAAAAGAAGGATTTTGTTGTAGGTTATCCAAGTCGGACATAGAACCAGTGGAGAAACCTAAGGAAAACCTATGTTTCCAGGTCGAACCTTTGTAGAGGTTCCAGTACCTGAGAGTAAAATCCAGTTTGGGGCTATTAAATTCTAACTGTACTGGTAATTGTGCTAGGGGGGAGAAATAGGATGTAATTTCCTCTTCTCACGGTGGGGAGTCTTGTTTTTCATGTGGATTCAACCAAACATATTGTACATATTAAATGAGGACATAATTATTACACATTTTTAATTTACATTCAAATGCTTCTTTGATTTATCTCTTATAGCTTAATGTATTATGCTAGATATATAATTTAAGTTGAAGGCCCATGAGATAAATATGACTTCTATGTGACATTTGTATTGAATCATCTATTTGTTGTGTTATATGAACATAATTGGTACGCATAGCTAATTTACATTACTTTAATATGCCATGCTTCTTTAATTTATCTTTTATAGATGACCAGAGCATCCCTTTTTAATCTATCCCTTTTGACTTCGGATATGTGGGCAATATTCATCTGCATATTTTTCTATCATAAAGCAGTGAGTAAAATTGTATTCCATTTGTGTCAATGTTAAGGTTAAGCACATGGTTTAAAGTTTTATATATTAGATGAGGAGGCTATGTATTACATATGGTCTTGAATGAGCATTTGGACTCTTTAGATTAAAGTTTTATATATTAGATGAGGAGGCTATGTATTACATATGGTCTTGAATGAGCTTTTGGACTCTTTAGATATATATCTAAAGAGTCCAAATGCTCATTCAAGACCATATGTAATCCTCATCTAACTTAGCCAAGGATTTGCAATACTATATTTGAGTTGGCTAGCTCCATTTCAAGATATTATGGTTATCCAAGAGGGGATATAAAAAATGAAAATAAGGATGTTGTTGTAGGTTATCCAAGTTGGACATAGAACCTGTTGAAAATGCAGCAAGATGATGGAGCTTAGTGAAATGAAGTCGCCTTCACTAAGTGGGCCCGCAGGCAAATTCTAGCGCAAAATCTATTTTTAGACTATGTCTATTTTTAGACATATGGAGCATGGTTCGGGGATTCCAGTTTGAGATTCTTGGAGCTTTGGTCATGTTGGTAAAAATAGATGAGACTCTATTTTTTAGGTCGAAGAGGTCGAAGGCTATTTTTAGACTGCCTCTCCTAAAAATAGGGAAGTCAAATATTATTTACCCTTAATAATATTTGGACTCTAAACAACAGTTTAATCTCTTGGAGCACTTCAGTTCGAGCTACAGAAGTGGCTCATGCATCTGACAGAGGAATTACGCTATTCCTGAGGGTTTGATGGCATCATGCATGGTTGACTTCAGTTAGGACTTCAGTGGCAGAAGTTTGGTGGAGTTAATGAGACAGCTAGTGGAGTTGTGTTCTGTTTATTTTAGTTGAACTAGTTGAGATTAGTTTAACTAGCTAATCAATTAATTATGAGTGGAGTGAATTAAATATTATTTAATTCATTAATTAGTAACTCATTATTCAACTCAAGAACACATCAGTTCACTACAGTGCATGGACAGTTCAGTGGAGACCAGTGAAAGAGGTAGATGAAAGGGTGGGGTTAGCTATCAGTGGCGACATCAGTTGTGCATGAGATTTGCACCACACTTGGAGGAATTTCCCATGATGATTGCGCTGTCAAGCCAAGGAGATTCGAACCTTGGATCTCTATATAGACATGCCATGATTGCGCAATGGAGGCAAGGCAATTGGTGGTGAGTTTTGAACCAGTAACCTGTTCAAAACCAAGCTAGTTTGTGTGTAACTTCATGAGAAAGTACTGAGTACTTGTGAGGAGTATTGTACTGAGTTTGTTACATGATTTCTCCATTATAATATACACAATAGATGCGGGGTTTTCATCTATAAGCTTTCCCCATACATACTGTGTTAATGTGTATGATGATTTGATGTGTTATCGCTTGTTTTATTTCCGCATGTTTGATGATCTGAGTGGAAGAGATTATGTGTTGCATATAAATTCGAATTGTATGTGATCAGGATAGTCTCAGTGGATAATTAATCATTATTCAGCAAATTTATACAGAACCAGTGGAGAAACCTAAGGAAAAACTATGTTTCCAGGTCGAACCTTTGTAGAGGTTCCAGTACCTGAGACTAAAATCCAGTTTGGGGCTGTTAAATTCTAACTGTACTGGTAATTGTGCTAGGGGGGAGAAATATGATGTAATTTCCTCTTCTCACGGTTGGGATTCTTGTTTTTCATGTGGATTCAACCAAACATATTGTACATATTAAATGAGGACATAATTATTACACATGTTTAATTTACATTCAAATGCTTCTTTGATTTATCTCCTATAACTTAATGTATTATGCTAGATATATAATTTAAGTTTAAGGCCCATGAGATAAATATGACTTCTATGTGACATTTGTATTGAATCATCTATTTGTTGTGTTATATGAACATAATTGGTACGCATATCTAAAGAGTCCAAATTGACAAATAAATTTTTTGATGAAAATGTGCTATGAAAGTAAAGGTTTAAAGGAAAACATGTACAAGGCATAGTTGAGCCAAATTATTATCTATTTATTGAACTAGAAAGGACATATAATTATTACACATGTTTAATTTACATTCAAATGCTTCTTTGATTTATCTCTTATAGCTTAATGTAATGATAGATATATAATTTAAGTTGAAGGCCCATGAGATAAATATGACTTCTATGTGACATTTGTATTGAATCATCTATTTGTTGTGTTATATGAACATAATTGGTACGCATATCTAAAGAGTCCAAATGCTCATTCAAGACCATATGTAATCTTCATCTAACTTAGCCAGGGATTTGCAATACTATATTTGAGTTGGCTAGCTCCATTTCAAGATATTATAATGTTACATTATTATTTCTATAGATTTTGATTATGGTAGTAAAATGTTACAAAAAATCGGAAACTACAAATAATATTATTCTAGATATATGTAAAAAGGACATGGTAGAGAAAATCAAACAATATTAAACTTTTCATAAATAGTTTAGATATAAATACATTTTCTAATTTTGATCGTAAATTCCAAGGCTTAAAGCAATAAATTTTCTAATAATTTTTTTTAATTAATAAATAAAAAAGAAGCATTTTCAATCAAAATCACATCCAACATATAATAAAAATAATAAAAACAATTTAAAACTTCATACACTATGACATTACTATGGCAAAGAGCATACAAATATACAAGCAAAAAAATCATTTTATATAATAATGGAGAGCTTCAAATATACAAGAAAAAAAATCTTTCAGCCTTCTTGTATCCCAGAGAAAGAGTTGCTCAAACAATCATATTTTAAACAATTAAAACTTGGAGAGAATCATCTGTTTTTTAATTTCAATTATATAAAAAATTAGTCAAATATTTCAAATCTGTTTTTTGGCTAGTTGCAGAGTGTAGGTGCAGTTCTAACTAGAGAGAGACTCCAAGAAGGGGTTTCAAGAAAGAACAGGTTTCCAACATTCCAGTCAAGAAGGGAGGCAAATATTTCCAACAAAAGAGGCAAGAACAAGTTCCCTAGTGGTAGTGCTATGCAACCCAATTAGTCAGTGCATGTTGCAGGCAAGAGTGCGAGTAGCTGGTAGTCTCCAAAGAGAGTTTCTAGAGGTAGAACGAGTTTCCCAAAAGAAGTACTACACATTTTATTAGGTAGGACTGCATCTAGCATGGAGAAAATCATCTGATTTAGAATTTCAATTATATAAAAAATTAGTCAAATATTTCAAATATGTTTTTTGGCTAGTTGCAGAGTGTAGGTGCAGTTCTAGCTAGAGAGAGACTCCAAGAAAGGGTTTCAAGAATGGGACTGTGAACATTGTATCTGCTTGGGAAATGTGTTTCAAAGCAATATTTTCGGTCAAATCGCTGTTTTCAGAATAGTGGCTATCATAAAAATCTGCTATGTTCACTGCAAAAATTTATCTTCAGGCCATCACCAGTTTTTAAAAGGATAAATTCCAATAAAAATCTTTGAAGCGCACGATGACAGCTATCATAAAAGATTTCGAACTAGAGTGAACCTACAGAGTTTCCGCATTCGGCATTCGGCATTCACATTGGCATTTTTCGAAATAGGCGACATTTGACATTTCACAACTACAATGCTTTCAAACATTGAGTTTCACCCCAACGAAACGTCCATATGACGATGAGTGAGAGCGTGGAGCATATGGTTTAGTTGGCATTGCCATTTTTCTTCTAGATATGATAATAGGATATAAGTTGATGTGGATGTTGGCATTGGCAGAAACCTCTCACTTTCGCATTGGCATATGTCCCTTGCGGGGACAGATTTTCGGCCTTTGATATGTAACCAGGCCACAGACTTTGGCCTTTGCTATTGAATTACGCCAAGTCACTCACCTTTCGGCTTCCACTATTTGTGGTCCAATGTAGAACTCAGGCTCCAATATTTTGGAATCCACCCAATTGTAATCAATTTTTACTACTATACTAGACTCTCGTCATTACATGCTCAACCAGCCAAATACGATTAACAAAATTGTAACTTGGTAGATCACATATCATGTATTTTGTATTTAGTTCAAAAAAAACATAACATTTCGGATAAACCCTTCACTCATTTTCCAGAATAGAAAACCATAACCAATATATTTCAAAATGACATTTAAATTTGACATTTCAATGTAATTCGGCATTCGGCATTTTTCAAAAGAGGCGAGAAGTTTGGTGACATACCCGAGCGGGGACGGCAGGAGCACCACGGCAGACGGCAGGAGCACCACAGCAGGAGCACCACGAGCGGGGACGGCAGGAGCACCACGGCGGACGGTAGCAGCAACAACGCAGACACAACGAAAAAACACGCACGCACAACGAAAACTGTAAACTGTCAAAACTCGCGGGCAATTTATTTATAGAAAATAGTTCGACTGAACTATTTTAAAAGTAAAACTTCGGCCGAACTCATAGTTCGGCCGAACTTTTGTTGCCGATTTTCCAACCTCCGGCAAAATTTTGTTTGCCCGCGCCGTCAGTGTGCCGTCAATCTAAAGGGAATCACGAGTTCGGCCGAACTTTATAAGAAAGTTCGGCCGAACTCTTACAAAGTTCGGTTGAACTTTGAAAAATGTTTGGCCGAACTATTGTTGAAAAAAAATTTCCGCCCCCGATTCTCACAAAAGTGTAACCCAACTTCACGTTTTCAGCCAATATAAGTTTCAAATTTACATATAAATTAAAAATATTATTGCTGAGTTGCTGCACCCAATCCCTACGTTTAGCGCATCCTCTTCAGCACGCGGGTAACAATTGGTAGCACCGTATTTCTCTCTGACTTGGTCAGCAACCCAATAGTTGGGACATATTTTTGGCATATTTTCTTTTAAATGATCGGGATAAGGCACACTTCTACCATTCAACCGCCTGAATTCTTTCCTATCACTATCCCATTTCATCCTCTTTTATTCGTACAATGCGACCCACAATTGTGTCGCTTCAGAATTATAAAGAACGAATTATTGATTGCTTCAATTTCTGCATTCACTGATGAAATCAAACCAACATTATATAGTACTTAGAGATCAAAATATACATTATATCGAAGTTCAACATGAATATTAATTAATTTTTGTAAATTTGAAAAATTATAAGTCGCTTACTCTTTATCAAGCGCTTTTTTCCACTTGTTTGGAGCAACTCCCATTCTCTTTTGTCTTCATCCCTTTCATCGTCCCAAATCACCGCACCTGGTCTATTGTTGATCTGCTTGATTTACTCACTAGCATAATATAAAAACTCATACAATATGTACCCCTCTGCCATAGACCTCTCGGGTTTTTCCCTTTGTAAAAAAAAACCTTTCAATTTCTTCATGTACCTCTCTAAGAAGAACATCTAATGACAAGAAACCACCCCAACTAATTCAACCTCATCTACTAGGTGGATTAGAAGATGAACATGTAAGTCCATGAAACTCGTCGGCAGTTCCTTCTCAAACATACAAACAATCTCAACTATCTCTTGACGCCACCGTGGAATGCTAGCCACATGAATCTCCTTTGACGTGATCCAACGTACAAATGCATATAATTTAGATATGGCACGTCCTAGGTCTTGAGGGAATTCATGTTTCACACACCCACACATGAACAAAGGATAATGACACTGCAAAGTTATAAACACATGCAGTAATGTACAAAATTAGTTATTTTTTATGATCCCCGCATGGGAAAAAATTTATTAATATAACAAATAATAAAATCATGCTTTTGACATTATACGTACTCTTAGAAGATTCAAATGGTCATGTGATTTCAACCCCAAAAATGGTCATCCACGGTGAAGCAGCATTGTAGTGAAGACCCGTATGAAGTTGACACCCTCACATCCATTATAACTTCCTTTGCTAAAGATATATCATCTTTTTTTTTAAATCCATGGGACATCACCTTCTTTTAAAAACCATGAATTAGAGGGACCAGCACCTGCCTCTGATCCTGTACTTTCTAATCATCTTAGCCAATGTTTCTTTTTAGCTTTTGAAGTAATAATATCTTTCCTAACAGCCAATGTGTCACTTTGCTTCGATGATATTGGCCTCCATAAAGAAGATGAAACATTTTTTAATATATGCATAGGATCTAATAAGTGGGCAATCTTAAGATGCTCCCAATTGGGAAGTCATAAAAGATAGATTTCCTTTTCATCCCAATGGACAATTTCTCAACATATGTGTCGAAGAAATCTAGATCATCGAACATAGGCTACCCATTTGAATCGAACATTTCTATGAACTCCTTCTCCTTCTCTCTCTCATATGCTCTAAGCCATTCAGCTGGTGTCATTATTAGAGACCTTTGGGTTCTCTCTCGTTTACCATTGAAAGTGGATGTTGCTCTTCTATAAGGGTGTTCTTCTGGTAGGAATACCCTGGAGCAATCATACACTGGCTTTCGTAGGTCCTTGGACCATCTAGCTTTCAGAGAAGGCGCACAACATTTACATCCAAAATACCCTTTTTTTACAAGACCTGCAAGATTATATTTGTATACATTAATTAATATGCATGGCACGTTAAAGAATATCACGAAGCTTAGAACAAATATTACAATGAATTAAATAACTAATATGTGAAAGAATATTGTTACGTATATAAAAAAATCAATAAATTAAACATGTAATTTACCACAAAAAACTCCTAAGCCTGGATAATCATGTGTCGTGTAAGCACATATGCCATACAACGTAAAACTCCTCTCTGCTGCGATGGGTCTTGATACATTGTATACATTTATCCCATCCCATAATTCCCTTCAATTCATATACCAGTGGTTGTAAGTAGACATCCATATTCTTCACTTGTCTTCTACCAGGGACTATGAGAGCCAACATAAGATGTTCATTCTTCATGGAAAACCATGGGGGGATATTGTTATTGATCACTGCTACAGGCCAAACAGAATAGTTGGTGTTCTGGAGGGAATATGGGTTGACGCCATCCATGGCTGTGCTAAGTCGTAGACTTTGTACTTCATCCTTGAATTTTTCGGGCCATGTATCTTCTATATGCTTCATGGATATTGAATCAGTTGGGATTCACATAACTCCCAACTCACTTCTGTGTGAGGCGTGCCATCCCTGCAACATAGCTAATTCTTTGCAACAAAAAAGCCTTTGAATCCTTGGGATTATAGGCATGTGCCTCAATATTTTAAAAGGAGGACACGTACATGATTTACCCTTCTTTTTTTATTTATCATACTTGTCATGCCCACATTTCGGACAGATCTCTTTGTTTGCATATTCTCCTCTATATATAATACAATCATTTGGACATGCATGATATGATATGTACTCAACACCCAACATTTTCAACAATTTCTTTGCCTCTTCGCAGCTACCGGGCAATACATTATCACTCAGAAGAACCTTATTTTTAAATAACTTGTAGTTGGTGATCATGGAAAAATATATTAATAAATGTACATTAATGTCGATATAATTATTAACGTTCATAAAATTTACCATTTGTAATGTTCATTGCAGTGTACCGATTATATTTCAAATTTATATAAGGGAGTACTTTATGGTAACTTACCTCAAAAGTTCTGAGAAACATGCATTCGACAAGCCAAACTTTGCTTTCAAGTTGTACAATAATGTTGTTGTCCCCAACTAGGTAGACATTGACTGACCGCCAGGTCCAAAGAGAGGGGTGGTGGAAGTAAATTTAAGGCTTTTGAAAAAGGTGTCAATGATATGAGCATCATCCCCTAGCTGATCATCGTTTTGGAATGCATCTAACAACATTGTTTCCATGGCGGTCATATCCCTTAAGTAATAATCCATACCAACCTCTATTTGATTGCCTCCATTGCCAGCTTGTGAAGAACTACTATTGTTGTAGTCATTCCTAATTGGTGAATCTGGACGTAGTGGGAATTGAATCGGTGGTTGATTCAACCATTCTTGGTATCGTTCCTCTCCGATTTTTTCTCTTAATTCAGTCTTCTCTCGATTTGACATTGTCGTGGGGTGCAACAGAAGATGGTAGGTAGGTCATTCATCATCACTAGAATCCTAATAATTAAAAAATATATATTTGAACATGATTAGTACAAAATATATGATATCAATTAATAACCACGTTGACAATATTGCATGATTATAAATTGGTTTGACATTGAAATAATTACATATTAATCAATATATATACCAAATAATTATAATTATGATTATCATCATTGTCTCGAGACTGTGGCTAGAAGATGCAATATTGTTACAATTGGTAGGGTGAAGCGACTGTCCATTTTCATCTACCAAATACACCTTGGGGTATGAAGCTCCTGATAAGAACTTCTGACGTTTTGAAGCAGTTTGAATATTTTGTGCATCTAAAATCGATGTTGAATCTGCATGAACCTGCAAATTTGTATACATTATAAATTTAATTAAGTTGTGCATGGATAAATAACATAAATTCAATTAGATAGTGAAAATATAAAACAAATCTGAAGTAAATATTACGACTCCAGATGGATAGGGAGAACTCCGCGATGAAATTTGAGAAATATCATGGAATGAGCTGGATTTTGAAGAATTGTCCATTCCATATAATATATGATATTTTCTCCTTACATTTGAGCAAAATAACAACAAATTTTGGTGCACAAACCTAAATGTAATTTCGGTGCGTAATGTACAGATAAATCCATCGATACGTTTTTGTTAATGCACACCAGTGTCATTTTAGACGCATCAGTGCGGTTAGATTAAGGGACACACCGGTGACGAATAACCGCAAATAAAAAAAACGCAACCCTATTATCTTTAAGTGAAAAAAATGGTAAATTGAAAAATGAGCAGCAAAATATTTTCGAAAATCTAATTTCATAAAACATTTCTTTAAATACTAAACACTTTTCATTATTTCACTATTTTTGCAAAAAAATTCAGCCAGAGATTTGCAGGATACATACCTGGAGCAAACAGAGCACGAGAGCACTGTGGAGCAGGGAAATACGTTCGAACAGAATTATTCAGACAATTAGAAATCAAAACCTATGGTGATTCAAACCTTGTACCATAGAATTTCAAATGATGCGAGTAAAATTTATTATTATTTTTTTTTACTTTTTTTTTGTCTGTAGTTTTTTTATGCAGTAAAAGAAAAAATCAAAGTTTATTGTTTTTTTTAAACTTTTTCTGTAGTTTTTTTTATGCAGTAAAAGAAAAAAATCAAAGTTTATTGTTTATTGTTTACTTTTTCTGCAGTTTTTTTTTTCTTTTTTTCTGCAGTTTTCAAAAAAAAAAATTAAAAAATCCATTTTTAGATACAAAAACCCTAGATTCTTTTTGTTTTTGCCCTTTCTTCTCACTCTTTCTGTAATTTCAGAATTAGGGTTTTTCAATTTAGATTTATAGGGTTTGTATAGTCATAAGAAATCCAACCCACGGGATGACTTGCATAGTCGAATCCCAATCCGTGTCGGCCCTTGCGTGAATTAAAAAAAAAAAATAGATTACTTTTCCTTGGTGCGCCCTGCGTAACATAGCGCACCGGTGCGCTCTATTATACCAGCACACAGCGAAAGTACAATGATTTAAAAAAAAAAAATGTTTTTATCATTGCGCCATATGTAACATATGGCACCGGTGCACTATTTCATTATGGAGCACCACGAACGTGCTTTTTCGCAAAAAAAATATCCATTTTAGAAAAGAACCCTACATTCTTTTTGTTTCTACCCTTTCTTCCCCCGCTTTCTGTGATTTCAGAATTAGAGCTTTTTATTTTATATTTATAGGGTTTTTATTGCTAAATATAAGCCTAAGACATCCAACCCATGAGACGACTTACATAGTCGGATCTCAATCCATGTCGGCCCTTGCGTAAATTATTATTATTATTATTGATTTTTTATTTTTTAATTTTTTTCGGTGTGCCCTGTGTACCTGAGCGCTCTATTATCCTAGCACACCGCGCAAGTACTGTGATAAAAAAAATAAAAATAAAAATAAAATATTTTTTCTCAATGCACCATTTGTAAAATATGCAGAATATGCAGTCGGTGCGCTATTTCATTATGTTGCACCGCGTACATTCTGTTTCGATTTTGAAAAAAAAAAAAAAAAAAAACTAAACTTACATTTTTTTTTTATTTTGCCCTTTTTTTTCCCTCTTTCTGTGATTTCAGAATTGGGGCTTTTCAATTTAGATTTATAGGGTTTGTATTGGTAAATATAGACCTAAGACATCCAACCGACGAGACAATTTGCATAGTCGGATCTTAATCCATGTCGGCCTTTGCGTGAATTAAAAATAAATTAATTAATTAACAACATATTTTTTTATTCATCAGTGCTCTAGGGTGCGCCTGGCGTAACCTAACACACCAATGCTATGTATTGTACAAGCGCATGGCATAAGTAATGAGATAAAAAATAAAAAAAACAATTTTTTTTTTATCGGTGCGCCATATGTAAAATATGGCACCGGTCTATGCTACAAAAACTAACACTGGACGATTTTTATTATTTTATCATGGTTAATCGGTGCGGTGATTGAAATGTAACGCATCAGTGCTCATTGTTGACATAGAGCATCGTACGATCTATTATACTGTTTGTGCAATGCGTTTCTAAGACACCCACACACCGGCGTTAGTGCATACACTATGAATGGTGCACCGATTTCTTGAGATTTTTTTCTTACTTGAAAAAGTTGACAATTTGTTTATAAATATATTAATGAATGATATGGTACAAGTTTGAGATTGATAAAGAAATGACTGACAAAAGATCAAGTAACAAAAATACTGATAACACATCAAGAAAAGCAAAAAAGACAAGTTTTTTGTAAATTCTTTACAAAAAATATTATTTTTGAACTATATGTAAGTTTAACTAATATGTATTGTTTACTGTGTATCATGCAGAGCCACAAAATGACAAAGCTCGACAAGGTTATTTCTGATCGAGTACAAGAAGAGCATAAAAGCTTGATGGAAAAATTGCAAAAGGATGAATTACGTGAATGAAAAAATACTATCGATCCAATATGAGTTTCTTTTTTTAGTTTTCATTAATAATATAATTAAAATTATTAGATAACATGTGTCAAACAGTCTATTAATGCACATATGTTTAATGTTCTACAAGGACCAAAAACTCAGAAAAGGAATGATGTTCTAAGAAAAGAAAAAAATAGAACATGAAAATGAAAATGAATTGCTTCTTAGCTCATCTAGGGTGGTGCTAGAGGTTAACAAAAGGGGGAAAAACTTTTACAAAAGTTTGATGGATCTAGTGGAACAAATGTATAGACGTTCTTTCCACTTACAATACAAAGACCAATCCAATGATTCCAATAACCAAATTTTCTCTAAACTACAAGAAGAGTTTCCAAAGAATTGGTCAATGAGACATGTCAGACTTTTAATAGCAAAACGTACAACAACAAAAAAAGAAGGATTGAAAAGGTAATAATCATTTAAAGGTTTGTCTAGAATTATTTATAAATATCACTTTTGTTATACTTACTTTTCATATATCAATATAAAAATTAAATAGTTTATTGTCATATTACATTTTTAGAAAGATTATGAAAATATCAAAAGATGAACGAGCTGATATCAGAAATATGCCAGTAGGAATGTCCAAAAAGGTGTACAAGGAGATGGTCAAAGAAATGGACAAAATTGCATCGCGGGAGGAGTCATCTCAACAACAACGTGCTTCAAATGTAATATGTAATCATTGAATTTTTCGATCATTAGGTACAATAAATAAACAATTTAGCATTAAATATTAATTTTCAAGTATTTTCTTGCAGAAAAGAAAAGAAAATGGAACCCATTCAGCACATAAAACAGGACGACAAGGAAGAAAATGATTGATATCTAATTTTGTGAGTAATTGTTACTTCCTTATAACAACTTAAATAGATTTCATTTTTGTATTTTTTAAGTTGTTTTACAAAAATCATCATTGAATGTCTTCAAACAGGTGCTAACATACAAAGAATAACCATCAAAGGAATTGATTGAAATTGGGTTAAATATGGGTTGTGAGTATATGTTGGCATATTAGAACTTAATTGTGGAATTTGTAAGCATCTATCGATCTTGTTTTACTTAGCTCCGTCTATAATTAATAGAAAAAATAAATCTTTTATATTAAATATATGATTTCTTATGGGGTATAAAACTTGCAGGAAACAAAGTATGGCACTACACCAACAGATCAAATCTTGAAAGATGGCATGTTACATGGTTTTGAAAGAATGTGTATAGTTTATGAGTCAATTGTTGCATTGGTACATCATTTCTTTTCGATTTACATTGATGTATATTATTTAATATTGCAATTTTCATTATTCTCACCAATGTATATACACTCATTACAATTTATTTTTATGTTTGTAGATGGAAGGTGAAGAAGAAGAAAAAAATCAACACCGTGAACAAAACATTCCTGAAAATAACCCAAGTCATGGAAGTAGCTCTAGCAGTGACAGTAGTTCAAGCAAAGAATGATGATCACTATGTTTGGATATCAAAGCAAGGCGTTGTATTTTTTGAAATATGTCTGTGAAATTAGACATTTTCTTTAATGTAATGGACATAGTGTCCCAATTGAAAGATAAAGGGATACCAATAACTGTCCCATTTTGTATGACAAAGAATGTCTTATATATATATATAATAAAAAATGTTTTAATTTATTCTATTGTGTTCTCTATTGTCGCTATTGCATTCTCCATTGTCATTCTCAAATGCACTAATAAAAATTTAATTCATATGAATATTGTTATAAGATATATATGTGTCAACTTTTGATGAATAATGAATTTTAAAAAACCACAATAATTATGATATGATATAACAAATTAATCCAAACATCACATTCAAATGCATTAATAAAAATTTAATTAATAAGAATATTGTTATAAGATGTGTCGACGTTTGATGAATAATGAATTTAAAACAATCACAATAATTGCACTGTCACATGTTGATGTTTCTAAAAAATACAAAATGAAAACCGGTGCGTCTCAGTTACTATATACCAGTGCGTTTGTATTCTTAAGCGCACCGGTGCGTTTTTACGACCTATGGGCATCGCACAAATACCAAAACCAATTAAAAATATCAAGGCGTTTGTGTGGTACGACGTGCCGGTGCGTTTGTCTCTATACGCACCAGTATCGTTTTACGACCTATGGGCACCGCACGAATACCGATACCAATTATAAATCTTGGTGCGTTTGTGTGATACTATGCACTGGAGAATTTTTGGATCTATACGCACTGGTGCATTTGTATGACCTATAGGCACCGAACGAATACCGATACCAATTATAAATCTCGGTGCATTTGTGTAATATTGCGCACCGGGGCGTTTAAGTGTCTATACGCACTGGTGCATTTGTATGACCTATGGGCACTGCACGAATAACGATACCAATTATAAATCTAAGTGCATTTGTGTGACACTGCGCACCGGTGCGCTTCTATAAGTCTACGCACTAGTGTGTTGATACAACCTATGGGCACTGCTCAAATGCCAAGACCAATTAGAACGGTCTCGTGCGTTGTATCACCAAAACTACGCCTGACGCTGTTTTATACCTTAACAGCCCGGTGCATTCTCCTTCGACCGCCTCGGGGCGCCAATTACAGGTACGCACCAGTGCGTTAAATCCTGATTAGCGCACCAATGAAAAAAACATCCGTAATAACCTCTAGTCGCCCATTTTTTTTAGTTGTGTTGAATTTCCGTTAAAAGCTCCGCCAAAACCACCGTAACCATAAATTGATATTGTAGTAAATGTTTTTAATTTTGGCCAATTTTATAACACTAAAAACCTCCTTTATAACCTTCGCTAGAGGGTCTTTTCCTTGTAGTATCAATTAATCCTGTGTTTCATGATAGATCTAAGCATATAAATATTCGGTATCATCATATCAAATATTGTGTGTAGCGAAAGATCATGTTGCTTCAGTAAATTCTACAGAACATCAGGATGCAGATATTCTGATGAAGGCGCTCACCAGGAGAAAATTCGAACACTATAGAGACAGGATCGGGGTGAAGGATAATCCCTTTCTTGTTGAGAGTGAGTGTTGAGATTCAACAAGATGATGATCCTAGTGAAAATTAAGCACCTTCACCAGGTGGGACCCTCAAGCTATTTTTACGTGTATGTCTATTTTTAGAATAGTGAGCATATTCTAAAATTAGCAGGATGTTGATTCTAGATGGTTGAGCAAATTCTATCTTTAAATGAGTTTCTATCTTTAGAACATGGGCGAAGTCTATTTATAGATCACATATCTAAAAATAGAATGCATGTTGATTATTATTAGCCCTTAATGATAATCAGACAATAAATAATAACTTATTCTCTTGGAGCACTTGATTTCAGTTAACTGATGTGGCAAACCAGTTAGCTAAATGAATTACGAGTTACAAGGTTGGTTGGTGACTCATGCATGATGGACTTCGTTGTAACTGAGTGTGACACAGTTCTAACAGGGTTGGAAGAGTAGTTATGGGAGTTGTTATTTAGTTTAACTCAGTTGTGCTAGTTTTAACTAAAGATACACTGGTGAAAGATGAGTGAATTAATTATTTAATTAATTCACTAGTGTCTTACTTGCAATTGAAGGAATACAACAGTTAACTACTTGCATGTCAAATCTAATGGAGACCCGGTGGAGAGATAGGTGAAAGGGTGTGTTTGACTATCAATTGCGACTATAGTGATGCATTTAATGCATCTACACACACATTGGAGTTGCCAATGAGGATTGCACAGTCAAAGCAAGGCAAGATCGAATTCATTCAGGGATCTTCTTCAATATGGATTGCGTAGTGGAGGTAGGTTGTCAAGAGGTGTAGAAATTTATGAATCTTAATTCTTATGCAGAAATTATTTCTGTTAATCCGGTTAAGCTTCTCCTACTTATACAAGTTATCAACTGAATAAATTCAAGTTAACATCAAAGAAAAACACATAATAGATCTCTACCAATTCAAATCTAGAATAAGCACATGCACGCATAGATAAAGTGACACAGTTATTTATGGAAAAATTGTCCCTGGAATAACCCAATGTGGGAAAACCGATCTATGGCTACTGGAGGGCTCTATTATTAAGAATATTTCTAAATACACAACTCTGCGTTCTAGATCTGGAAAACCCTACAGAGAAAACTCTAGATCTGCAGCACCTGGCTGATCTAAGACCAAAAATACTAACTGATCCACAACCTCAAACGGGATTTACAAAACTTAGCCAAATCTAGGCCTAGAAACCCTAGATCTGCCCCTGAAAGACATTGTGACAGCCTCTGAAGGCCTCCAAATGCTCAACACTATTACTGGAAGGGACTGCGTTACCCTAGACTGGGTGACTTTGTCACTACGCTGCCCCCAAGGGTCTATGCGTAACCCCTGAAGGGTTTCCTGAAAATCACGTTGTCCTTGCTGCTGCTGTTGTCTGCTGCTGCCTTCTTCTGCGTTATCTTTCTTGATCTCTTCGATGCTTCTTGTGTATTATAGACCCTAGGATCAGATCATCCCATTGGTCTAAAGTCCCCTCTCTGAAACTGAAACACTTAAGAATTCTTAGCAACCCCGCTCTATAATCTCAGCTTAGCTTTAGTGCTCTACCTCTGTGTGTTTTACAAATGACCCCAAGCCTTTCCTTTATACTTTTCTCATTAACAAATCAACGACCAAGATTAAATCTTTAACCAATGGATAAGATTAAAAGAAAGCTTGGTTTGTGTGACTTAAGACAATTTCATCACATGTTTAATTAAATTCACTTTAATTATTTTATTTTCCTAAGTTTTAACTTAGGAAATACATTAAAATAATTAATTAATTTAATATCTCCTAAACCAGATGAAATTTCCCAAATCTATTTCTGGGTCTTGTAGATCAGGTGAACTCTAGTCCTTCCTCAAAATTTTGGACCTAAAGCACAACTGATGCTACCCCAAATACAAAAAATCTCAACACTCCCTCTTAGCATCAAGGGTGTGCTCTAGCAATACATCACACTTATGCATTACATGATTTTGGGCACTGGTTCTGTGCTGCTGAAGCTTGGCCTCCTGCTACTTAACCCTGCACTGATGCTGCCATTTTGTACTGCTGCCCATGACTCTAGCACTGCCACTGCAACCACTGTACTGCAGCTCCCTCTCAATATGCCACATCTGTGCTGCTCATAGCACTGCCACTGCTGACCTGATGCACTGCAACTTCAATTGTTGAGAGAAACAACTGAATCTCTTGCCCAATCTTTGACAGACAAGTCAGATAGGCTGCATCCTCATCACTGAAGCTCCATAGGCTACATATTTGTGCTGGCATCTAAAGAACGATGCATAGCTACAGCTCTGCCTGCGTAATCAAACTCCCTCTGCACTACTGAAGTCACATCAGCTCCTTGTGCTGAAATATATCATGATGCTACTACACTGCGCTGTCCCTATGAAGCTCTATGCGCTGTTGTAGCTCTGCACTGCATAAGAAGCACTGCTCTGCGCTGTTGAAGTCACATTAGCCTCTGCGCTGCTACTGCTTCTACGATGCTGCTATGCTCTGCGCTCCTCCTCCCAGCTTCCAGATCTGCCTCTACCTCTGCCTCATCTGTGATCTATGCACCCACTGCTCAACTTGTCCCGCTACTTTCTTAAGGCTGTCATAACTCACTTTTGATCCAAGAGATGAGCTTCTCAAGGATCCCGCCTTACTGCCATGTAGCTCCTCTACATGTCCATGTCACCCCACCTCTATGGTTCATGAGCACTCATGGATACATCATCTCCTGACCCATCATCTGCCACCGCTGCTTTGGAAGAATATGCTTCCTTGTCCTTCTTCTTTTCTAGATAATGGCTGGCAAAATTTCCCATTTCGCCACACTTGAAGCACTTGATATTAGAAAGATCCTTCTTCTTCTTCGGCTGCTTCTTCGATACCAAGGCTGCATCTTCCTCCTCTTCCTTCTTCACCTTGCTCAACGTAGGGTTGTGTTGCTTCTTGGTCAACCTTCATAGTTCTTCTTGCCGTAGGATTTACCATAAGTTGTCCCAATCTGGGAGGTCCGCTCTACCCAAGATACTTTGGACAAAGGTTTCCCACTCATCCGTGACTACATTGAGGGCAGTCCTGACTAACACTGCATCATATACGGTTGCACCCGTTGCAGTTAGCTGATCCCTGATTGACTGCAATCTGAAGAGGAAATTCTCGATGTCTTCTCCCTTGGTCATCATGAATGACCTCATTTGGGCCTCCAACAACATCTTTCTTTGGACTGGTTTTCCCTCATATAGGGAAGTCAAGGCCTTCCACATCTCATTAGTTGTCCTCTTATCAGCTATGTGTGGCACAATATGATCCTTGATACTTTCCATTATCAGTCGCTTGGCATGCAAAACAGCTTCTTTATGCTTCCTTAGGAGATCCACATCTGTCGACGTGGCCAGGGTCTGCTCTGCATGATCTCTTAGACCATATGCCTCTAGGAAAATCAGGATCCTAGCTTTCCATACCAAAAAATTTGAGAGGCCCTCTAGCCTATCCCGATCACGCAGTCCATGAGGAGCCATCTGCTCAGAATGTGTTGGAGCTCCTCTTCTCTATGCTAGAGATCTTGGATCTAGGGTCCTTTTCGAACTGGGAACTCTCTGCTCCCTCTGACACTTGATTTCCCTCTTTGGAAATCTACCAAATCAACTATGATTCAGCTTCTTCTTTGATCATCTGACCAAACTGTAAGTTTCCTTTAGCAAGAAACTCTCTGAGAAGCTGATATCTTCCCAAACTTTGTCACTTGTGCTATGGTTAAAAAATATGAAAACTTCAGAAGTTTAACCCCACCAGCTCTTCTGAATTTCTGCAACTTTTCTGTAGACTTTTTCTGGATCTGACAGATTCAGATCTGAATCACACTGGCTAGCTTCAAACCCAACCAGTGTTGTTTCTAAGATGCCTCTGCGCAGTAATTGCGTGGGCTTTCTAGGACAGAGTGCTGGACAGTGTCACCCTTCCCTTTGCGTGAATCTCCTCCTGAAAACTATGTTGTCCCTTCAAATCTGCTTTCCAGTTTCTTTCTGCAACTAGATCCTTCAGATTCTTCAGCTGGTGACCCTTCTAGATCTGAAATTGCTCTAATACCATGAGAAATTTCCGAAACTTAATTCTTATGCATAAATTATTTATGTTAATCCGGTTAACCTTCTCCTACTTATACAAGTTATCGACTGAATAAATTCAAGTTAACATCAAAGAAAAACAAATAACATATCTCTACCAATTCAGATCTATAATATCTCCTCTGTGTTGTCTTTCCTGATCTCTTCCTGATCTCTTCTCTGCTTCTTGTGTATTCTAGACCCCGAGATCATATCATCCCCTTGGTCTAAATTCCCCTCTCTTCAACCGAAACACTTGAGAATTCTTAGTAAGCCCGCCCTAGAATCTCATCTTAGCCTCAGTGCTCTACCTCTGTGTGTCTTACAAATGACCCCAAGCTTTTCCTTTATACTTTTCTCGTTGACAAATAAATGACCAAGATTAAATATTTAATCGATGGCTAAGATTAAAAGAAAGTTTGATCTGTGTGACTTAAGACAATTTCATCACATTTTTAATTAAATTCACTTTAATTATTTTATTTTCCTAAGTTTTAACTTAGGAAATACATTAAAATAATTAATTAATTTAATATCTCCTAAACGAGATGAAATTTCCAAATCAATTTATGGGTTTTGTAAATCAGGTGAACTCTAGTCCTTCCTTAAAATTTTGGACCTAGAGCACAACTGATGCTACCCCAAATACACAAAATCTCAACAGGAGGCAGTAAATTGGTGCTTGTGTGAACCAATTTTTGTATGATAATGTGAGACGATTATAGATTGTACTGAGAGCTCTATGAGCTGAGCTTTGTATGAGATTGTTTTAGGATTCCATGATATACATAATATATGATAGTTGGGGGTTTTAGCTTTAAGCTTTCCCAGTAACACATCTTGTTATGTGCGATTGATTTTTCTTCATATTTTTTTCAATTGGCGATTTAATTTCCGCAAGAATTGAGTAGAAGGATTTTGTATTTAACAGTGGATTTAATTGTTAGATAAGGGGAGTTCGGTAATATACATGCATATTGTATAAATTTCTACATGGTATCGGAGCAGTGTTAATCACTGAAGATTGCAATATTGATGCAGCGTTGAGTTGTGTTGGTGGAACAATTCAAATTTGCTGCAAGAATTTCTTGGTGCGACAGTTGAGTAAACATTGAAATGGATTTTAATGGGTTGTGGTTGGAGTATGCAGTCGAGGGAAGCTCGAACTACATAGCCTAGAAGGAAATGATGGAGGTGGTGCTTGAAGATAATGACTTGAAAGATTTCATCGATAGCGATGTTCCTAAGCCCACTTCAACGGATGCTGCATTACTTGACGCCTGGCAAAAGAAACTAGCGAAGATGAGAATAATTATGTTGGAAGGTGTGAAAGACCATATTGTGTCAAGCCTTCACGGGAAAGCCACTCCATTTGAAATGTGGAAGGCTTTGATAGATCTTTTCCAAAGTAACAGCGATCATATGAAGTTGGCGCTGAAAGATAAACTCAGAAAAATCAAAATGGAGAAGGGTGAAAGTATTCCAAAATATCTCACGAAGTTTGTCCAATGTAGGGATGAGCTGGGGAGTGTGTGAATTACAGTTGTTGGTGATGACTTGGTGAGATTGGCTCTCCTTGGACTTCCGAAGAGTTGACACAGCTATCAAGACTTTGTAAATGGGCGGGAGAAATTGCCGGATCGGGAGCGACTTTGGTCAGATCTAGTGCAGGAGGAGATCAGGTGGAATACCAGGGATGGCTCTTCATCAAAGCATGATGATGAAGAGGATTGTGCTTTGGCTACCAAAGAAAGGAAAGGGAAGGGGAAGAAATCCCATTCAAAATCCGAGGTTAAAGGCAAGAAGCTAGATTTTTCCAACGTGAAGTATTTCACTGTCACGAACATGGGCATCTCGCTACTAACTGGCCACAGAAAAAGAAGAACAAGAAGGCTGCTAGAGTTGCAGTTGGTGAGGCCCTTACCTCGCAATTTTAACTTGATTTCTCTTTTATCGCAAGCTTGGTTTCAAGTGTAATGGGATCGGTGTGGTATCTTGATAGTGGTGCTTCCTTCCACATGATGGGAGATAAGGAGCTTTTCAGCGACTTGGAGGAGAAAGATCTCCAAATGCATATAGAGATGGGCGACGATGGACGATACACTGCGACCGACATTGGTACCATTAGCTTTGAGAGAGATTCAGGTAAACCATTTATGTTGAAATATGTTATGCATGTTCCGGGTCTAAAGAATAACTTGGTCTCAGTCGCGATGTTGGAGGACAGAGGTTATGACGTTGTTTTCAGCGATGGAAAAGCCTTCCTACGACATAAAACAACGGTTCAAACCAAGAGGATAGGGATTAGAGTCAAGAATCTCTACAAGCTGGAGGTAGATGGTTGCGCTGCAATGGTGGGCAAGGAAGAAGAAGTGGTGAGCCGGGATGAGGGCGAATTATGGCACAGGAGATTGGGCCATATTCACCATGGCGCCCTGAAGATTTTTCAGTAGATTTCTATTAGACTTCCCAAGGGTACACTTGCGCAGATAGATCAGTGCAAGAGATGTACTATGGGTAAGTTTGTGAAGACCACCTTTCACGAAAAGGAGAACCGTGATTTGATGATCCTGGAGGGAGTACACACAGACGTGTGTGGACCATTCTCGGTTGCTTCAACAACAAAAAACATGTATTATGTTATTTTTGTTGATGACTATTCTCGTAGATGTTGGATCTCCTTCATGCAGAAGAAGGATCAAACATTCTCAAATTTCTGTGAGTTTAAAGCATTGGTGGAGAAGGAGTCAGGGAAGTAAGTGAAGGCTCTGCAGAGCGATAATGGTGGTGAATATATCTCGAACGAATTCAAAGACTTATGTAGCAAAGAAGGAATTCGAAGAGAACTCATAGTGCCTCATAACCCACAACAGAATGGGGTCGCAAAGAGGAAGAACAGAATGATCATGGGTGTTGCACGAGCTATCTTGCATAATCAGGGCCTACCAATGCACTTATGGGCGGAAGCATGCAACACTGCGGTTTATGTGCAAAACCGTTGTCCTCATAGAGTACTTGGCATGAGTACACCTGAAGAAGCTTTTACTGGTAAGAAACCAGATGTTTCTCACTTTAAGATTTTTGGCTCATCTGTTTATGTTCATGTGACCAAGAACGATAGGAAGAAGTTGGAGCCGACTGCAGAAGTTGGGATATTTGTGGGGTACATAGAAACACCCCATAATTATCGTGTGTATTTTCCAAACAGTCAAATGAATGTGGTGCGACGGGATATAAAATTCAATGAGGAGAAAGCCATGAATTTGTCGCTTAAGAGGGAGCTACACTTGCATGCAGAAAAGGAACTGCTTGTTCTCAATGATGAGCCTCAAGATGTGGATCAGCCACAGGAGGAGGATCATGGAGTGGAGGAGTCCACTCACGTAGAGCCAAACATTAGAACTAGCAGAAGGCGTACCACAGAAGTTGAGAGGTTGAAGCTTGATGTAGCACAGAATGTAGGAGTCCTTACTTCACAGCGCAGACAAAGACAGTCTCCTGACCGATATACTAGATACATGGCTCTCATGAGAAAATGTATTGTGACAGGCCTATCTTATTTTCAGGAAGCAGTGCAGGAGCCCACGTGGGTAGATGCAATGGTGGAGGTAACGGCCTCAGTGTCGAAGCAGTTCTTAGGAAATTGTTCTAAGACGATTAGATAAATCGAGTGGTAGGTTCAAGATTGATCTAAAAAAGGTAAAAAAAGTTGATGGGGAGTGTTGAGAAAAATAAGACAAGATTTATTGCAGGGCTTCTCATAGATTGAGGGGATTGATTATGAAGAAACCTTTGGACATGTTGCAATGTTGCACGGTGTTGCTTCCATAAGGACCATCCTTGCTCTCTCAGCGTAGATGGGTTGGCACATTCATCAGATGGATGTGAAGACTACATTCCTTAATGGGATCATTGAGGAATAAGTGTACATTGAGCAACCTGAATGATTTGAGATCTTCAGTAGCGAGTCACATGTGTGCAGACTCAAAAGAGTGTTGTATGGGCTGAAGCAAGCACCCTGTGCTTGGTACACTCGGATCGACAGCTATTTCATTGGACTTGGCTTCACCAAGAGTGAGGTCGATGAAAACCTATACCAAATTGTGGTGGAGGTTAAGCTTTTAATCATTGTTCTTTATGTTTATGATTTAATACTCACTAGTGATGAGCAGCTGATACACTCATGCAAGGAGGACCTTGCAAAGGAGTTCAAGATGAAGGATATGGGCCTCCTTCGTTATTTCTTTGGATTGGAAATATGGCAGCGAGAAGGTGAAATTTTTGTGTCTCAGGGCAAGTATGCAAGGGAGATACTGGGTAAGTTTCACATAGAGGATGCTACATCGGCAGAGGTAGTGGATGATACTGTCTATCGACAGTTGTTGGGTTCACTCATGTATTTAGTTAATACAAGAACGAACATATGTTATGTGGTGAACCAGCTTAGTCAAGCGATGGTTAAGCCTACCAAGATCTTTTGGAAGGCAGGCAATCATGTCCTGAGATATCTCAGGGGAACATTTGAGTATGGCTTATGGTACAAATAGATGGATGAGGTGAAGTTGCATGGCTTCACATATGCATTTTGGGCAGGTAGCCCAATGGACAGAAAGAGCACATCAGGAGGGATTTTCAGTATCGGATCTACAGTTTTTTCTTGGTACAGCAGGAAATAGATGTTTGTGGCACTCAGTTCAGCGGAAGTGGAATACATGGCAGCAAGTCAAGTTGCATGTGAGGCTATCTAGATGAGGAATATCCTAGTCGGTTTGTTCGGTTCTCATTTAGATCCTACAGTGATTCATTGTGATAATTAGAGTTGCATTAAAATCTCAATTAATCATGTGTTTCATTATAGATATAAGCATATAGATATCTGGTATCATCATATCAGAGATTGTGTGCAGCGGAAGATCATGTTGCTTCAGTACGTTCCTATGGAAGATCATGATGCAGATATTCTGACGAAGGTGCTCACCAGGAGAAAATTCGAATACCATAGAGACAGGATCAGGGTGAAGGATAATCCTTTTCTTGTTGAGAGGGAGTGTTGAGATTCAACAAGATGATGATCCTAGTGAAAATTAAGCACCTTCACTAGGTGGGGCCCACAGGCTATTTTTTGGTTTATGTCTATTTTTAGAATGTTGAGCATATTCTAAAATTAACAGGATGCTGATTCTAGATGGTTGAAAAAATTATATCTTTAGATGAGTTTCTATTTTTAGAACATGGTCGAAGTCTATTTATAGATCGCATATCTAAAAATAGAATGCATGTCGATTATTATTTTCCCTTAGTGATAATCAGACTATAAATGATAATTTATTCTCTTGGAGCACTTGATTTCAATTAACTGATGTGGAAAACTAGTTAGCTGAAGGAATTACGAGTTTCAAGGTTGGTTGGTGACTCATGCATGATGGACTTCGTTGTAACTGAGTGTGACACAATTGTAACAGAGTTGGAAGAGTAGTTATGGTAGCTTTTATTTAGTTTAACTCAGTTAAGTGAGTTAAAATCAGTTCAGCTAGTTGTAACTAAAGATACACTAGTGAAAGATGAGTGAATTAATTATTTAATTAATTCACAAGTAGTGTCTTACTTGCAACTGAAGAAATACAACAGTTAACTACTTGCATGCTAGATCCAGTGGAGACCCAGTGGAGAAATAGGTGAAAGGGTGTGTTTGATTATCAATTGTGACTATAGTGATGCATTCAATTCATCTACACACACATTGGAGTTTCCAATGAGGATTGTGCAGTCAAAGAAAGTCAAGATCGAATTCATTCAGGGATCTTCTTCAGCAGGGATTGCGCAGTGGAGGCAGGCTGTTAGGAGGCAGTAAATTGGTGCATGTGTGAACCAATTTTTGTATGACAGTGTGAGACGATTGTAGATTGTACTAAGAGCTCTATGAGTTGAGCTTTGTATGATATTGTTTCATGATTCCATGGTATACATAATATATGATAGTTGGGGTTTTTAGCTTTAAGCTTTCCCGGTAAAATATCTTGTTATGTGCAATTGATTTTTCTTCATATGTTTTGTAATTGGCGATTTAATTTCTGCAAGAATTGAGTAGAAGGATTATGTATTTAACAGTGGATTTAATTGTTAGATCAGGGGAGCTGGTAATATACATGCATATTGTATAAATTTCTACATATATCAATCCAATTATTAATTCATCTTTTACTTATTTTACAAATGTGAATCAACAAGTTGGTTGATGTTCCATATTTATACAAATTTATTAGGATCCTTTCAAAATATTCAACCAAGAACTTGAAATTAGTCGATGAAGATCAATTTTATGTTACTTGAACTAAAAGGTTTGTATGGAAGGTTGGGTGACATCAATCACTAACCCAAGAAAAATGTATTTTAATGTTTTAATGTTCCAATACATTAACAATTGGAATGTAATACATAGTTTAATAACTTAAATATTGTAGTTTCAAAAATTGGTTACATATATACATAACCACACAAATTTATAAATTCCTTGTACTAATGAGAAGTTTCTATAGCTTGGGATGTTCATGTAACACATTTCAACGCGATAGAATCTACTAACCACATATGTTCATGTAATACATTTCAACACAATATAATCTACTAACCAAAGATATGTAAAATAAGCAACTTTAAATTACATTTAGATTACATGAACTCACTTGATGCATTATTTTGATAAGTTCAAAATTATAAATATATTAAATTATTCAACACAATAAAATCTCAAAATCATATTGGTGTGAGAATGTTTTATTTAATCAATTATTTGAATTCTAACTTTGAATTAATATGTTAAAATATTTATTTTAATATAAATGTAAAAACAATTTTTATTAATTAATTATGAGATAATTCCATGAAAAAAGTTTTTGTTATTTAGTTAAAAATAATATTGAGAATGTTATTATTTTTTTCACGTTACTTAATATATTTTATTTTTCATATATATATATATATATATATATATATATATATATATATATATATATATATAATTTTCAAGAAAAAATTAATTCGATTTTGAATTAAAATGGTAAAACAAAAAAAGAGATATAACTTTGAAATTTTCCATACAAATAGATCACTTGCCAAAGGGATACAAATTTATTTAGTCAAAGTAATATATTTAAGTTTAATATGGCCTGAAAAGTGATTAACAACATGCATATCATATTCCATGAAAATGGAAAAAAAATTAATACGAGTGCTCTTCCTTTTTATTATCTTGTTTCTTCATTCTTTCAAGTGTAGATTTTCCTTCTTTCACATATGTAAAACGATCTATGGCAATCTTGAAGCAATAATTGGCTATATAGTTATTCAAAAACCGTTGGCAGACATTGTATTCACAACAACGAGACTTTCCACCGAATAATGAGCATGTTTCTAGGTTAGGAACCCAAATACATAGTTCCCTGAAGAATTTTTCATGGTTTTGACTGCCACCCTAAATGGTTTCTCATCCCTTTTCATAGAAAACTCAAGCAATTTGGGCTAAACTGACACCGAAATTATGGGAGGAGACCTCACCTTTGCCTTATCAGTTGCAAGTTCCTCTGCCACATTTTTCGCCTTTCTTTTCATAGTCACAGACCCTTGCAGTTGTGAGAACTTAATTTAAGTTGTGAGAACGTAATTTAAGGATAGTTAAGGTCATGTATTTCAAGTTGGCGTTCCAGAGAAGAGAGCGCCTTGCCTGTTATGGCCTTGATCTGTGCTGAGTTATAATTCAAGCTGCAAAAGAACCTGTAATATTCTTTGACTGATAGATCATAGAGCAGCCCAGGATTTACAACCACATTCGGATTGACATGAATTGCACCGTAGTTGAAAGTACTTGCTCTTTGCAGTGATGCATTCTTAATTGGATTATTAGAGTCATCCATTTGCTGTGATTTAAAAAAAAAACAAAAAAAAGGAAAGAAAGAAATCAATGAAAGGGTAATTTATCATAGAATATCTCTCTCTATAATTTTCTATTATGTTATATGCCTTCCTAAACCATCTCAGTTTTTCATTGGCGAGAACATTGTATGTGTCTAATAAGCATTATTAAGGTGAAAATGTGGATCTCTAATAAATATAGTTATTGTGAAAATATGGATTGATGCTTTTTGAATGTGCATGTCTGTGTGTGAGAATAAATGGATAAACATATACACCTGCAGTCATAATGGAAGACTTAATAACTGCAGAGATCCAATGAGGATATGCTTCCTTTAATAAAGTTGCAACACCAACAACATCTCGGCATGACATAAATGTGCCATAAAGTACATTGAATGGTACGTGCTAATGATTAAACAAGGGTCCAGTCAGTGATGCTGCCATTGAATATGCTGCTAGGATGTTCAACCTTGGAGCTGTAATATTAGGCTACATTGGAGAAATGGTTCAGAAGTTCGTGTGTGAAAAAGTGCAGTGTCATAAAATGAATTATCATCATGTAAACACAAAAAATTGGGGAGTGGAATATGGCCTTGAGGATGTCTGGGGTAAGACTATTTGGTCCCTAAGAGGAAAATTTTGTCATCACTGGAGTTGACTTTACATGCAATTCAGTTCTTGTAGGAGAAATGTAACCAACATGAGACCTAAATGAGCACAATTTATGGAAAGTTAGGATGTTCCATGTAAGGACTTTTGTCGACTACAATCCTTTTCAATGTAGGGCTAATATAAGCAAAATTGTTGTCTTGAAAACCTACACTATAGAATTTATGTAGTCAAATATGTCTACCCATCAATTGCATTCAACTATGTAGTTGGAAGAAGAGAATTTGCAATAACATCATTGGCATTTACGGGGTCATTATAGAGATTCATGCCTAATCCCCCCATCATACGAACTACTTCACCTTTCTCAATTCTTGCATTCATACCATGAAGGGAGGCAACAATATTTCCTTTAACTTTGTGGGTATTTATAGATCCCAAGAATCAATGTTTTCTGCAACATTATTACATAAAATCTATTAAAATTCATCATCATAGAGAGATGTAGTTTTTCATTCTTTGGACCAACACTAATCGAAATTTCTCCTTTGGAAACATTATGTCATATTGATAAGTTTGAATTTTTGTTATTATGAAAATCATTAAAATTTATATTATGTAGCATACTCGACAATTTTTTTTTGATTTGGAGTTGTAACATCAGTTGATGATACCAGAGGGTACATTTTTTTCTTTGGTAAAGCATATCAGTACTCAGATATGCTTTGTCCCCAACATAAAATGAGATTTCTAGAATAATGCAAGGGATCAGATTTGACTTCAATGCCCTTCATGAGAGGCCTTCTTATGGTTCAACAAAAAAATCCCTTAAACTTGAATTGTTGGATACATGGATTTTTCAATTTGATAGGAGGACAAAAGGAAAAGTTCAATAAGCACAATTTTCCCTGAAATTTTCATTAAAAATATTTACCATCATAGCACTTGAACTACTTTGATATCAATGCATGTTTTTGAGGCATTAAAAAATAGACAATGGTTTTAAAATGACTTGCAATGTGAACAAAACGAAAAGGGTAATAAGCCTATCAACCTATTTTAGCTTCTATGTGTTCTAGGGGTAAATTTCGTCCTTGGTGGTTATGGGAAAGATTTTTGTATATGGATTTCATATGATGACTTAAATGTGCTTTCAAATTTACCTGAAAACATAAATGAAAATAAGGTATACTCATTATATACGTTCTGTTGTTTCCAAGAAGAGTGCTTGAAGGAAAATTTCTATTAATGTTGCTTGCTCCCATGGTTATGGTCCATGGAGCCAGATTTATAACTACCCCTGGAGTTGGACCATAATTTCCAGCAAAACAGACAACTACCTTTCCTCTGTGGATTGCATGGAATGCTCCAATTGCAATTGCATCTCGAAAATAATTAGATAGAGGGAAAAATCCGATGAAAGAGAGAACACATCAACTCCATCGTGTACCCCTACTTCAAATTCTGCAATAATATCTGCATCATAGCATGATCCATTTGTAGTGGAAGGCCAACAAGCTTTGTAGGTTGGAACTCTAGCATGGGGAGCTCCTCCTTTTGCAATCCCTTTTGCATATCCAATTATATTTTCATTTTCACAAAATTCCCACCTGTTGTAGACATAATATGAGTACCATGTCCATCTTTATCCCATGGATAAAGAAATTCACCAGTTTTAGAGATATTCAAAGTCCCATTTGCAGCTTCATATCCTTTGATGAAGTAACTAGCTCCAATCAAATTCCTGTTGCAAACAACACATAAAATAGTGAAGCTTGGACCCTATGAAGCAAGGTTCGCGGTTGGAAGGAAGGGGAGGCGATGATGGTTTTTGAAGGTAGAAACTGTAATCATGGCGGTAAGGTATGTATCTGGTGGCCCTGAGGTGGGTTGCAGGGTCCAACAGGGAGGCGACGTACGACGTGACAGATGTCCCAGCTTGTCAGAGTCATGTAGACACTCGGGCATTCTGCAGTCAGACACATAGCAGCTAGGATTTGACAGTTTCGGCCTGGGTTAAGCGGAGTTAGTATGGCCATTTTCGCTTTCATTAACCCTAACCTCCTTGCTAGTTGGCAGTGTGAGCATAGGAGGTTTGAGCTGCTAGGGTTTCCGCGGTGTCGAATTGGTGGTTTTAGACCTAAAGCGTTGGGAAAAAATGGGTTTTGAATGAGATTCCGTGGATATTGAACCGACGCCAAAAGATTTGCTCGCTGTTTGGGGTCAGGATGTGTCAGCGAAAAACTTGGACCGTTTTTCTCCGGCTTTGGGCGATTCAGGCCAGAAGAACAAGGCTCCAGAAGGTACCTGGGTCTGTTGAACGGAGCTGCATTACTTGAGGAAAGTCTATAGAGCACATTCAATTGTGTGTGGAAGGAAGAAGGGTTTGCTCGTGGATTAAATCAACCTTCGTATACACTTGTGAAGATCGGTGGTGAACCACACCAGTTTCCTCAGCAAATCGCGTCTCCGCTATGTATTTCAACAATCCCTTTTCATTCAGGAGGTTTGGAAGATATAATAGCTAGTTGTGGTTTTTTCGGCTCTGCTGGAGAAAGCCACAGAGAGTCGGATTGGGGTAGGGGGGTTCCTTGTGAAGTTTCTACTATGCAAATACACCCTCCTTAGTGGCAGGGTATTGCCTCTCTTGAAAATTATCTCCTCTTGCAGGGAAGTGAAGCGACAAGCTTGGGGCCGGAAGTAGCCAAGGGTTTGGATAGAAACCCTAGAGGGTAGAGACTGTCAGTGTTGGGATAGACGGGAGTCTATAATTTTGTTGATACTGAAGGAAATCAAGGGGGGGTTTCAATCTTTGAAAAATGATACAATCGTAAGGAGGTTCTTGGGCCTATCAGACCTCAAGAAGGCCCCAAAGGAACTAGAGGATCTGTCGGGGAGGGTCCGAACCACCTTGAGGAAGGGCGACCTGGGTCACCGTTTCTCAAAGTCCCAGATGTGACTGAAAGGCCGCTGGAAGGCAAGGAAGGTGGAAGAGGTAGGGTTGCAGGAAAGAAAAGGAAAAAAACCAAGTTGATCAGGAGATTGAAAGTGTACCCATGCTGTGTATTCGGTGTGGATATACATATCGATGAAGTCATGGAAGTGACAGAAACTATCCTTATCGGCAGAGTTAGAGGCAGGAAATATTCTGCAAGCTACATCTCAAAGTGGACAGCCTCGGAATGGACCGATGCCCCAGGACATCCCATCGAGATCCAAACACTTGCCAAGGGGTGGTTTATGATAAAATTTGAGAAGAGTGAACACTTAGAATGGGTTCTAGAAAGGAATTGGAATTTTGGGAAGAGGCCCGTCTTATTTAGGAAATGGACTCCACTTTTCGACGTGCAGAGGGAAAAAATTGAAGACACCCCGATCTGGGTAAAGTTACCAGGCCTCCCAATACCTTTATGGACGGACTCTGCCTTCCATTCTATTGGAGACACTTTGGGCCATTATCTAGAAGTAGATATGTCGTTCTAGCAGACCAAGGACTTGAGCGCAGCAAGAATCTTGGTCAAATTAAATCCTAAGGAAGGGTTAGCAGAGGAAATGCATCTAAAATACAAGGATTATTAATACTCTCAAGTTCTGTATTATGAACACATGCCGTTCAGATGCCACCGCTACCATATGTATGGCCACCAGCAAAGGACTATCCGCTGGGGCACCGAAGAAGAAGAAGAAAAAAAAGGATAAATCAGGGGCCTATGAGATCCATCGGGGTTGAAGAGACTAGGCCTTATAATGGGGAAATGATGGAAGGTGTTGAAGGTCCCCGTGCCACTGAAAACGTAAACCTTGATCTGACTCCACAAGCAGCTCAACCTCCTCCTCAAGTAATGGGCCATGACCAGGATCCGACTCAAGCAGCAAATCCTCCATCTGACGTTGGAACCACTGCAGCTTCTTAGGAGGGTATGCTTCTGGCTTTTTCTCCCTCCCTTTTCTCCTCTATATGCACTTCTGTTTTTTCTTATACAAAGCCTAGTCCTTCCATCCCTCCTCAAATGGAATATTTGCAAATGCAAGATGTCATAGAGTCCCTTGATAGCATTATAACATTAGTTCCTCCCCTTTTTGTTGATCCTCTCCCCGAGGTTGATATCGGTTCGCCCTCCTCTTTGCCTTCTATCCATGAGAAACCTCCCTATAACCTTTGATCCTTGATGAAAAAACCTTGGAAAGCAGAGATCATTGGTGGTATGGAGTCTAACCCTATCTCGGTCGGTCCTAGAAAGATGAGAGGTAGAAAATTTAATCTTTATAAGGCACAAGTCAAGTCCAAAATAGATATTGTTGATGGGAAGCAGCTTTCCCTCTCCGAGGTGCTTAGAGCAATGCATACCCCTTCCTTGGGTTCTTTATGATCATCCTCTCCTACAACTGTAGGGGTTTAGCTAGTCAACCCAAAAAACTAGCTTTGCGAGAGCTGATGAAATCCTACGCACCTGATGTTCTTATGCTTCAAGAAACCCTGGGACTAGGGACTAAAGCGATAGGTTCTCTTTCAAGGATGTTCCTGGGTTAGTTTTTCCAAGCGATGGATGCCCATGGAAGATCAGGGGGATTGGCTTTGGGCATCAAGTCTAGGAGGTTGAAGGAAATTTTTCATGGGCTTTGAAAATGCCCTGGCAATGGAAGTCTACTCAAATGAACTCTGTCACTCTACTCTCCTTCTCAATTTCTATGGACCGTGCTTGGAGAGGATGCAGTACTAGAATAACATGTTTGCAAAATCTTGTATGCGCAATCCCAACCTTATCCTGGGGGGTGACCTTAATTTTTCCCTAGGACTTTCAGAGTCCTAAGGTCCATCTACTCATGCTGATTCACTTACAGATTATTTCACTAATTAGTTTTCCTCCACACACCTGGTGGATGCAACTTTGATCAAACCTCGACCTACATGGAGAAACAAATGAGTGGGGGAGGACAGGGTGGCCAAGAAGTTGGATCGTTTTCTCCTTAATGAAGATCTGGTAGCTAGAGCCTCTGTTTTCAGGCACTGCGTTGGGCAAGGTGGGCTATTAGATGACTTGACCATTCTACTTGAAATCAAAGGCCCTTTCAAGAAGCCTGGGGCCCCCTTCAAGTTTAACTCCTCTTGGCTTAAAGAGGAATATTTCATCTCCCTGTTCCATGCCACATGGAGAAGGGATTGGCCAAGGGAACTAGGTAATTTGAGCAGGCATTTTATGGAGAACCTCAAAGAAATGAAGAAATCCACTCCGGAATGGGCTAAGGCCAAAAAATTAAAGGAGGAGGAAGAACTTAAGAAGATAAACGAAGAACTAGACTTTCTTGAAAGTCCGGAGGGGGCTAGATATGTCTCCACTGAAACAAGGGACCAAATAAAGTGCCTTGAATCATCAAGGAAGAAAATTTTATTGGTTAAAGAGGAGAGTTGGCACCTTAAGAGCAGGGCTATTTGGATGCAAGCACGAGATGAGAACATAATTTTTTTCAAAACTATGAAAAAGGGAGAAAAAACATCAATAAAATTTGGGGTATGCAGACGAAAGAAGGAGAGCCAGTTAGCTCTTTTGAGGCACTCTAAGCCCTTGGAGTGAAACGTTTCAAATCTTTGTTTAGAGCCCCTTCAGAGGCATCCATTGCTGAAGTTATCAGGGTAGCACAATTTTTCCCTAGCTATATTGATGATGAAGGAAATGATAGTATCATGGAACCTGTTTCTAAGGAAGAAGTGGAGGATATCCTTAAGGTGATGCAGAAAGATAAGAGCCCTAGCCTAGATGGTTGGATGGTGGATTTCTTCCAACACTTTTTCCAGTTCTTGAGGGATGAATTGCTGTAGGTAGTGGAAGAATCGAGAAGATCAGGCTCTATCTATCCACCTTTCAACTCCACATTCCTGGCTCTCATTCCCAAAATGGAACACACAAAGTATTTTGATGATTTCAGGCCTATATCACTATATTCCTACATCTATAAAATCATTGCTAAAGTGATAGAAAACCACATTAAGCCTTTCCTTTCCCGGAATATTTCTTTGGAGCAATTCGACTTTCTGGATGGAAGACAAATTCATGAGGCAGTGTGGGTGGCCCAAGAAACCCTTCATGGTTTAAAAAAGAGTAAAAAAAAAGGAGCTATAATTAAAATAGACCTCTCCAAGGCTTATGACGAATCAGTTGGATGTACATTCGACTCCTTCTAACCCATCTTGGATTTCGGATTGATTTTGTCAACTGGGTAATGGGGTGCATCTCCTCTACAAGCATAACAGTCCTGATCAATGGGGCTGCCTCAAATTTTTTCAACATACAAAGAGGACTTCGTTAGGGATGCCCACTCTCCCCCTTAATTTTCCTTTTGGCAGCGGAGGGACTGAGCTTGATGATACATGATGCAAAATGAAGGGGGCCTCTTAAAGGCATTGAAGTAGTTGTCAACCTATTTGTCACCCACTTACTCTTCGTTGATGACATCCTTCTCTTTATAAATGGTAGCTTGGAGGATAGTCGTCGTCTAAAGGACATCCTGGACCTTTTTTTGAAGGCTAAAGGGCTATGTATTAACCGACAGAAATCCTCAATTACAACAACTGGTTTGTCTATAGTAGAAGTGGGAAGAATCTCGAAGGTTCTTCAATTTGAAGCAAAGACATTGAAGGACTCCTTCAAATACTTGGGCTTCTTCCTAAAGCCAGACTCTTATCGCATTTAGGATTGGCACTGGCTTTTCGTCAAGATTGAGGCTAGGATGAAACACTGGAGCTTCAAATGGCTCTCTATAGTAGGGAGGTTGGTGTTGATAAAATCTGTAGCCCTAGCTATACCAGTCCATTGGGTTGCTCTCTCATGGGTTCCTAGAAGCACTCTTTCCACTATAAATAAAATATGTAGTCGGTTCGTATGGGCCGGATCAAAGGAGGATCATGTTATGCCTTGGGTGGCTTGGGAAAAGATAGTGCGCCCAAAAGCATGGGGAGGGTGGGGAATTAAGGAGCTCCCCTCTTTCACGAATTCCTTAGCTGCTAAATTGGGCTGACGCCTCATCACTCTGGACAATATTTGGACGACGATCATTAAGCACAAGTATATCGATCCAATGCCAATTCTAGAATGGATGTGCATGTTGAATAAAGCAAAAAATGCATCAATTGTTTGGAAAGCCACTGTAATGTCTGTTAAATTCATTGAACAGGGACTAGCATGGCATGTTGAGGATGGTTCTCAGGTAAGACTAGGCCGGGATCCATGGGTGGGATGCTCGGGGAGATACGCCCTTTCTAGAGACCTCATTGATCATCTGGAACAAAGGGGCCTCAAAACTTTAAGTCACATAGCTCTCCATGTCCAATCAATGATCTGGAGGCAAGCTTGGTTGTATGGGGAAGCCCTTAAGCTTGAAGACAGGTGGCTTGAAGAGTGGCAGGGGTTTATCAATGATATTCAAAATTCCAATATCAGGATTCAGGAGAGACGGGATGAACTCAGATGGGTCCATGCTCCATCAGGCCTGTTCTCTCCAAAGTATGGATACAAATGGTTAATGACTCAGAAAGGCCGGGGGGAGCCGGAGTGGTGGTACAAATACCTATGGGACTTAAAGGGTCTGGCAAAAACCAAGTTGTTTTTCTGGTGCATTCTCTAGAACAATATCCCCTCCTAGGATTTTCTCCAACGCAAAGGAAAGATTGTCCCTAGTTGGTGCTCTCTATGTAAGGCCAATGCGGAGTCTGTCTTACACCTCTTCCTTACCTGCCCCTTTAATATATAGCTCTGGATTGTAACCCTTAGAGTACTTAAAATCACACAAAAATGGGAAGGAGCTGAAGTAAGGGAGGCTTGGCTAAGATGGTGGCAAGCCTCTCCTAATGATAGGGTCATGAATCTTCCTCTGCTTGTTTCTTGGGGAACTTGGATTGCAAGAAATCGAATCATCTTCCAGAATAACCCTTTCCCTGTTAATCTTCTTGCAGTAGAAGGAGCTTCCATCTTTGAATATATTCCTATCCCGACTCAATCTCACCAACGCAAAGCCATACTTCAGGAGAACATCAGGGGGGATATCCCATGGGCCTATTTCGATGGGCCATCTGACCCACAAAACAGATGCGAGGCAGGCCTGTCCATACATGAACCATTAGGGAAAATTATTAAGGCATCAATCGAGCTCGGTCAAGGGACAAATAATTTTGCAGAATTAAAAGCTCTTCATCTTTTGCTATGCTGGCTATTGTTTCTTGAGATGAGAGATGTTCAAATATTTGGGGACTCTATGAACATCATAAAATGGTTTAATGGAACTCAGAGATGTCAGAATTTTATTTTATCTACTTTGCTTGATGAGGTGAATCTTATAAAAGCTCATTTTAACCAAATAACTACCTGTCATATTTACAAGGAACGAAATGTTGAAGCAAACCTCCTATCTAAGGAGGGTGTTCGACAGGATATGGGGCAATGGGTCATTGTAGCAGTGGAAGGAGGTCAGATCCGAGGGATCAAACAACCTCCTTTTTCCCGCTAAGTTTGAGTAGCTCCCTCTTTTAGCTCAAGATGTTTTGCTTATTTTTAATTTCTGTCTATAGTTTTAGCTAAAACCATTTGAACATGTCTATACTACATTATCTCTGTTTCAGATTGTTTTCCTCATTGAGGAGATTCGGGAGACTGGTTACTTTTCTTTGATTAAACAGTATGCTACAAAAAACATAGAAAATTGGAATGGTGTCTACTACCCAATTCTTGTATTTTGATGAATCAAAACAGACATAGTCTGCTTTCATCCCTGTTTTAGTTTCTTTCCTCTATTAAAGTGGGAAGGCCGAAGGCTAATCAGGACGTCACTTTATATGATTTTTGTCATAGCTGGGAGGATCGATACATACATCTATTCATCAGTTGCAACTCCATTTTTTCCTAAGGGAAAAATGCATTTCTTTGAATGCTATATGCATATACTATGTAATCTACTACTTCCTAAATAGACGGTTCGATTTTTTCTTTGGAAAAATGAAGCAAGGTTTGCGAGGGCTACTTTCTAATCAAATTCCTACGGAATGTAAAAGTTTAAGAAAATAATAATATAGTTTTATTAATAAAAAAAATCTTTTAGTATGACAATAAAATTATATTTATAATAATGTTTTTTTTGAAAGCTATTATTTAACATAGCCTAATTAATAGTTAAAATAATATTTTTTCATTAAGTTTAATCAAAATATGATGATTAGTATTAAATATATATATATATATATATATATATATATATATATATATATATATATATATATATTTTAAATAAAAAAATTACAATTTTATTTAAAATTATAATAATAAATTCCAATGAAAAAAACCATTAAATTAATAACTATAAATTTTATATTTAATATACACAAATAACCATAAAATTTCAATATTGAAACTTTATTACTTTAAAATTAATTGACAATTTTCGGGTTTACCAGATTTAAACAACAACCTCTTACCAAAAGTTGAAATATGTAAATTCAAACCTATTAACTAGAAGTTGCCCCAAGGTGAGGAGGCCAATAGGATCTAGGATAGTTAGATTGTGATAATTTTGAAAGAAAGACCAATAAAATAGTTAAAATATCTAGAGTGGATAAATTTTCATATTCCATATCCTATCTGCCAAACAGTTTTTGTAAAGGTTATAAAAAGATTATTGACAAAGTTTTACTTCATAAGTACAATTTTTGATAATCTATTATCATCGATAAGACCATGGTAATCCATTATCATCAATAAAAATAAGGATAGCTTTTATATCAGCTAAACAAACAATAATTTTTTCTTCTAGTTTCCAGATCTTTGAGATATATGGATTGTTATGGTAGTAATGTAATGAATGAGACAATACTAAAATAATGCAGCAACATCAATAATTTTGTGACATTAAGAAGGAAATCACATTGACATTGTGCATACCTTTTTGATCAATATAAGCAGTATTTTTCCAAAAAGATAGAGCCTTTCGATCAATATGAGCATTATTTTCCCTAAAAGATAGAGGAAAAAAAAAGGCCGAAAAAACTATTACCATTATTTAAAATAAATAAATAAATGAATTGTGAAGATAAAATATAGAAGAGAAAAAAATTGTTTAGCAAATCTAGGAAAACTGAAAAACAACTTACATTTATTTAAAATAAATAAATGAATGAATTGTAAAGGTTTGTAGCAGGACTTTGAATGCAAAAATTAATTCAAAATTTTACTTAAAATATGCCGGAACTAAAAATGTCTTGAAATACACCAGGAACTCATTGATTTTGGTAGAAACCAAAACCAAATTTTTCTATGTAAACTTTGAGCAATTGTAAAATTTTACAGCTCGAGCAAGAACAATTCAAAATTTTACAAAATAGAAGTAGCTCGAATTTCTTTTTTCTTGAAATACAAGAAAAGAAGTAGCTAGTTGAATTTAGTGGTAATTTCCATGCAAATTTTGCAAAGAACGAGTGCATGAAGGAAAGCTTCAGATATCATAAAAATAACAAAACACTGTGAGTAATATCGATGTCATTGGCCTAAAATATTTAGGATTTTTATTTTTATTTTTATTTTCCAAAAGTGAAAAAATAGCTGATTAACAAGAAGAGCAAATACATTGCTTTGCAAGAAGAAAGGATTGACTGATAAAGATCAAGTAATATTTAATTAGTCATATCAGAAATTACCAAAAGATCACTTGATTCGCCTGTCTGAAATGGACCTTGCAGCATCAGTGGCAAAGGCTTCAGGAATCTCGGTCTCAGAGCAGCTTGGCTCCATTGTGGAGCTTATTCCCTGGATAATAGAAGTAAAACTCTCATAAAAATTATATATATTTGGATACTTTTGGTACATATTTACTCTTTGTGCTTACCTAAATGATTGGTTGCAAAATGAAGCTCTATGCCATCCTATGAAAGCTGGAAAGGGCATTCCATTATCCCCGCATTATTACTTCACAAACAACCAAACCAACCCATTAGCACTATCTCAATGCGACAAAAATCCCAAAATTGCAATTTTTCATCTTAGAGCTCAGAAAAATGCATATATCAACAACTACTCCAAGCAAGCCTAGAAATTGACAGGCATGTTTTTGTAAATTTTGGCATAAAAAAATTGAAAACAAAATAGTTGATCCATTCGAAGGTGTTTTCTTTGATGTGCACTTCGAATAATTGTGGGCCAAAAATACGTATGGACCAAGAAATGGATAAATATCTCAAGACAATTCCGTGCAGGTATAAATTTAAGTACTTGGAGACTTTAAAATTAAATTTATTGTAAAATTTCAGCGTGACTCCGAGCCTCACTGCCTGTTATATATATATATATATATATATATTTCAAACACTGAGAAAATTGCATGGATATAGGCACATGCATATCTATGTGACAAATTAGATAAGTAAAAAAAATTTCTTACATGAGAATATTTAGAGGTTGATTCAATGACTTGAAGGAGGCTGAAAATTTTTGCACAGAATTAAATGAGTCAAAATCACCATATCCTGAAGAAAATTTTGGTGTTCTTAATCAACAGATTCAATTTTTTGACAGGAAAAATTTATGATTCAATATGTGAAACTTAACTTATAAAACCTGCATACCAGTCTCTGTGATGTATATGGGAGGGTTGTTATAACGATGCTTTTTGTAACTTATCACGTCCCTTATTCCAGCCGGATAATGCTCAAACCCTCTTGCAAATAGAATATAGTGATGTATATAAATCTAAATTCCATTCAAATTGTTGTGGAGTACTTCACTAATCAATGAAAAAAAAAATCTCCAGTTGCTTACTGCTGATCCAATGTAAACTCTGTTTACTTCATCTGAAACACCAACACCCATCTAGAAAATAAATTTCTTAATAAAAGTTAGCGTAGATGAATCCCGGACTACTAATTATTGATTAAGTAAGCTTACATGTAACAATAGCACGGGCATCCAGAATGTAGTCTGTATTTAAAGGATTTGGTGGATTGGGATTGTCAATTGTAAAGTCTGTTGAATAGTAGTTAAAGCCAAGAAATTCGAAGGAGCCTTTCAGTTCTTTTGCCTCTTCAATGGCGAACTGTGGTGGCCGTGGTCCAACTAAAATTCTCATAGAATCAAGGTACTTCCCTGATGTCAATGGATCCAAAAACCTGCAATTAGTTATATGAAATTTTAATAGTATCTTCCTGTTTCGCGATGCTAAACTTATCCTGATTACATATTCAGGGGATATTTCATAAATTTACAAACAAGCATTCATTGTTTTCCAATAGATTTTAAAATATTATGAGAAAAGATGACCATGAAATAATCTATAATAATATGAATAACAGTTTAGTTTGGTAATAGGGATAGGGGATAGAGTTTTGATTTTAAAATATTAGATAAATGTTTTTAGGATTAATTATATTATTAGGATTTGATCAATGTTTAGAATCTTAATGTGGTCTACAAATAATTAGTATTTCAATAAATCCTAAGTATAGATTTAAAATATAGATGTCTAAATCTCCATATAAAAATGATCATAAGATCAACCTCCTTTCAGATAACATCATGCTTCACATATCATCCTATTCTAAAGTCAATTGCTCTCTGGGTAGCCTGTTGATCCAGAAATGATTTAGTGAATGGCACCATCCATCTCACCACAAGTGACATGCCTATGGAACCTTTTTGCTTTCCCTGAATTTCATTTTCCAGCATTTAGTCAAGAGATGTATGACCCTGTATTCAATTTTGGTGTTCTGATTGAAAAAAAAAAAATAAACTTACTTGGTACTTCGTCCTATATAATTTTACAGCGGTGTTATGTGCAAGAAGCATATTGTGGGCTACAATGTAGGGCTCTGTTGCAAAATTTCCAGCTGTGCAATTTCCAAATCCAGGGGAACAGTGCCCTGGCGCATGAAGTTCCACATCATAGGCTAAATAACAGGTGGTGAACGGTTCGTTTATAGTTATCCAATATTTGACACGGTCTCCGAAAGATCGAAAGCATTCTTCTGCAAATATGCCAAAGTCCTCCCTGGCAAAAAAAAAATATCAGAATTAGGATTTATCTTGACATATTTTTCTGTATTTGAAGCATGCAAGAGAATGATGGCGATGAATCTTACATGAAACTTTTGCTACGAAATCCTCCATACTCATCTTCCAGAGTTTGCAGCATGTCCTAGTGAAACAGAGTCACAAAAAGCTTTATACCTGCATGAAAAATCAGATTCATGTGTAGAAAAGCCACATACATGTGAATATCTGTGGAAGGCAACTAAATAATTTGTATTTTTAGATACCATTCTTGAGCAACTCATTGATAATATTATTGTAATGCACAATTCCCTCTTCATTGACTCCACCGTGTCTTGGAGAGCCCTCTGAAAATTTATAAAAAAAATGGAAATGAGAGAATCATGGAATCCAACGGTTACTTAAAATCCATTGCAGAGTTATTTATAAAGATGTCACTATTCCTTAATTAAACTTACTGGGAAATATGCGTGGCCATGAAATAGAAAAACGATAGAAATCAATGCCCATGTATTTGAGAAGCTGAACATCTTCCTACATGCACATTACAAATAAATTAATTCCACCAACGCTAAAAACAACTTTCAATTCTTCATATCATTCTAATTTGTACCTTATAGCAGTGGTATTGATCTATTGCAATATCCCCATTCTTTCCATCAGCAATTTTTCCTGCACTAACATTCAAGAACACCAAATAAATTCACATAAGAGATACCCCTTAATTAAATTAACCAGCTCTTTATATTAATGATTGGTCTGCATGTAGTATGCCCCAGTGAAACCTGGAATGTCGGAGAATGTATCCCAAATGCTGGGTCCTTTCCCACCTTCATGGGCAGCTCCTTCCACCTGTAACATAATTATAAATTTGTCAAGTCAACGAAACAAACTATTAGGAAAGGGCTCCATGATATAATCAATGAATCTAGTTGCATGGATCAATGATGAAAGCTGAACCTGATAAGCAGATGAGCCAGCTCCGAATTTGAAACCCTTTGGAAAGTTGCTTCTACCTATATTTGCAGAAACTCCTGCAAATATTAGAGGATAAAATGAAAGCAAAAATATCTAGAATAGCCTCAGTCCATCCATTGTTGCCATCGTAGAAATTGTTGTCTTTGAGATCTCAAAGTGAAATGGCCAACCTGTAACAATGGTAGTGCGGCCAGTGGCATCAATTTCTTGAGTGACATCCTCGGTTGTAGACGAAGAAGTGAAACCAGAAGAACCTAGCTTTCTGAACCAACACCATATCCAAGGCATTGATTCTTTATTTGGTTATTTAGTTAGAAACAATTGATACTGAGAGGAAGACAAAATTATAACAAATTTTTGGTAGAAGAAGAAGAAATTGTAGTGGAAGGAAAGTACACATCGATAAATAGAAACAAACTATTAGGAAAGGGCTCCATGATATAATCAATGAATCTAGTTGCATGGATCAATGATGAAAGCTGAACCTGATAAGCAGATGAGCCAGCTCCGAATTTGAAACCCTTTGGAAAGTTGCTTCTACCTATATTTGCAGAAACTCCTGCAAATATTAGAGGATAAAATGAAAGCAAAAATATCTAGAATAGCCTCAGTCCATCCATTGTTGCCATCGTAGAAATTGTTGTCTTTGAGATCTCAAAGTGAAATGGCCAACCTGTAACAATGGTAGTGCGGCCAGTGGCATCAATTTCTTGAGTGACATCCTCGGTTGTAGACGAAGAAGTGAAACCAGAAGAACCTAGCTTTCTGAACCAACACCATATCCAAGGCATTGATTCTTTATTTGGTTATTTAGTTAGAAACAATTGATACTGAGAGGAAGACAAAATTATAACAAATTTTTGGTAGAAGAAGAAGAAATTGTAGTGGAAGGAAAGTACACATCGATAAATAGATAGAAATTGTAGTTTGAGCTCATGGGGACCTCCTCGTGATAATGCTGTAATGGGGCTCATAATCCCCATTGCTCAAAACAAAGAGTGCTCTTAATAGAACAACTATATATTGGGATTGAACCCAACCACTTGAAGGTGCCCGAGAGATTTGAACCCCCGAAAAGCCAATACGCCTAAGATATATGAACTCTCAACAACCCACTGAAACTCATTTTTCACACTCTTGAAACAGAATAGCACATCAATGAAAACTACTTCCACCAGTTCATAGAAAAGTTCTAATGTCCACCATTTAAATAAAATGAGCACACAATTCTCACATTGTGAAAAAAAAAAAAATGTATTCGTTCACAAAAAAACCAGCATGCTAAAAAACCAGTACACTCCAATAGCATCTAACCTCGACTTTTCTTGCCAATGTCAGAGAACAAACTAGGTCCCTTCACCATTGTTGCGAGTCCACAACTTGTTTACAAAACCTGCATTAAAATGTTTTAAACGATAGAAAAGCCCAAGAAAATATTTTACTAATGACAATAGAACAAAAGAATAAGAAAACGTATCACCGTTGAAAAATCTCCAGGACTCATAACCGAAGCAATTTCATTGACCTTAAAATATCCATGAAATTGCAGTAGAAAGAGCTTTGCAACATTGGGGATTGATAAATCTACATGACATCAAGATAGACGGAAGGCGTTATTACCTGACTTGATCGTTAGGTGTTCAAGACGAGACAGTGGGCGGAGAATGGAAAAGACGGAATGAAGAGCATAAACCCAAAAAAACCGAGCATATTCTTATTCGAAGCTGAAATCTTGACAGTTCATTTTAACAAACTCAGATCTGTGGCGCAGCTCAAACTGGAGAAAACAACGATGAATTCCGGATGGGCGGTTTTGAGTACAGTCGTGATTTGAGCACGCCAAAGCGAGTATGCGGGGATGAAGAGTGGAGGCGGCCGGATAAAAATAATTGGTTTTTGCCAACAGATTGGAAACCAGGAACAAGTGTTAGGGGAACAGGTGTCAGTCGAAGATTCAAAGTGTTGACGACCTAAAAGTTGCATCTCTTTCAGAGTTAAGAGAAGCTATTTTGGAAAATATTTATTATCACCCTTAAATGAAACAATATGGCCCATACTTTACCAAAACAAGGTGCATACAACTTATCTTAACAATAAAAATTCAATTCAATCAACCCATATCAATTTGTTTGTAGCTTATATGTATCTTTCAATTAACATGAGATATCTGTATATAGTTTAATTAAAGTTTATTAATGTGAACACAACCCATGAGCTAAAATGCTCATCAACACAATATTAACCAGTGCTTCAGTTGCAAGTTTAGAAAAATTTCTCGGAAATTTTCTCGGTAGTGTTTCGATGGCAGATCCTTCTGGACATTGAGAACATTTGAAGCAAACGGAAACAAAGTATGCTTACGCCAGCTACTGAAATGAGCGTAAACGGTTTTGGATGCACTACGAATAATGCAATTCAAATACGCTAAATTCTACAATGCATTCAATGGAATAAAATGACAGTATTAATCGCTAGGCCAAACATCCATGTTCAAATTCAATACAGATTGCTTACCATGGTTGCTCAAACACAGACCAGTCCCAACGCCAAAGCTCTCGGTAATGTTACAACGCTCTGTAAACAGGGCCGTGTGAAAGAAGCGCTGCAAAATTTGAATGTTATGGACAGCGTAGTGGACTGTAGTGCATATGTTTGTCTCTTGCAGATCTGCATACAGAAGAAAACATTGGTAGAGGGAAAACTAATTCATGCCCATATCAATCAGAATGGATTTGTTGGAGACACACTTGTTGCTAACACAATTGTGAACATGTATGCCAAGTGCGGGAGCGTGGCAGATGCTCGCAGAGTTTTCGATGAAATGCCTCAACGAGATGTTTGTTCATGGACTGTCATGATCTCAGCTTATGTAAGGCATGGACGTGCTGATGAGGCATTGGTGCTCTTCCATCAAATGGAACGAACAGGTCAGCATCCTAATCATTTCACCTATTCCAGTATTCTTTCAGCGTGTGCCAACTCTGCATCTCTAGAAAAGGGAATGGAGATTCATGAAGAATTAACCAGAAGGGGTTTCCAGTCTCATCTCTCTGTGGCGAATTCGCTTGTTGACATGTATGGAAAATGTGGGTTTATAGAGAAAGCTCGCGAAGTGTTTGATAAAATGCATCAACGAGATGCTGTTTCCTGGACTACTATGGTTGCAGGGTATGCACAGAATGGACTTATTGATGAGGCCCAGAGATTGTTCAAGGAAATGCCATATCGAAACGAGTTTGCATGTAATGTAATGATCACGGGATTTGCAGATAATGGGTTTGTTGATGAGGCCGTTGAGCTGTTTAAGGAAATGCCTCAGCCAACCCTGGTATCTTGGACAGCAATCATTGGAGGGTTTGTACGAAATGGGCATTGCAAGGAGGCTTTGAAACTTTTTAGTCAAATGCAATCAGCAGGTATAATGCCGGACTTGAAATCGTTTGCCAGTATTGTGCCAGCTTGTTCCAGCTTGGCCGCTCGGCAACAGGGTATGGAGATTCATGCAAAAGTAATTAAGTTCGGATTTCAGGATGATGCCATTATTGGTAATGCCCTGATAGACATGTATGCCAAATGTGGGAATATGCATAAGGCACGTCAATTGTTCAAAAGATTGCGTCAACGAGATGTTGTCTCCTGGACGGCACTGATTGCAGGATATTCACGGAATGGACTTGTTGATGAGGCTTTGAAACTCTTTAAGGAAATGCCTCAACGAAATATGATATCCTGGAATGCAATGATTGCAGGATTTGCAGAGAACGGGCGTGTTGATGAAGCCCTCAATCTGTTTAGGCAAATTCCTCAGTCGACTGTAGCTTCATGTAATGCAATAATTGGAGCATTTGCAGAGAGTGGTCTTGTGAATGAGGCCCTTCAACTCTTTAAAGAAATGCCTGAACGAACTGTGGTATCCTGGACGGCTATGATTGTAGGATTTGCGCATAATGGACTCGTTGATAATGCCTTGGAACTGTTTAACGAAATGCCTGAACGAAATGTGATCTCATGGACAGCAATGATTGCAGGATTTGCACAGAATGGACATGGTGAGGAATCCCTGAAGCTTTTTCAACAAATGCAATTGGCAGGTGTGTCCCCAGACTCAAAGGCTCTCGTCTGTGTTATCACGGTCTGTGCCAACTTGGCAGCTCTAGCACATGGTATCGAGATCCATGAAAAGGTAATTAGGAGTGGGTTTCAGTCTGAAGTCATAGTGGTGAATGCTCTAATAGACATGTATGCAAAATGTGGAAGCATACTGAAGGCATGCAAATTATTTGACAAGATGCATCTAAGGGATATTGTCTCATGGACAGTCATGATAGCAGGATATGCCATACATGGCTACAACAAGGAAGCCCTAAAACTTTTTGAACAAATGAAATACTCTGGCATAAACCCAGACCATGTCACCTTTGTTTGTGTTTTGTCTGCATGCAGCCATGCAGGTCTAGTGGATGAGGGATATCATTACTTCAATTGCATGTGCGGTTATTACCATATCACTCCTGCAATGGACCACTATCTTTGCATGGTTGACTTACTTGGCCGTGCTGGGCATCTAGATGAAGCAAAAGACTTTATTAGCAATATGGCATTAAAACCCAATGCTGCTGTATGGAGTTGTTTGCTTGCGGCCTGTGTAGTCCATAACAATATAGAGCTAGGACAACAAGTGGCACAAAATGTTTTTGATTTGGACCCTGAAGACGAAGCACCTTATGTACTTCTCTCAAACCTCTATGCTGCAGCTGGCAGGTGGGGTGACATAAAAAGAATAAGAAAAATAATGACGGACAAAACCTTGAAAAAGACACCGGGGTGTAGTTGGATTGAGGTCAATAAACAGGTGCATGCTTTTGTCGCAGATAACAGGTGATACCAGCAAAGGCAGACGATATGACAAAACTCGAGATATTGTGTTAAAATATGAGTAAATCAAACATGATCTCATAAGAGATTTGTTGCATGACACAAGGGAGCTGGAGGAGAACAAACAGAGTTTTTGCTCCTATAGTGAGAAGCTGGCAATGACCATTTGGAAATTAAAAACATCTCCTGGAATGACTATTTCAGTTTTCAGGAAGAGAACCTTCAATTGTCTGATGACTGCTAGTCTGCGATAATGTTCATCTCTAAGACTATTGCCTGAAATATTGTTATGTACCATTGCAACTGTTACTGTCATTTAAAGGGTGGACAGAATTCTTGCAGCGATTATTGTGATGTAGGTGAACCAATCAACGGACATGGTTTAATTTTATCATTGGGAGTTGATAATGTCCAGTGCACATCAAGCATATCTTTGGTGGCAATTTTTCTGCAATTTCTTTCTTTCATTAATGGTTCATGTAAATTTTAACATTTAAAGAATATATTTTAAAGAAATGTAAGAAGGGTGTGCATGACTTTTCTTCTTGTCAAAAGGCAGCAAAATTGTAAACATTTATTTTGAAACAGTTAACATATGACAAAGAACCGTTGGATGATAGCTCAAGTTTGCAATGAAAAGGAGGACATTAAGTTAAACAGGTGTGAACTTGTTCCCATTTATGATATGTATTATCTGTTGGTAATTGTCTATTTTGTGTTAATATATTTAATTTAAATTTGGGGGGAGGGTAGTCTGCACCTAGGGCTCGGGGAATTTTTTCGGGTTTCGACATCTTTTTGCCACAGGTTCATTTGGGACTGATCTTCTATTTTTCAGGTGCCATAAATTCTATCTCAGGGATGATAGATGGCATCCCCATCAAATCGGATTCCTAAACTATAGGCTCGCCGGGAGCCAGAAGCTAGTCTTAAGTTTCTGATCGGTAGGGGTGGGACACTTGTGACCATATACAAAATTCTCGAAGTTTACCACAATCACTTTGGTTGTCTTTCAAGTCTCACCTGTAGAATGGTATTTGATGTGGTGGACTATGGTGGTGATAGCCCCTATTCGGATAATATTTTTCCTATGTATGAGGAGTTTATTCCCTGATAGACAAAGACTGTCTGCTTGTGGGCTTTCACATGGAGGATTAGATCAAGAAATTAAGGATGTCAAGATTGGTAACATTTCCACTTTTTGAAATTCCCCATCGATCAACCTGCCTTCATCGACTACTTTGGCACATAACCCTACTCATCCTAGCACTGCAATTCCTTGGCGAGTGAGGCAGGGTAAAACTATTAGAGTGCGTGAGGATGCCACAATGGTTATCGGGGAGGACATTGGGTTAAGGGAAATCCTAGACTTATTATCGAAGGCAGTGGTTGGTAAGTTCGCAGGTAAAACCATGAGGCCACTTTCGCTAAGAGGATGGCTACAAGAATTTTGGGAACCCTACCTGAGTTATATGCCAAAATTCCACCTTCTCACCCGAGGTTGGTTCCATGTAACTATATATATGGAGCATAATGTCGAAAAAGTTATGATTAGAGATTGGCAATGGGGTATGTTAGGGCTTCACCTGCAAAGATGGAAGCTTTATTTTGACCCAAGTAGAAAGCCAATACATCTCCAAAATCTTTAGGCCATCATCCTTGGACTACCCTTGGTCTTTTGGTCTACTGAAGGTCTAAAGGTGATTGGTAATAGTATAGGCTAGTTCATAGGACTCAAACCAGATTGTCTGACAAAGGACGACCGAAGATGTGCATGGATCGAAGTTGAAGTTGATGTCAGAGAAGGATTGGTTGAGGTCATCGAACTATCCTTCCAAGGAAAAAAATGGTCATAGTTCATTGATCATTGGAGAGTCCCTTTTAGATGCCATGCCTATTGCCAAGTTGGAAACCTCATTGATCAATGTAAAAGGAACTTAAAAAAAAAATCGAATTCGAAAAGGTATGGGTCAAAAGGTTTGAGGCCAATAGGCTCACGGGTGAGGAGAAACCTTCTTCGAACAGTCTAGATTGTTTGCCTACGATCAATGGTCCCTTCTCAGGAGCCTCGTAAGGATATTGAAGGTAGGAACATTTCACAATCACCTCCAAGCTTTGCTTCTCCTTAGGGTGTTGTCCAGGTTTTAACTAATTCTCATCGTTCGACATTATGTGTTCTTGAAGTTGAGATACCCCCAATTTCATCCACTCCTTTCGACCCTCTCCCCATTTTGTTCCCATGTTCCTTACTCCCCTTCCTCATTGGAAGCTGGTGAGTTATCCCCTTCAAAATCAGGGGTTTCCTCCAAAGTCAGTTTACCAAATTACGTAGGGACAGTGATGAAAGAATCCCATATGACCTCAAGTTAAGGCGTTGACCATCACCTGAAGAAACCTCGAGAGGTGGTATGGCAGAAGACTCCCTAGGGTTTTCTCATGTCAGTAAGAAGATGAACCTCTCCAAGGTTCAATTGAGATCCAAAGAGGACATTAAGATAAATAAGCAGTCAACCATTGTGGGGGCCTTTGGAGCTAGAAAATCTACCTTAGGGGATTTGAAATGAAGATTCTTTCTTTCAACCTTCAGGGTTTTAGAGGGGCTCTAAAACAACTCACCTTCTGTCATCTCTTGGAGCTTTATAAGCCGAGATTTATTCTCCTCCAAGAGACGATGTCATCCAACATAAAAACTAGATCAATTTTAAAGCATTGGTTTAAAAGATGGTATTTCAGTTCTTTAGATGTAGTTGGTCTCTCAGGTGGCCTAGTAACGACTTAGCACCCATCTCTCATAACTCTATCCACCTCTACCTGTCTCAACATGATAGCGGTCAAACTTGTGTCAAAGGAATTGGATACAATTTTCAAAGTTGTGAACATTTATGGTCATATTTGGAAAGGAAAACTTTTTGGGAAGATTTTGAGAACTCATGGTTCTTAAATGAAGATAACTTTGTTATAGAAGGCAATCTAAACTTCACCCTCTCTTTAAGGGAGGTTTGGGGACCAAGGCCATGTTTGAATCCTTTGGAAGCATTTTTCGCCCATTTTTTTGCACTCCGAGAAACTCGTGGACATAACACCTACTAAATTATCTCCCTCATGGTGTATTATGTGCTTAGGTAATGATGGTATTTCAAAGCGATTGGATCACTTCATTCTCTCAGAAGCTATCATGAATTTCGACATTAAAATGACCACTTGGATCAACCCAAGAGGAATTTTAGATCACAGGTTGATCCTCCTAAGAACGGAAAAATATGATAAAATTACACCTCCTCCATTCCACTTTAACAACTTATGGCTTAAAGAAGAAGATCTCATCAAGATGGTCGAAGCATCTTGGTTACATTTACAAAATGATCCACATGTCTCTTACATGGTACAAATCTCCAACAACTTGAAACATATAAAATCAAGAATAAAAAACTTGGAGTAACTCTTTCATTGAAAAAAAACAACAACATTAAAGATGACTGAAGATAGGATCATCGATATATTCCAAAATAATGTCACATGTATTTTCACACAAGAGATGTTGGAATCTCTAAGAGCATTAGAACATGAAAAAAGAGAGATATTGGCTTGTGAAGAAGAGCTTTGGAGGCAAAAGCGCAGAGCAGTTTGAAGAAAGGAAGACTATGAGACATTTTTTTTTCACACTTTCGCTAATGGAAGGAAGTCTAGGAACATTAGTATGGGAGATAGAGGGTCGGGTAGAAATTTTGGTCAATTCTTGCTCAGAGAAAGCGAACATGGGTGTTGAATACTTTTAAGTCTCTCTTCTTGGAGCATGGCAGGATACCCAATCATGGAAGCTTTGGAAGTACTAAACCTCTTCCCTTCACAGTAAGTAAGGAATCAAATAATTTACTGGAGGCTGAGTTAACTGAGGAAGAGGTTTGCAAAGTATTGACATAAATGCAAAAAGGAAAATGCCTAGGCCTGGATGATTTTACTGTTGAATTCTTCGTTGACTTCTATGAATTAATGAAGGAAGATATTCTAAAGATGGTTCAAGAATCACAGAGCAAAGGCTACATGCATGGGGCTATCAACCCCATGTTCCTTTGTTTAATTCCAAAGAACCAGGATCCTAGGTCTTATATTGCTTTTTGTCCATTAATGTGTTGCAACGTTGTTTACAAAATCATCTTGAAAATAATTTTGATGTGATTGAAGCCCATTTTGAGCAACATTATATCTGAAGAACAATTCAAATTCCTTCATAATTGACAAATACACAACGCAATTTCCCTTGCTCAAGAGTCACTGTACTTGATAAAGACTCGACACCTTGATACCATGGCTATCAAGATTCATTTATCAAAGGTGTATGATCGCGTAAATTGCTCATTTTTAAGGATATGTTTGCACAAGCTCGAGATGAGGCCTAAATTCCTCAACCAAGTAATATCATGCATTTTGACGGCTACTTTTGTTGTTTTGATCAACGAGAGACCATCGATGTTTTTCAAAGCTTCATGTGGGCTAATAAATGGCTATCAATTATCACCCCTCCTTTTCTTGCTAGTGGTGGAGGCTCTTAGTAGTCTGATTAAACAAGTTGTGGAGTAGGTATTAGCAGTGATCGATGCGGTTGATTGGTTACTTATCTCACACTTATTATTTGTTGATGATATTTTGAACTTCATAAGAGGATCAATCTTATTTATTGACACATTAAGTGGTATTATGGATCGTTTCAAGAAAGCCATAGGTCTGATCATCTCTTCATGGAACATAGTCCCAATAGTTATAGAATATGTAAAGGTATGTGTTGTAGCTTATTTTTTCCAGCTAAAATAACCTTGAAAGGGAGGCCAGCTCTATGAGATTATAATTGAGTAGAATGACCAGAAGGAGAAACATCTCGAGCTATTATTTGAACTCACTGAACTTAGAAAGCCTTTTGCAAGTTAGCAGATGGAAACAATTGACATAACATCTCTGAATGGAATAAGTAATGTTGAACCCTAATCAGAGATTGTGAATGGTGTAGACTCTGGATTTTGTTGCATTAATGGTAATCAAAATATGAAAATGATGGAAATTTTATAAAGCCCATATGAGTGTAGTAAAGTTGTGAGCCACATATCTACTATGCGTTTAAACAGTTTTCAAATACAAACTGTCATCTTCATCGACTTGCATATCATGGCAAGTCATGTAATGTTAACAAGCTTGCTCATGTTGATGTTTGCCTAACTTTGTTGAACAAAATGGATGTTATTCAACAATGGAAGTACAAAAAAATTCGTGAAATAGGAGAGCAAACAAAGATTTCTTTAGAAATGAGGCACGAAGTAACAAATGGGATTAATTTGATAAATTGTATTGATTTGGGATCTTTTCTAGATCGATGCTAGACAGAGATTTTCTTTCTTAGAGGAGAACTTTTGCATAAATTAAAGTAAAAGTGTTGATTTGGCATATTCACATGCAATCAGTGTCTCGAAGGATTTTCCTAAAGGATGGATAAGCTGGGACATTTGTTGTGACCAGGTTTATAGAGAGACAAATGAAGAGCACTGGCTAGAATATGTAATATGTTGTTTTCTTCAAGGTATTAAATATGGGGTTCAAATGCTAGAAGTCACTTAACACATTTTATGTACTTGATTGAGCTTGGACAATCAAAATGAACTTGTGGGGAAAACATTTGATAAGCACTTGGATTAGATACCTCACTAGGTTTGGTTGTCATTGGTACCTTAGCTATTCCTTTCGCTGCAAAGGCATGAGGCACTTCATGGCAAGCTCGTTCTACTCAGAATTGCCAGACTTTATCCACAAGCTATTTATTATCATCTACAAGCATATTTATTATGTACGTCACGTATGTAGAAACCCATAGATGAAACTAAGACATCCAAAGGTGAAAGTTTTGGAAAAGATACATAGAAGAATAATGTTCCTGAGTGAGATCTCTAAATGGTACACTAGCTACAAGTATCATGGATGATGAGGTTAGTGTGCTTAAAAATCTAATGTCGGATCTTTCAGATAAGATTGAAGATCTCAAGGTGATGATGTCGGCTCCACTGTTGTCTGAGGTTCTTCGATCTCTTTATAATGACAAGATTATTTCTCAGGATAAAAATGTTTGGTTGGATGTGAATTCCTCTATGAAGTAGCAGCAACAACATCAGCCTAGTCTACCAACAATGTAACGTATCTTGGTGTGGTTGGGAGAGGTTTAAAACACCCAACATCACAATTTCATTCGAGAGCAGAAAATTACTTGCACAGAAAACATAGACATTCCCAGGTCATGATTTTCGATTTCATATTACAGACAAACAAAGAAAAATTTTAAAATTCTGTGATCTGGATTTTGTGCAGAAAGGCCCTAATTGATGTCAACGCGGGAAGTTTCCTAAAATTGGGAGCGGTTTTAGATATTTTGTTAGTTCTTCCAAGGCTAGCTTTTGTAAAAAAACACCTTGATACTGGAATTCGATTTGTGTTTGACAATTTCTTCCCTAGAAGAGGCTGAGGATCCATAAGTTGAATTTCAAATTACTAGTGCCTAATGAATTTGGAGGTTGAGAGAGATGTGCTTCTGGTTAATGTTTTATTATTGTTGCTTCAGGTTACAGCACTATGACCACTATATTCCATACAACTAGTGTTAGCACTCATATAATGTGCTAAGTCAAGGGAGAAACCCACAGGGGATGTAAGTTTCACACTACATTTTCAAGATTTCATATGAGCATTCAGCTACAACACGAGAATATGTTTAACGGAAGATGCAGTTAATATCACATTCTATAGTGAAGAAAACGTTGAACCATATGTTTGGAAGTGTTTTGTGAAGATTCACAATGGAAAATATAGTGCAGTACATCCCATTGCATTTCTACAATAGGCTTAAGTCTTGGAGCATTTTTTGTTTCTGTTGCTGACGAGGTATGTCCACAATTAGTATCACCACATGCAAAAGTCAACAAGTGAGGAATAAATAAAACTTCTCGTTGCTACTCAATAAATCAACGGTTAATAATGTAGTTCCTTCACATCAATGAAATTACGGTGTCACAAACTACCCAAGGTTTATGAAAATGAGTGGTCCCGTAGAGTGGTTTCTCATAATTGCCATCAAATAGATCGACAAACCAAATTTATTACGACATCACCCCTCAGTACTTCCAGAAATTGCCAAAGTGCCTCCACGGAATGGTATCTGGTTTGCAAAATTACAAGCAGTTTTATAAACCAATTCAAGATTCAGTCAAAGGCCACATTGTTATCAATTTTCCAACTTGCCTCCATATAGCATGCATGAGGGAAACTCAGGGCCTGCATTTACTTTTATTTCCAAAGTTTATTTACATCTATATTTCCATTTTTGTGTTGAAAATCCAAATCATGTTATGAGAAATTACATATGTATTGGTGGAATTACTTTGGTAAAAGTAGAAAATACGTATTATATATATATATATATATATATATATATATATATATATATATATATATATATAAATTTAATTAAAAATTCTGGAAAATAATAAAATGTATTAACTGTTGGAAGCAGTTTATTAATGGTTTTAGAAATTAATTTCCAAAACTAATTCGAGAGTGAGGAGGATAAAAATAAGAAAAATGAAGAAGAAGGTTCTGAGTTTTGGACCTCCGGAAGACTACAATTTGTACTTATTTTTCTGATGAATTAATGAAAGAGGCATCAAGTTTCTTGCAATTGTTGATGGTGATTCGTGTTTCCAGTGTCATATTGTGTTCTCTCTTCTTTGAATGAAGTGAAGTAATGTAGCTGTCGATCTCTTAATTACATTTGTAAGTAAGAGTTAAAAAAACTTAATATGTGCTCCTTCACTCCGCGCTCCTTCACTCCGCGCTCCTTCACTCCAACTTTTCTCTCTTCACAAATTCATTCTGAGACTTAAAGTAATAGATTATGTGTTACAACATATAATTTTTAGTTTCCCAACAGTTCTTCTTTTCATTCACATATCAATAGTTAAAGGCATTATGGAATCTTTTATTATTTCAGATTATTAAGGGTTTTAAAGAATTAATTTTGAGAGGAATAGGACAAAGGTTGAATGATAAAAATTGTTTCCATAAAATATATTTTTTAAATGTCTTAAGTATTGATTCCTTTCACAACCAAGGGATTATTTCTTAAGAACCAACAGTATGCATGCCTTTTAATCATGTTGACTTTTAGGATGGCTTCAAATATCTAGGTTTTTATTTAAAGCCTAACAATATAAATCCTCAGATTGGTTGTGGATGATGAAGACAATAGAAGCTTAGATTAATATATGTTCAAACATACTACTATCCAGAGGTGAAATATTAATGTTGATTAAATAAATTATTTAGAGAATTCTTGTATATTGAATGTCCATAGTGAAGATTATGAAAGGATTTCTTAATAAAATTAGGAAAATTAGTCTTAGGTTCCTTTGATGAGGATGTTGTTCCTCTGAAGGGACAACATTAGTCATATGGGAGAAAATCACCAAGCCAAAACACATGGGTGGCTAGTGACTTAAAAATACCGACCTCTTCAACAAATCCCTCGTAGCTAAAATTCTATGGCATATGTTAAATTCTAGATCTTTGTAGGGACACACAATGAAAAATACATACTTCAATGGAAACCAATCATAGAATGGATTAGGGATCTAAAGAAGTTGGTTCTGAATTGCTCCATAGTGTGGAAAGCACTATCCTCAACTTTCCTATTGATAAGTAACTGGATTTCCTAGAAGGTTGGGGACGATAAGAGCATCAAGATTGCCTAAGATCGCTAGGTCGATGCAATTGAAAAATACAAATTATCGGACAACTTGGTAAGATATTTACACTCAAAAGGCATCTTCCACCTGGCAGATGCTCGCTCACAGCCGATCTCAGTTTGGGGAAGTCAAGGATGGTGATCAACATAATCCCTTGAACTATCATTTGCCAATTCCAATGAATGTAAATATTTTATTGGTATTTTAGTTAATAATATGACTAGGGTGTCTGAGGAGGACGAAGATAGTTTGTCCTAGCAGAAAAACACTAGCTCTAGTATTTTCACAACAAAGTTAGGATATACGACACATATGGAAGAAGAACTCATTGATAATCCAATTTGGTGGTGGTGCTTTGTCTAGAAACACCATAGCTTGCCGAAGTGCAAGATCACACTATGGTTAGCTTTGCACAAATGTTTATTACCATGGGATAATGGATTGATATGGCGATGGTAGGGCCTGAGCCGATGTTCATTGTGTTGTAAAAATGCAAAAAACAAAATTTCATTTATTTTTTGAAGGCTCGGTCAAGGCTCGGTCTCTTGCAGCAACCTCTTTTAATCCCGAGAAGGCTAGTTTGGGTAAAACCACATTGGAGGACCGTGTTCTAGAGTGGGTATTAAACCCATCAGTTCATGGATTACTTGTCTTCCCTACTTATTTTGTTCACACCATCTGGTGGGTAAGAAATCTTTCTTTGTTCCAATAAATATACATTCCTGAAGACATTGTGATGAGTGTCATCGATTCAACATGTAAATCTTTCAAATTTGAGACGAAGTGGAAGAAAACAAGAGTGTCAATCATGCCTAATTCGGAGGTCGATATCCCTTGGGGATTTTTTTTCCAGAGTAAGCTAGGGACAACCTTCCATATGGGGGGTTGGTGCGGTTTTATTTCTCAATAGACTCTCTAGGGAGGGGGTCCAATTCTAGGGATGAAATTTCAGCCATGGTGTTGGTTTACACAATAAACTACTAAAAATGAAATAAATTGCAAATCTTGGGTGACTCAAGGATGGTGGTTGCTTGGATCGATGAATAAATAGGCATCTTTCCACCCCACCTATACCATCCCCTCAAAGCTATCAAAAGGGAGATCCAAAAGTTGGAATGGTACACATGAAAACACATCTATAACGAACTAAACAACTTGACATATTTCCTTTCAAACGATGCTATCCAAGGACCAATGGGTAGACTTGAGATTCATGAGTTCAAGGAAGGCCAAGCCCTTGAAGCCATCATGATTAACTTGTAGTCTTTTACATGGAATCAAACAAAATGTGACAATTGGTACAAGTTAGAAGATAACATGTTGGTAAACTTTGTTTATTTTTATTTTATTTTTTTGTCGATGTATAATGATGTTATAACTGATGTTATAACTGGATAAAGATCCAAATCCTCATGATGTATATTTCTTTTGAAATATAATACATTTTTCCAAAAAAGAAAAATATTTAAGATAATTATTTTTATTTTTATTTTTAAGTCTTGCAATGTAATCATGAAAAAAACCACAATACGAGATACTAAAATTTAGTTTTTTTCGAAGAATTAGTTAAATTCTATTAATAATACAAACCGTTTTAGTTACAAATTTTTAAATAATTTCACAATTTTTAAAATCAAGAGCCACAAGAATTTAACTACCAAATGGGTGAAAAAGCAATGGCAAAACGCTTAACCGGCAATAAGATTTCAAAGACAGCGTGCTTTAGGTAATTATATTTCAAAGACTGCCATTTGATTGTAACAAGATACATGCATCTAATAAAGCATAAAGATAGCCATAACCATGGCATTGAACTCTTGACTTTTTGAAAGATCTCATTAGAATAATTTTTATCTCTATGGTTAAAGCAACTAACTGTATCATATGCGATGTATTATTATTGGGTTCCAAAGGCCGAAACATTTTAGGGTGAAAGTGCTTATGATAACTATTGTGTGGGAGAGGAGTTGAGAAACGACCAAGTTTGATAGTATGTTATATGCACAATACCGATATGTTTGGCGTGGGCGATGGAAGAATTCAATAAGCAACTTTTTCAATTTTAAAATGCTAGTTATTTCAATATAAGAGGAGTTGGAGTTTTGTGTATACAATGAGCAACTTTATCAATGTTTAAAATCATAGTTATTTCAATATAAGAGGAGTTGGAGTTTTGTGTATACAATGTTTGATTTTAATTTTAGATTCATTATATGTGACATGAAAATATGTATTTTTAAGTTTGTATTTGATAGTCTTTTAAGGTAGAATAGAACTACAGTTAAGATAGATCTAATTACTTCTTAATATATATTGGTATTTGCCAATTTCATGTTGATCATGAAAGAAACTATACATCTTGCTTGCATTAAGCAACCCACATATATATTATTTAACACAAATATTTTATGATTTACATTGAATTTTTTAGTTATTAATATATTTTTTAAAATACCATGTGTGAAGTTTGTATTAAACATTTAAGGAATTACACATTTCCCTCATATATGGAAGTGGAAAGCATCTATCAAAGGAAGATGAATTATGTTTGGTACTTTCTCTCACAAGTTGAGTAAAAAAATTCATCTTAACCACAAATCTAGCAAGAGCCCAGAGAGATCAAATCTCTTGAGGTGCAACCCTCTTTTAGAGTGCAAAACTTGAATAAAATATTTGCATTTTGATAGATCTGCAAATCAAACACATATATTCATTTTTGTTTTTATTTATTGTTGAGAGTGAGTGAAATATTTTTACCACTTTTCCACCATTGAGAGTGAGATTATTGATGTTTTATAATACTTTTAATTAAACAAAACAAACACTTAGATTCATTTTTTTGATATTATATCCAGAGTTTTCTTTATTTAAAGAATACATATATTTTAATTAATTTGAAAAGGGACATGTTTGAACTCCAAGTTGAGCATATACGTAATTACACATCTCATTCATATTGGATTGTAGAATGAATCTCTCTACTCAATTATTTTAATCAACTCCGAGTCTCCGACATTGATATATGTGTGTGTGTGTGTGACTTGTCAACTCCATGTTAACCATGAGAAAAAATTACACATATAGTTCACAATGGGTTGTAAAACTCTAAAGTACTAAATATATAAAACAATTGAAAATAAAAAAATTACAAACCAAGTGTGTTCTCTCTCTTTCTCTAGACTCCATATGGCATTTAAAAAAATATTAATATACAATGTCCCCCTTAATTAAAATAATTTTGTCTCAACTTTAGATATATAAAGAGAGAAAAATATAATCCATTTAATAGATGTTTTTCACTTCGAAATACAAGGAAGATGCCTAATTCCTTAAATGTTTAATATATAGTTAAGACATGACATTAAAAAAAATATTAATAACAAAAAAATAAATGTGAACTATAAGTAACATATTTAAATATCAATTATATATAATATTTAGCATTGTATATTAATATTTTTTAAATTCTATATGGAGAGGGAGCACACTTAGTTTGTGAATTTTTTAACCTTCAATTGCTTTATATACATATAGATGGACTAACCTCACACAACCAAGTGTATTCCCTCTCTTTAGTCCTTATTAACTTGGTTCAAATTTTATGAAGAGGGGTTGAAGGTGGGAACAACCTGGGGATAGTAAAAACTATTAGAGAGAAAGACAAAGAGATATTTCATATATAGAGAGAAATATTCCATATATAATCCACATTTTCTTTTTGTTATTGATATATTTTTTAATGCCACATGTCATTTCCATATTAAGCATTGAAGGAATTGCACTTTTAGAAAGCACCTATCCACTAAATAAAAATCATTTCGGAAATTAGAAAGCAACTATAGAGGGAATAAATAAATATCTCATTAAAATATTTTGTTACCTTGGCATTGAATTTTCTTTTGTTATTACTGTATTTTGTAAATGTAACATGCCAACTCCATACTAAGCAAATGAAGAATTATACATCTCTTTCATAGTTACGAAAATATCCTTTACCTGCAATTACCTACGAATCCCTTGTTTAGAATTAGATCCTAATATCTACTAGCTAATTAATTATCAATAAATATTTTTAACATTTTTGTTTTCAAATATTGATTAAATGTCATAACGGTACCGAATTAGAAGAGATCCAAGCACCAAAACAACAGAAAAATGAGGCATGCAATGAAAATGGGATGGGATGTACAAAGAGAGCTCATGAGGCATGTAACGAAAATGAGATGGGATATACAAAGAGAGCTCATGTTTCTGAAAGCTCGGACTTAGAAAAAGGAACACCAGCATAGACATCAAGAAAAGAATTGGCAATGGTCCTAGTTGACCCTAATTTAACGGGTTAGCAACACCGAAAAGAAAAAAAGGAAAAAAAGGAATTTAAGTGATTATTATCAAACTTAACTTCGAAATTGTAATGTAATGTTTTACAAATTTTGTTTTCCTTCTTATTACTCATAAGCCGAAAGACTTATCTTATTCAATTCTTTTAGCATATACAAAGTGTAATTTTGTTCCTTATTGCAAGTTGTATAAAATTACAATTTTTTTCCATGGAAAAAAAACATTGATTAAATCTCCTCGAAATTTGCATAAGTTCCTTAATTTCGAGTTAGCAAAACAGAAGTACCTTGACATGTATTTGAATGAAAAATTTGGTTAGAAAAAGGTTGAACAAGAGCTAAGGTTAGAAAGTAACAAGTGCCTACATGTAATCAATCACCATAAAAAAGATAGCCTGCATACTTGGATTTACATAATAATACTTTTCTTTAACTTAACATTTTTGCGTCAAGGGGCACATTCTATAGTTCAGTATGGAAGATATTATAAATAGTCTCATTTGTAATGCTTACATGGATTAAAAATTGAAAAAGGATAAAAATATTCTTATGTGAACTTAATAAATAAATATATAATAGCAAAAAATTATTTTTCTCTCTCACACACATGCACACAAACATATATTCATCTCAATCCCATATCTATGTAACTTTGGCCTTGGAACAAATCCTTTTGAAATGCATACCTCTTTGATAATGCGAAAACTTGAGAGAAGGTTTCAATCTTCAGAGAGTCTATCTCTTTAACGATTAATAAATTCAAGGTTGAGATGGATTTACGATGATACAATACCATATTCCAAAGAGATTTCTATAAGAAACCAAAAACTTAAGAGTCATAAGACATCAAACCTATCATATTCCAAAGAGATTTCTATAAGAGGCCAAAAATTTAAGAGTCACAAGACATCAAACCCTTGATCGAATCAAAGAGAGCTTCAAGATGAGGCTTAATTCAACTTAATTCAACTATTTATACTTTTCTACTTGATTACTCTCTATTCAAACTAGCCATTTATAAAATGATTAAAATAGTTTAAACTATCAATAATGAATTGTTGAGTTTAGGAAACATGGGCATTGCTATCACCCCACCAAGGTTCATGTCTTTTCATTGACATGTTCTTGATTGTGTTGATGTGTGTTTATCCACCAATGCTTGCAAAAGAACAATGATACCAAGTGAAAGTACTCAACCCCAATCACAACCTCTTAGGAGAAAGGATTGTGACATCTCCAGTCAATTTTCCATTTGTGAAATGCACTATAATATTTTATGTAAATAATTGACAAAAAAAATTGAAGTTAAAGGGATACAAATTCTAGAGGAAGGTTATTTATTTAGAATAATGACAATTTTCTTATTCCAGAAAAATATAAACTATTTGACAACCATTGAAGGATGGTTGGTGAGTTTTGATGGTCTGGTATTTTTAGAATTTATGAAGCTGCAAGGAAAAGGACAAAGGACATCCTTCTATTGGAACACTAGACCAAACAGTGAGACAAGACAGTGAGGACCAGGAAAATTAAAGAGGAAATGAGCAGGTTGCCAAATCTAGAGTGTGTTGGCCACCCGTTGCAACAAGCTAACCAACAGAAACAAACATCTAGGACAACTAGATAAGTGGCATCCTTCTTATTGGCTAGCAAGACTCTGGAAGGTATAGGTCACTGACAAAAAGAAGGCAAGAGAGGAATTCAACTTACTAGAGATTGAAGGGAACAACGCAACAGAGAGGATTCGAGTTGCTGGAGCATCGCAACACAGAGGATCCACGCTGTTGGGACAACGTAGCAGAGAGGATTCAAGCTGTAAGAGAAGCACAACAAAGATGATTCGAGTTGTTGGAGCAACACCGTAGAGGGGATTCGAGTTCCTGGAACAACACAACAAAGATGATTTGAGTTGCTGGAGTAGCACAACGGAGAGGATTCAAGCTACTGGAACAGTGCAGCAGAGAGGGTTCAAGCTACTAGAACAATGCGGCAGAGAGGATTCGAGTTGCTGGAGTACTGCAGTTGAGAGGATTTGAGCTGCTGGGAAAGCGCAGCACGAAGGCTCAAGAGGAATGAACAAGAATTTTGTAAAACATTTTGGCAACCCAGAGAAGGCACGTATATAAATCTTTGAAGAGCATTCGAACAATCAACGTACTCAGGAAAAAGGAGAGCGAAAGGAGGCTTGTTGGCGGTGATTGACATACACACCAAAGAATACATAAGTTGTTTTGATGCGAACAACAGAGGTATGGAGTGTGCCTAGGTTTCACAAACAACCAGTGATACCTACATCAGTGTGGAGGAGATCAAGCTCTGCCACCACTCTTAGAAGAGAGTCACACTTTCGGTTGAGCAATAGGAGTACGACCAGACTTCCGTCAGGTGAGGATTAATCTTAGGGTACTCTGGGGCTGGAGGGCGGAGATGGCATTCTCTAGATTCCCTTGATAGTCTTGGATAGAGACTTAGGCCTTGGATTCCTAGTAGAGAAGCTTTGGAGTCTTCTTTGTTTGTTTCTCATTTGGTTCTTAGCAGTGAGTTTTGGATTCCCTTTATTGGGTGGAACCACAATGTTGCATGCTTATAGGGTGGAGGTGAAGCTTCTAGATTCCATGGTGTGTGTGTGGCTATTGGATAGTTGAAGGGTGGAGGTGGCAAGCCTCTAGATTCCCTGTGCATTGGTTGACTATTGAGTAGCTAGTGGGTGGAGGTAGGAGGCCCTGTGGAGTCCTTGTTTCAGTTGGTAGTTAGTGGATACTCCCCTAAGCAAGACCACCTCAGTTTCTGGAATCTGGCTTGGGGGTGAAAAATGCAAGCAAGTTGGTTGCACTTTATCTATGGTTGGGTGGAGAGTTGTAGTCCCTAGCTCAGTGGCCTATCTTCAACACAAATCCAAGATTAGTCTTCTTCAGTATACCCTCGTATGAAGTCTATGTTAAATTGTGAATGAATGATATACTAATTAGTTACATGGCAAGTTCTTGGGTTACTTGTAATTATATGTGTAAACCACCGATTGTAATCCACATGAAGATGTGGTTGAATAATTTCATGATGTGATTGGTTCTACACTCACAATCTGGATTCATGGATTCATTTAACTGTGAAAGCGTTGAATTGCACTAGCCATTGCAATTGTATAATTCGTGTTAGAGAACATTGGGGAATGATTTGTAGCCTTGTATTGAGTGCATGTTTTAAATTACTATGCATTTCTTAGCATAGCTTGCTTGTATGCAATTTTGCTTGTTCTTGATTGAAGGGAAGGAGGCGTTGTTGCCATCCCTTGTATATGTATTCTTTCAATTGATCATATATGCATGAGCTATTGAACTTTGTTCACTTATTTGCTCAACTAAGAGGGTTGTTGAGCCAAGGAGAGTATGATGCCTGTTATGTCAATGAGTTGTTTCAAATCTCTATGAGTTTGGGAAGAAATGCACTTGAAAGTGCCATAAATTTAGTGTCATTCTCAAGATTGGTTGTTTTCCAAGATTGTCTTTTAAATCCATGTATCTATGGGAAATTAAGTGCTTGCCACATTGCCTAAGCAGTTTAGAGAAAAACCGTGAAGGATTTCAAGTGTTGGAATCTGTAAAACATTAGTGAAAATAGGTTAAAATCAAGTCTTTTGGTCTACAAGTCGGAGGCAAGGAGGTTTTCCTAAAGGGTTGTACCTTGGGCAAGTCTTCTCCTCGATCTATGGCGGGTAGATAGAATAGTCGGTGACTCGTCGTTGGTTTTTGGGAAACATAACGAGTGGGCCCACGTCAAGGGCCAGGACGGTCGGCCAGGTTCGGGGCTGGGGCAGTACCAACCCAAAGAAAATACAATGCCCACGTAGGGTCAAGCCGACTCCTAGATCTGTGGTTGGGGGTTGGGCCCTGTTTCTAAAGAACGAGTTGCAGCGACATTGCCGACCTTCGATTGCATTGGGCTTGGAGTGCCTACCACATGGACCTATCCACAGTGACCTATCCACAGTAACAGTGCAGGCATGTCACCTGCCACTTGGAGGTCAAATGATGTGGCAGGGTTTGAAATGACCTATCTTTAAAGGGCCATAACTTTTGATCTATAAGTAAAATCGAGATGAAATCTATATCATTGGAATCATTTTGATGAGACTAACACAACAATGATGCCCATTTGAAGTTTTGAGGAAGTTGGAAAAATTCAAATTTTTTATATTCTAGTCCATAACTATACCTTGGGATTTGGGTCAGCATAGTGACAACCTCCTAATAACTCTTGTTGGGTCTAGGGTTTAGGGGGGGTGTTTTCTACATGGATGCTCAACAACATGTGATATGCTTATATCACATTGCAAAAATTCCATCAAATAGTTGTTGCTTTCACATGTTCAACATACTTGTTTCATTAAAAAAGAGACTTAGGAATGCCTCAAAGTCAAATAAAAGATTCAAGGGATCTTTTAATTATCCTCTAATCTCACAATGTGCCACCTCCTTCAGTAAATTTTGCAAGGGAAATCCAACAAATGCATGACACTTCCAAAATTTCCAATAGGATTGTTGAATAAGAATTTACCCCCTCGATTATTATATATTTTCCTTTTATATGACGATTAAGGTGGATAAGGTCCATTTAGTAGAATGCATTTATGTATGTATATGTATGGAGTGCAATAAATATACAAGCAAGTAATGGAATGTTAGTTGAGCAATGACTTTGTATGAAGGCATTCTTAGAGTTTTAGACATTATTGGTTGTAATTAGTTTAGTTGTTAATTTAAGGGTGGAGTCATGACTATTGTTATTGATCTTGTAGCTAACTTTGATTAGTGTATGGATGGTTCATTTTGTGCATGGTACAATCATACCAAAAGAGTGAATGTATAATTTGTAATGTATCGTTCAACATAAGAGATTCTATATTTGGATAATGAAATTTCTCCTAACACTAGGGTTCCCACTGTAACATCTATGAAGCCTCTAGGTCTTGGGCCATTACATTGCTATTATTGAATCTCATTGTTCTCATTAGCGGTAAGCTCATTTTTGTTATTGTAACCTTTGTCTCCTCTATAAACACCAAGGAGATCTAGTTTTAACAATCATCAATATTTATTGTAAACATAACGTCTAGAGATTCTCCCCCCCTACCGCCCCTCCAACCCTTAAAAAATGGCATTGTTGTTCTTTCACTTTTTATCATTTTCAAGAAACTGTATTACATATTCTTTTTATTCTTATGCTATTTGAGTTAACTGGATCACAACATTTGGTTTGAAGTAGATGATCCTTGGTTTGGGTTCTTCTAAACAAGCCATTATATAATTTTCACTCTAATTTATTTTTGGAAATTGAATTGGTGTAGGACATATGAGGTTGGAAACATAAAATATCAAAGCATATTTATATGACCCTAAGGGGGGAATATATGGGTTTAAATGTATATGATATGACCCCTATGGCGTGAGCATGGAGCACAACTCCAATTTATATAAGAGAGTGGAGTTGCAAAATAACTCCTTAAAGAAATGGGAACCTTCTCCAAATACCCAAATACATTCATATGTCCAAATCTCATGTCTTTAATACTAACTATATGATTTATATATTCACACATCGCACATGTCACACATTTCTTATTAAGCCGACCCTATTACATATAAATTTTCATATTAAATGTACTTTTAATTGCATATATGCCCCCCATTATGGTCATATCATATACATTTAATCCCATCTATGCCCCCCTTGGGATCATATGATCTCGTAAGTCTAGTTGAGACTTAAACCAACAAGCACCTTAAATTAGCATTTGTAAAAAGGGTTTTAACCCAACAACTATTTGTAGTAGTTGAAGCCCATTCAAGAACATGCTTATAAGTTTATAAATCTAGGTTTAACAGAAGCATTGATTTTGAAGTTTGAAATTTCACCTTTGTGTGTGTGCTCCTAGTAGACAATTATGTGCTCTATTTGGGTCATCTTGGTAGCGCTACAGGTTGTTATTGTTGTTTAAGTGCCAACCCAAGGTTGCATCATCTTCCCAAATAAATCCGTGAGAATGTTATTACTTTTTATGTGCTTTGTTATAGTTTAGCAATATTATATACAATTTAATATTACATATTGATTGAATAAATCATTTTACCATATTTTGACCAACCAATATTTGCTTTAACATACATTCCTTGTCTTAAGAAAGTGGCCCATCCTTCCTAGATAATTCTTTACTTTCACATTCTAAGAAATCTTTCTTGGGAGATAATGTTGTTTTTGATTTGATAAATAATTTTTCACCTCCCATTTAAACACATCCTTTCTCATACTTTCTTTTGTAAATTCATAAAAAAACAATAATTATTCTACAAATTATAGACATTTTTTACCTTATGCAAACCATTTTATTCACAAATATAGTTTTGTATTCCAAAATTTGATTCCTCTTCTCAACAACTCTTTTCTAATTTTCTTTAATAATTCTCTTACCATCCCTTTAATCACTTCTTAAAAATATAGTTCATATCAATTTATTATTTTAAATAAACATATTTTTTTTTAATGTGAAATACACTTTACTGGCCAAAAACAAAAAATTTGATGCCAAAAGAAAATAAAAATGTCAAATGCACACTTTACTTGCCAAAACAAAAAGATTTCATCCAAGAAGGTCAACAAAAAAAAAAGTTGAGCAAAGATGGGGTTTTTGAGAAAACTTATTAAATATTATTTTGAATACATAAACTATCACTGTTGTAATGTATTAAAATATATTGCTCAAAATTTTGCTTTTTGGTTATCTTTTTAATTTTTATAATATTTAAATATTTTTTAACAAATAATTTTTTTCACATTTACTGTTAAAAAATCTATTAAAAACAATAAAAAATTATTATTTCTAATACTTTGAAAAAGTTATTTTTGTTCTAGTGACCAAATCTGTTAAAAACAATAAAAAATTATTTAAAAAAAAACTAATATACAGTCTTATTTTATTTATTTTTATGTACATTCTTTACCATAATAAACCCTCACTCTCTGCTTATAAGTGGTTTGTGTGAAGATAACATTCAACAAAATTGTATGTTAATGTTCGTTTACTCAAATGTCAGTGTCATTTGTGTCCATATATTCAACGTAAATTTTGTTTCACCTATTTTCAACAAAGATCAATCCTTCATAAGGTCATTAAAATAATCCCCTTACGATGGACGGCTTTGCATTGTTATAGTGCAAGCATAACCAAGAATTCAAAAGAGACTTAAATCCGTGATGGATGACATATAATAAAGAATCCTTGGATGACAAAAAATTAAAGATTCCTGGTTGCTAATTTGGTGGCATAGTTAATCAAATTTCACTTACATTTTTACCAGTGGCAGGTGCCTCTGAGAGTTATTTGCCCCTCAAAGTATAAATAATTGATTGGTGCATACCGGTATTCTACATACATTTGGACGCCAGATTGAGGATTAGACAAGTAATCAGAACCCTCAAGACGCTTTCTTTTGGAACCCAACTATTATATCATGTGTTTAATATATTCTCAGAACAAATTTCTAGTCAATATCAGTTGTTTGCACCACAGATATGAATGCAACAGTAATGACCTTCGTGGGACTGTCTAATTGCTTCACTCTACTTGACATGCCAATGGTGTGCTCTGTCAGATGCATATATAGAGTTTTATTCAGATGCTGGTCTTGAGGTGTAATGGCCTCTCTATATTTTGTTCACTCTATTATACTGGTCACCCATTTGGTGATTAAATGTTAAATTTGTGGTCCTTGTTCAATAAGAACTACCAGATCACTTATTAGACCTCATCTGCAACCACTTTGTCTTTTAGATAAATATCTTTCGGATTAATCACATCATTAGGATTAATCCAAAAGACATTTATCTAAATTATAGATCACAAAAGTCTTAGATCCACTTTGTATTATCAACACCAGATCACTTGTAAGACCTCATCTGCAACCACTTTGTATTATCAACACCAGATCACTTATAAGACCTTATCCGCAACCACTTTGTATTATCAACACAATTTAGTTGACTCTTGAAACCAACGGGCCAAGCTGGCATCCAGGCTTGACCAAGCCTTGCATAATTTTGGTGATAACATTTCTCTCTATAATTTTGGTGATAACATTTCTCTCCATAATTTTGGAGATAGCATCTCAATGTGGGTTGACCGTTCTTCTTCCATCTAATAAATGGGCTGGCCCCAGCCTAGCCTCAAAAAAGGAGCGAGCAAAAAGACTAGTGCTTATAACCTGCTTAACTTAACATCACCAATAATCCCCACATGAACATTTTCCATCCTTAAAATGATGGTAGCGGTTAGCATCCCTCACAACAATTTCTCTGGCAACAATTTTGGAGATGAACTTGGTAGCAGAGTGGCAATCACCACAGACTCGAAGATTCTTGATAACTCGAATTGTTGAACCAGGCGGTGTGTTTAGTAGCCCAAAAGCAATTGCTAACTTCTCACTGTGATGCCAAAGAATTTGTTCTTTTTCCTCCTCCTTCACGTCATTCAGCACAAACCTCGTTTCTGGAATATATCCTGCAACCTTCATCTCCCGACACAATCTCTCTAACTCTTTATGGATTTCTGGGGTTTGTGGGTGTGATCTGTCTCCTACAAGAAATGCATGCACCTCTTTATTGACCTCAATCCAACTGTATCCAGGTGTCTTTTTCACACCTCTGTCCTTCATCTTTTCTCGTATCTTCGTAATCTCTTCCCATCTACCACATGCAGCATAGATGTTTGACAAAAGCACATAAGGAACCTCGTTTTCACTATCCACCTCTAAAATTCGTTCTGCTACACATTCTCCTAACTCGATGTTGTTATATATTCTGCAGGCACCAAGTAAACAGATCCAGACAAGACTATCTGCTTTGATTGGCATTTTATTTACAAAATCATAGGCTTCATCTAGACGCCCAGCACGCCCAAGAAGGTCCACCATGCATCTATAGTGCTCCATTGCAGGTGTGATGTGATAGCATGTGCTCATGCAATTGAAGTATTGAAACCCCTTCTCAACCAGGCCTGCATGGCTGCATCCAGTCAAAATACTAACCAATGTGACATCATTTGGACTCACGCCAGACTCTGTCATTTGCTCAAAGAGATCCAGGGCTTCCAAGCCGTAGCCATGCAAAGCATATCCTGCGATCATTGCAGTCCAAGAAACAACATTTCGCTGATACATTTTGTCAAACACTTCACGTGCCTTTTCTATGCATCCACATTTGGCATACATATCTACAAGAGCATTTTCCACAGAGACATGGAACTGATATCCCCTTTTTACAATATCTTCATGAATTTCCATGCCCTGTTCTAGAGATGCCAGATCGGCACACGCTGAAACAACACTGGAATATGTGAACTGATTCGGTTGCACACTCGTTTTCTGCATCCGGTGAAACATTTCCAACGCCTCCTGAGGATGCCCATGCCTTGTGTAAGCTGCAATCATCAAAGTCCATGACACAACATTTGGTTTAGACATTTCATTGAAGTGTTTCAGGGCTTCAGCAACAAATCCATTTTGTGCAAATCCTCCAATCATTGCATTCCATGAAACCACGTTTCGTTCAGGCATTTCCTTAAACAGATTCTGGGCTTCATGGACGAGTCCATTCTGCGCATATCCTGCAATCATGGATGTCCAGGACACAACATCGGGTTGGTAGATTTTGTCAAACAGATAGCGTGCAGTCTCTATATTTCCGCATTTAGCATACATGTCTACAAGAGCATTAGCAACACAAACATGAGACTCAAACCCTCTTCTTATTATTTCTTCATGAATTTCCATACCCTGTTCGAGATCTGCCAAGGTAGCACATGCAGGAAGAACACTGGAGAAAGTAAAATCATTGGGTTGGACATTTGTTCGCCGCATTTGATGAAAGAGTACCAGTGCTTCTTCAGGAGCTCCATGCCTGGCATAAGCAGCGATCATGACAGTCCATGAGCACGGATCTCGTTCATTCATTTGGTTGAAAACCCTGCGAGCGTCCACCACATTGCCACACTTGACATACATATTGACAAGAGTATTTGCTGTAAATATGTCTGCCGTATAATCAGTCTTAATTATGTAAGCGTGGATTATTTTGCCCTCTGATAAGGACTTTTTCTTAATGCAAGCCTGCAAGAGAGAAATATATGTGTAAGAGTGTACAGGGTTGGCCGTATTATGCAAAATGTTTACAGAATGTTGTAACTTCATGAAGGGAGGTAACTTCTTGTTGGCATTCACTTGTGTTTGAGGAACTGCATTGGTGAAGATTCTGAGTTGAGGACTGTAGAATCGACTGCCAGGCAAGATAACCATACCGCTTCCTTATCAATGGTTAAAGATCGTGGCATTTCCTTTGGTGTTATTATGGTTTACAGTCATTCTGTTCTATTTTGTTACAGAGGTATTTATGTGATAGCAACATCACATAGATTTAGTATGAGAGGTTTGATTAGTATGTGTGCGATTTAATATCAGACCTTGAATGATTTAAGACATTAAATAAACTAGCAATTGCACCATATGTTGCAAAGGAAACGCTGTAAAGCAGTAACATAGGGAATAGTAGTATAGAGGAAAAAATATGTGATATGTTATATGATTTAATTGAATATTTAACTTGTAAATATGAATTATTCTATTTAAAAGAAAGTATAGGTTTGGAGAATTGTTTAGATAAAAAAATTGGTTTTTTATAACCTAGGCAGGCTCTTCCTTTCATAGTGATGTCTGATTATGCATTATGGGCCACATGATAGACTATAAAATGTAACAGATTTGCAAAATTGTAGGTGCACTTGGTATGCTTACATTCTGAATTAAGTATAACCCCAAAAAATGTCACAATAACTCTAAACCACCATCAACATATGCATCAAAACCTTGTATACTTCACTTTGCTAAATTGATGAAATACCTAGCTTTCTGGTGAAACAACAATAATAACATCCATAATGGCCATCTCTTATTTTGTAATACAAATTTAAAAATCAAAACCTTGAACACTTTTGATGTTATGAAGCAGAAACATCAAAACTTCCCACTTCAAAAACCCAAAGCTTACAGCCTGTCTTCAAGCCTTAATTTATACTGAACGAAGCCATTAGTGGGAAATGATTTATGGTGAATGAGATGCAACTAATCGAAGAGAAAATTTGTTAGGTTTGGTATCTGTCAAATATAAGTACCTAGCTTTCTAGTTAAACAACAATAGTAGCATCCATAATGTCCATTTCTATTTAAACAACAATAGTATCATCCATAATGTCCATCTCTTCTTTTGTCATACAAATAAAAATATGAAAACCCTAATTACTCTTACTATTGTGAAGCATCAAAACGTCCCACTTCAAAAACCTAAAGCTTCTAGTCTGTCTTCAAAGCCTTAATTTATATTGGAGGGAATGACTAATATGAAATATCTTTTTATTTACATTTTTATTATACTCTAAAAAACTACTAATATCCTTTTATCCACAATTTCTCTATACATGACAAGGACCCTAGATTTAAATTTCCAAAAAAATAACTATTACAATTTTAGAAAATGTTAAAAGACACAAGACACAATAGCATGAATGTACAGGATACGCCAGCAAATTGTTCAGTCTCCAAGAGTAAATTTTCCTTGGCTCTATCACTACCTTTGCCACCCTCCTTTCTAATGACTTGGCAAGATAATCCCGCTGAAGAGTTCAGTCTGCAACATGGCATTCAACATTTGGCTTATCCATGAAGAATGATGTCACGAGTGTAAGAAGTAGAGAAGTTTACGATTCAAATATTCAATGAATTATCATAGCTTGGTATAGATTGTTGCTTCTGACAAAAATCTATTCAATTCTGTGGTGATATCAGTGGTGAACTCAACAAGATGTTAACTGCATTCAATATTATACAGGATGAGATCTGTCTCTTCCACCATGTTTGAATCAAAGATTGGATAGGTGGAAAAAGAAATCAAACATACTGTGCACGAAACACAACTACACTAAAATTTGCTTCGAAGATTTCTGGGCCATGATGGGAAACCATTGCAAGTACTGGATGGTGATATTGGTGTTGGTGAGCATCTACGAAGTTGCAAATTCTCTTTCAGAGAATGAAAAATGGCTTTTTCATGTGAAACATGATTTGCAAGACCCATCAGGTGTCCTGGAGAATTGGTCTGAGGGAACAAGAATCTGTGATTGGACTGGGGTAAGTTGCAGTCCAGATGGATTTGGAGTGGTGGGTCTAAACTTGTCAGGGTCAAAATTTCCTGGTATCATATCCCCTGCATTGGCTAACATTCAATCTCTCAGAATTTTAGACCTATCATTTAATAACATGAGAGGCCCCATTCCTCCTCAACTGGGAAACAACCTTCACATTCTTTGTTGGCTGCAGTCATGAGCGAGGAACATGGTACCTGATTGAGGTTGTTATTCTGATTAGTATCAGTATGAAATCCTTTTTTAAACTCTGAAGCAGGGAAAAATCTACCAAAGCAAGCACAAGGCAAAGAGCAGAGCATTTGCTCTAAGTAGCCCCCTTTTTTTAACTCTCAAGCAGGAGAAAAATATACCAAAGCTAGCTCAAGTAACGCAAAGAAAAGAGCATTTTCTCTAAGTAGCCCCTCTGGCACATAACATATGTGCAGCAATAGCCTGGTCAATGCCTAATGAGGGTACTCCACTGACAGACATCCCCAGGTCTATGTCTGTTGTGCCCAAGGTTCCCTCTCAGGTAACAGTTAACCTACTGTGGTGTGATCGACACACCTAAGCAGTTTTACCTCATACTCCAGGAGGAATATCCCTATGAAATCTATAAAGAGGCTTGGCCTAGTAATGAAGATTTCTATGGCCTAGTAATGATTATTTCAATTAATAATTACCATTTTTGAGTGGGTTGTCCGCAGTTAGTGGCACACTTGGATGAGTAATAAGTCCCTCTGTAATCGCATACATCGGAGCAGCCATCAGTGGGAGCCTTCAATGATACAAAATAGCGTCCAATATGATTTCCATTTACCCATGCTTGCCCTTTGTTCATGGTGCTTAAGTCCAAAGCCACTGAATTGGTTCCTTTAGGTGTGTTAAACTCAGTCTACATGACCCCATCAATAAAACAATCAACAAAGCTCTGGCTACCACCATAACTATCATGGCTCCGTCTATGCTAGTATTAGCTCAGCCCAAGTTCAAACTTTGACTCATGTAAAACCCCTGTGTGTTAGTGAAGGCATTTGAACTCCCTTATTTAATGGCAGAGAGGACCAAACGAAAAAATAGTTTTATGTCTGCAGATAAATGAAAGACACCGATTACCTTGTACCACATGAGAGCAGCTTGTTTGGGAGGGTTTATCCCTGAAATCCATTTGACTTGATTTACTCCTGTGTCTGAATATAGTTGTAAGTATTCTCCCTTCAGACCTATCTGTGATTAAAAGGATAATGGATAAGCCTCGATGTTACAATTCACTGGGATTATTACTTGTGAAAACCAGATGAGAAAGTGGCAGGAAACAAATGGATAGCATAACCTAGGTTGGCAGTAAATACCTGGTAATACCACGTCCAGAAGCTCAAATCCAGTGGACCATCTCTAAGTCCCAGCAATTTCACAGGACCACCTATTCCTGTCGTCCATGTGTCAAAGAAAGGACCGATGTTCTATTCACCCAAAACAACATTTCACGTTATTTCACGTTCAGATCAATTGAATGAGATAGCCTCAATAACAGATATCTTTTTAAGTCCTTGTTTAGTTGAAAGCAATGAATTATCCTTTCCATATTTCTATCTTCTAAGCACACAGGTATAGAATTGAACCTGCAATCCAACTGTCATGCTTAGCAGAGCTATCTGATTCTCTCCAGCTTGCAGTGTAATTGGCTTCTCAAACGTAAATCCCCATTTCGAATAATCTCCACTCTGAGTTCCTGCAAAACATCATCATCATGTTTATAGTCCTCTCTGATTTTAACCAACCCATCCATCAATCCAATCCTGTATCAAAGTATTCAGTTCAGATATAACAGAAATTTAAGAAAATAGCTTTCCTGTGCTAAATCAACCAAAAGTAAGAAAATGCCCTAGAAATTATACAGAAATAATAAACATCTTACTCACCTGCAAAATTCCCATTCACAAACACATGAAGTGTATGTCCTCGACTATCCACATGCAAGATTGGCTGGCTTCCACTCTTCAATTAGGGAAGTCTGTATACTAACCTGTAACATTATATGCACATCTGGTTAGAGGTCCTCCTATATAATCCCACAACTTTCATCATCACCTCAGCTATTCTAATGACAACCAATATAAAATATCACTAACCTTCGCAGTGTTATAGATCACATTTTTGCAGTTTGGCAAGACACTGACAGACCAAGCAGGTAGATTATAAGATACTCCATTAAATTGCACAGTTGCATCCTGCTTACTGTGGGCGTTGCTGAGAAAGGCAACACATGCACCAGAATTCTTTGTAGAATATACTGTTGCCTGCATATTCAGCGTAAGTTTGATGCCTAACAGTCAGTGATTAGGTTCCATCTCAACAGCTTTTAAAACAACACTCCCTTGCAAGAAATAAACGCTTATATGGAATGGAATATTGTTACAGAAAAAATCTTCAGTTGAACGACCAACCTCAAGGCCTTGGCCCAGTGAAATGGTATTCACGTCTCCATAGAGTAGAGCAGCTTCACATAGTTTTATTGCTTTGTGCAACTCTTTCAGATGCCCCCACTTCGGTTGCCTTATATTGCCTGTAAGGATTACAGAGTACCACGATTATACAGAGGTATATATTTCATTTATTTTTAGTTTGGAGAATGATTTTTTATAGAATTCTTTTGGCTAAGCTGCAAGGCTGTGAGGGGCACATTTACTCTAAAAGTCACTGAAAACTTACACTCACCATCATCTAACTTAATACAAGACCAATCACTTTACTACTTGGGCTAGACCACAATCCAGAAGGCACAGAGTAGCAAAATAAAGCAAATAGGGAACAGAGTATCAAAAATTTCCAAATATGGACTTACAATGGTTCCTAGCTTTTCTGATTGTGAAAGGATAATTGAACCAGACTAATTTTTCAGTGCTAAACAATCCTGGTGCACAGAATTCCCCTCCTTTCCCCACAAAAAAAAAACAGTACCTACACTCTTTCAGTGCAGAACAAATTTTGGCATGGGAAACTCTTGCATACCATATTCGTCAATAGGCGCATCGTAGTCATAACTGGTGGTAATGAATGGACCTCCGCTTGTCCGGCCGAAGTTTGTGCCTCCATGATACTGCCACATAAAAAGCATTAAGGTATTGGTAGAGATTTTAATAACATCAATATAAATGCATCTAAGCTCGAGCTCAAGACAAAAGAAGACCAGAATTTACCATGTAATAGTTCGGAAATGTTCCTCCTCTCTGGAAAAATCTGGCTATTGCGAACGCAACATCCTCAACAGGCGTGTGAGGGGTCGTACCTCCGAATGTCTGAAACCTGCAATATAGAACGATGTTTAATCGGGATGAACAGGGAGCTGTTGGGCAATAGTGTGAAGCTTCCTTTTATATATATATTTGTTACTGGAAACAAAGGAAATTTATATCACTATAAAAAACAGAGCAGATTTAGAAAATGATAGTTTTCAAATGCCCTGCCGATGCCCTTCAGAGTACACAGAGTTCTTTGGTAAGGGGAAACATAGAAATAAACCCTCCAATCTGTCGTTGCGACTGCATCTCCATTCCCCTTCTCTTTCCACCACATTCTTCCGCCTGCTTCATCCCCTCGGGGGTCAAACCGCTCTGGTAATTCGGAAGTGCGCGTGTACATTGAATCATCCAGGTTTCCATCGCTTTCTCAGTTTCTTGGCCTAAGGAAGTCCTTGTTGGTGCATTCTTAACTTGCAGTTGTTTCTTCTTGTGCTCTGAATCCAATATGGATAGATAAACCGTGTGTTCAATTTACTTACCTAACTAATTAATAACCATATTTAATCCTATGGTTCATAGTGTTTCAATCGTCTAACATGAACATCAACGGTACATAATGGTACAACTGGCACTTTAGGTGAGTTGTTTTCAAATAAGAACGCTTTACAGCGTAAATATATAAACGGTAATTAATTAATTAATAAATAGTAATAAAATATTTGAATGAAGAATATTCGTAATGGTTTGTTTTATTATTACTATACATTAAAAATTATAAATAATAAATATTTAAAATGCTATTATTTAAATAAATTCTTAACCGCTATTTTATAACTAAATAATATTTTAATAACTAATTTCTAACAATTAATTTATAATATTATTTTAATTAATTTAATTGACTAACGAGTAGTCGACATATCCTTACTATTTATTCTTTAGGATTGATTGATTTTTTCATCTTCGTTTTGAGGATGAACCACATTAATTGGTTCAATATGGATCACAAAAGTCTAAGATCTATCATTTTTTTTGTTTGGTAGATATTAAATATAATGACATCATAATTTATTTATTTATTTAGGATTGATTGATTTTTTCATCTTCGTTTTGAGGATGAACCACATTAATTGGTTCAATATGGATCACAAAAGTCTAAGATCTATCATTTTTTTTGTTTGGTAGATATTAAATATAATGACATCATAATTTATTTATTTATTTATTTTATCACATTACATTTCGTACACTTTTTGTTCACTTGGAGTATAATTTTCACCCAGGGAGGACTTGAACCTGGATATGGGGGGACCAATGTCCTCGCTAATTCCAGCATCACCACAAGGATGTGGTGATGTTGGGGGACCAACTTCCTCGCTAACTCTAGCATCACCACTTGTGGTGATGCTAGAGTTAGCGAGGAAGTTGGTCCCCCAAATCTCGGGTTCACGTCCTCCCTGGGTGAAAATTATACTCCAAATGAACAAAAGTGTACGAAATGTAATAAAAAACAATCATTATTTATTGAGATTAATATAGGTATATTTGATTTTAATATCACAAGAAAGTATTAATTTTTTTTTTTTTATAATGATGTTAAGTATTAATTATTTTGTCCATGGGTCTTGGATAAACTATGATTGGGTGCTCTGTTAAGGCACTCCCTGATGTGAAGCCACAGGTTCAATTCCCTGCCCTGATCGGGGGGATATGTTGGACATGTTGAAGATGTAGTCCTACCAAGCTTACAAAAAAAAGTATTAATTATTTTGTTTTATAATGATGTTTTTTAAATTAAATAATTTAAGAATAAGATTATCAAGTTTTTCTCTTGCCATAGGTGGGATTTTTCTAGGGTGTTATTGGCGACTAGGGGCTAGTCCATGACACTCTTGCAATTCCCTTGGTTAATTCTATTATGTTTCCTTATGGAGTGAGCCTAGTTGAGCTCGTTACCAATTGTGGTGATTTTTCTCTGCTTGGTTGAAATTCCGGTTTTGACGCGATGGAAGACGTGACACCTATAACATGAGGGGAGAGGAGGTTGCTTTGAAGGAAATATTCGTTTGTAGAGGTGCGTTATTCGATTAGTTGGGTCGTTGATGAATCTTCCAGTCTTACAACATTTGAGTTTTGGGTTGCAAACGAATGCCCTGTAAAGGGTAATTCTTTAGTTTCTCACCTATACTGGCAATTATTGCTATAATGAGTTGTTTGGTCTCTATTCAATTGTAATTATTGTCTAGTGGGGTTTTGGGCACATGGTGATCAGGTGCTCAATGTTAAAGCTCAAAAATGAAAATGCTCATAATCGATTGGAAACTGAATGACATTGAAGAGTTTGTCGCCAGGAATCCGGTGCAATTCGTTTCATCGAAAACCGATTCCAGATGAGGAAGATAGAGCCTGTTGTTCATTTTCCTAAACAACTAAATTTTTTTCTGAAAGGACAGAATGTTGACATGGCAGCCCAGTCAGCAAAATAAAAGCTATTCTGGGAATATTTTGTCATTTTCACCCAATGACACCGTGATAAGTGTCAGTGCAGGATTCACTGGAAAATTTGGAAGGTGAAGTTTTTTTATGTTATCTTCTAAGGTTGAATTTCATATTTTAATGGTTGAATGAAATTTGTTTTATATGGTTGGATAGTCCAACTAGAGGCGGACACGTGGTGTAGCTAGGGTCGCCATGTGCCCCTTTGGTGGACCAAGGTCTGGGCGAATTTCATATATGGTGGACAAAGGTTCAAACTCCGAATTATTAACAATATTCAAACTCCGAAATATTAAAATATATTCAAAGGTTGGTATAGCATTGTATGGTGGCACAAAATATATTACCAATGGAAGGGCGAACGTCAGATCTCGAGTCCACGACCTCCCCCAAGCGAGCACAACCAACTACCAACAGACCGCACCATGAAACTTATTAATATATGTATGCATATTTTATTTGAATTCAAGCGCTTTGATCGTTGGGCAGAGGAGGGGGCCAACCCTACATGCCAACCCCCTCGCAATAGACCCTCAACACATGACTGCAACGGAAGACAGGAGCAAAGGCGTATGTTAATGCATGGGTTTAAAGTCTTAAACATGTTTTAATTAACCCATAATCTAATGTTTATGCATTAAACACATATTAATCCGGATTGGTGTTAAAGAGTCTGTTTAGCGCTAATCTCCATTTAATATCCACTTAACTTTAATTAAATGTAGTTTAATATGGTGGAGCCCTCGGCTCCAACTCCAAATTTAGTGGCCCTAACTGGAGTTTCTCCAGTTTTAGTGGGGTTTCCTAGGCCAGAATGGAGGAGGCCATAAATTTTGCAAAATTCGACCAAATTGGGAGTGATAAGAGTCTATTCCAGATCATTTAGCCATTCTGAACACATTGAAGTAGGTTTCTAGAGCAATAGATGATTGTAAACATCACTTTTTTCACATTTGAGCTAATACAAAGGTCCAAGCCATGGAAGCCAGACCAAAGAGATGTAGCCCAGGAGGGGTGAACTCCTTCATCAAAATACTTTGTTAATGGATCATTGTAATGGTTCGCTGTATATTTTATTGTTGCTATTCAACATTATGTTTTAATGTTTTTATGCTCATGAATTTAGCATGAAACTCAACTCATTTACCCGTTTAACACTCACAAACACCTCAAGAAACCTATGCACATGAAGCAAGTGATCAACAAATTATTTATAATTATGAAGATGAAATTAACACAACAAAACTAACATTTAGATCCAGATCAAGGTGGTATCAGAGCCTGGTTGAAAGGTTGAAAAGGTTATTTACTTGATTTTCTTGAGTTTTGTGCAAGTAGGGTTTTAATGGTTGCAAATTTGTGATGCTTACAAGGTTAAATTTGTAGAGAGGAGAAGGGAAACTACTAGTTGCTAGTCCTGAGATTAGGACCAGAAGAAGGAGAGCCACAAGGGCACCATCTCCACCAAATTTTTCACTCATAGCTGCACTTGAAGCACCTCAAGTTTCTCTAGCGAGATTGAAGAGGTAAAAGTTGCACCAGAAACTAAGCTTGAATCCATAGCCATCACGTCAGGTTTTGGAGAGACTGAAGTTATTTCAGAAGAGGAAGCATACAAGAAGGATTTATATGAACTAACTAAGAGGGTTAGGATCCTCTTTGAAGAGAGGGACACTAGTATGGTTGGAAATAATTCTAAGTCTCCACATGGAGAGGGAACTTCAGAAGGCAAAAAGGATGAAGAAAAGGATTCAAAGGGAAGTGGAGGAAAGCCTCCTCCATCTCCACCATCTTCATCATCCTCCTCATCATCACCATCAGCATCATCTTCAACTTCCACAGCCAAAACCACCCATACTCACTCAAAAAACACAAAAGGAAAAACACCCTTACTCAAACTTGATTTCAAATTTGAGCTTCCAATGTATAATGGCGAGGTAAACGTAGAGAGGCTGGATAATTAGATTCATCAATTGGAAGTTTATTGCAGAATTGAGAACCTTCAAGAAGATGACATAAAGATTCAATTGGCTTCTTTGAGGATGGAGGGATCTGCACTTGTATGGTGGGGAGAAAGGACTCAAGAAAAGATTAAAAAATACAGTAAGATATCAATGTATTGGTCAAGTTTTATTGCTTCCATTAAAAGGAAATTTTATCCTCTAGATTACATGCAAAAGGACAATATGGACTGGTAGAATTTTGGACAATTGAAAGGGAAAAGTGTGCAAGATTATACTCATGAATTTAGGACAAGAGCTCTTATTTTGGGTGTTAATTTGTATTCTCAAGAAACTTTGTTAAAGTATATTGGGGGTTTGCATAGTTACCTTAGACACACTATTCTCATGTTCAATCCCACAAACTTAGATGAGGTTTGCGTTCAAGCCACACATTTAGAAGCAAGAGGGAAAAAAGTGTAGATGAGAAAAGTGATAGTTTCCTTGAGTATGAGGGTAAAGGAAAGGGAAATTTTAATGGAAGAGGAAAGAGAAATAGCTCTATCAAAAGAGAGAAAGAGAAACTCACATGTAAACATTGTTGAAAATGCAGCAAGATGATGGAGCTTAGTGAAATGAAGTCGCCTTCACTAAGTGGGCCCGCAGGCAAATTCTGGCGCAAAGTCTATTTTTAGACTATGTCTATTTTTAGACATATGGAGCATGGTCCAGGGGTTGCAGTATGTTATTCTTGGAGTATTGGTCATGTTGGTAAAAATATATGGACCTCTATTTTTGACCTATAGGTCGATAGGTCGATGTCTATTTTTAGACTGCCTATCCTAAAAATAGGGAAGTCAAATATTATTTACCCTTAATAATATTTGGACTCTAAACAGCAGTTTACTCTCTTGGAGCACTTCAGTTCGAGCTACAGAAGTGGCTCATGCATCTGACATAGGAATTACGCTATTCCCAAGGGTTTGATGGCATCATGCATGGTTGACTTCAGTTAGGACTTCAGTGGCAGAAGTTTGGTGGAGTTAATGAGACAAATAGTGGAGTTGTGTTCTGTTTATTTTAGTTGAACTAGTTGAGATTAGTTTAACTAGCTAATCAATTAGTTATGAGTAGTGTGAATTAAATATTATTTAATTCATTAATTAGTAACTCATTATTCAACTCAAGAACACATCAGTTCACTACAGTGCATGATCAGTTCAGTGGAGACCAGTGAAAGAGGTAGATGAAAGGGTGGAGTTAGCTATCAGTGGCGACATCATTTGTGCATGAGATTTGCACCACACTTGGAGGAATTTCCCATGATGATTGCACTGTCAAGCCAAGGAGATTCGAACCTTGGATCTCTATTTAGACAGGCCATGATTGCGCAATAGAGGAAAGGCAATTAGTGGTGAGTTTTGAACCAGTAACCTGTTCAAAACCAAGCTAGTTTGTGTGTAACTTCATGAGATAGTACTGAGTACTTGTGAGGAGTATTGTACTGATTTTGTTACATGATTTCTCCATTATAATATACACAATAGCTGCGGGGTTTTCAGCTATAAGCTTTCTCCATACATACTGTGTTAATGTGTATGATGAATTGATGTGCTATTGCTTGTTTTATTTCCGCATGTGTGATGATATGAGTGGAAGAGATTATGTGTTGCATATAAATTCGAATTGTATGTGATCAGGATAGTCTCGGTGGATAATTAATCATTATTCAGCAAATTTCTACATGGTATCGGAGCTATTGAAGCAGAGATTGATCATCACGGTGATTACAAACTTATTTCGGTAGACAGAGTCTGCATGCGGGCCAGGTAGCCTCCGGATTCATCTTTCTTCGGAAAGTGAAAGGTCTGGTAAATGCCCCTTGCAGTCAATCTCTGTGCTAGAAATAATTTGTTCTCGCAGATCTAGAGCGGTTGAGCTTTGAGGTGGAATTCGAAATTTTGCAGCAGTTTTGTTTTCTTGGTGCCGGTGTTGAAAATGTCTTTCAACGGTTTGCGACTCGAATATGCTCTTGAAGGCAGTTCGAATTATGTTGCATGGAATGATCACATGGAGGCAGTATTAGAAGATAATGGTCTGAAGGAGTTCGTAGATATGGATGTTCAAAAGTCGACTGATCCTGCTGAAGTCGAAGCATGGCAAAAGAAGATGGAGAAATGTCGAAGGATCATGTTGGAGGGCGTCAAGGATCATATTGTATCCAGCCTGCATGGAAAGGCTTCTCCATATTTAATGTGGAAAGCTTTGACGGATCTATTCCAGAGTAAGAGCGACCAAAGGAAGCTGGCGCTCAAAGATAAGCTCAGGAACATCAAGATGGAGAAAGGCGACAGTATCGCCAAATACCTCATGAAGTTCACTCAGTGTAGAGATGAGCTGGGAAGTGTGGGGGTGACTGTCAAAGACGAGGACATGATCGACCTGGCTCTCCTTGGTCTTTCGAAGGCTTGGCACTCATATCAAGATAGTGTCAATGGTTGGGAGAAGCTGCCGGGATGGGAGCGCCTTTGGGCGGATCTCATGCAGGAGGAGATAAGGAGGACTACTTGAGATGGATCTTCATCAAAGGGAGCTGATGAAGAAAACTGCGCTTTGTTTGCCAAAGCAAAGAAGGGGAAGGGTAAGAAAACCTCTCATTCTGGTGCAAAGGGCAAGAAGCAGGATATGGCGAAAGTGAAGTGTTTTCACTGCCATGATCACATACATTATGCTACCAATTGTCCAAAGAAGAAGAAGAACAAGCAAGCGGGAAGATCTGCAGATGGAGAAGCTTTGGCTTCACAGTTCGAGCTTGACTTTTCACTAATCGCATGCTTGGTTTCAAGTGTGATGGGATCGGTGTGGTTCTTGGACAGTGGTGCGTCATTTCATATGACGGGAGATCGGGATTTGTTCTCAGATCTGGAGGACAAAGATTTGGGTGTGCAGATCGAGATGGGCGATGATGGTAGATACAGTGCGACTGGTATCGGTACCATATCCTTTCAGAGGGAGTCTGGTAAACCCTTTGTATTGAGGGATGTTATGCATGTACCTGGATTGAAGAAGAACTTGATCTCTGTGGTGATGTTGGAGGATAAGGGGTATGATGTGGTCTTCAGCGAAGGAAAAGCCTTCCTGCGCAGTAAGACTACTGGAGAGACCCGGAAGATAGGGGTTCGAATCAAGAACCTTTATCAGTTGCAGGTAGATGGCTGCGCAGCAATGGCATGCAAGGCGGGAGAAGTGGTGAGCCGGGATGATGAGGGAGAACTGTGGCACAGGATATTGGGCCACTTTCACCATGGAGCCTTGAAGATCCTGCAGTAGATTTCTACTGGGCTTCCTAAGGGCACTCTTGTGTAGTCAGATCAGTGCAAGGGGTGTACCTTGGGGAAGTATGTGAAAGCCACCTTTCACGAGAAGGATAGTCGTGCCACGAAGATCCTTGAGAGAGTTCACACAGATGTGTGTGGTCCTTTCTCAGTTGCTTCGACAGCAAAGCACAAGTATTATGTGATCTTTGTTGATGATTTCTCTCGAAAGTGCTGGATCTTCTTCATGCAGAAGAAGAGCGATACATTCGCGAAGTTCTGTGAGTTTAAAGAACTGGTCGAGAAGGAGTCGGGGAAGAAGGTGATTGCTCTAAGGAGTGATAACGGTGGTGAATTCATCTCGGCTGAATTCAAGGAGTTCTGCAGCGCAGAAGGGATTCGGAGAGAGCTCATCGCACCCCATAACCCACAGCAGAACGGGGTGGCTGAGCGGAAGAACAGAACGATCGTGGGTGCTGCACGGCGATGTTGCATGATCAGGGCCTACCCCTTCACTTGTGGGCTGAGGCATGCAATACAGCAGTGTATGTGCAGAACCGTTGTCCTCACAAGGTTCTTGGCATGAGTACACCAGAGGAGGCTTATTCTGGCAAGAGGCCCGATATTTCCCATTTGCGGATTTTCGGATCTCCTGTCTACATGCATGTGACGAAGGATGCAAGAAGGAAGCTGGATCCAACTGCTGAAGTTGGAATATTTGTGGGGTACACTGATACACCTCACAACTATCGGGTGTATGTGCCAGACAGTCGCAAGACTGTTGTGCGACGGGATATAAAATTTCGGGAGGAGAAAGCCATGCAGTGTTCGCTTGAGAGGGAGCTACACTTGCATGCAGATGAGGAGCTGTTAGTTCCTAAGGAGGAGCTTCCGGATTTGGATCAGCCACAAGAGGAAGTTCAGGAGGTGGAAGAAACCACCCATGCAGCGCCAACCATCAGAGGGCGCATGCGCACTACAGAAGCTGAGCGACTGGCTCGAGATGCAGAGAAGGTTGTAGGACCACCTACAGCATAGCACAGACAGAGGCAGTCACCGGATCGGTACACTGGATACATGGCTCTTGTGAGTCAATGTGTTGTGACGGAGCCATCCTCTTTTGAGGAAGCCGTGGAGGAACCCGCATGGGTTGATGCCATGATCGAAGAATATGATTCGATCATCAGGAACAGTGCATGGGAGATTGTCCCAAGACCGGTTGGGAAATCAGTTGTAGGTTCGCGATGGATCTACAAGGTGAAGCAGGCAGCCGACGGGAGTGTGGAGAAGTACAAGGCGAGATTTGTCGCCCGTGGCTTCTCACAGATCGAGGGGATTGACTATGAGGAGACTTTTGCACCTGTCGCAAGGTACTCTTCCATACGGACGATCCTTGCTCTCTCAGCGCAGATGGGGTGGCACATTCATCGGATGGATGTGAAGACTGCGTTCCTCAATGGAGTTATTGAGGAGGAGGTGTACATAGAGCAGCCTGAAGGTTTTGAGATCTTCAGCAGTGAGTCGCATGTGTGTCGACTCAAGAGAGCACTGTACGGGCTGAAGCAAGCACCTCGTGTTTGGTACACTCGGATAGACAGCTACTTCACCGGGCTTGGATTCTCCAAGAGTGAGGCGGATCCAAACCTGTACCAGATTGTGGTGGAGGGGAAGCTGTTGATCATCGTACTGTATGTAGATGATCTGATTTTGACTGGCGATGAGCAGTTGATACTTTCATACAAGGAGGATCTTGCACGAGAGTTTGAGATGAAGGACTTGGGCATCCTTCATTATTTCCTGGGATTGGAGATTTGGCAGCGCAGCGGAGGACTGTTTGTTTCTCAGGGCAAGTATGCTCGGGAGATTCTGGAGAGGTTCAACATGCAAGACTGCAAGCCTGTTGACACTCCTCTTCCTGGTGGTTGGAGGAAGGAGGATGCTACTTCAGCGGAGGTAGTGGATGCCACTGTCTATCGAAAGTTGGTGGGGTCGCTTATGTATTTGGTCAATACACGACCCGATATATGCTATGCAGTTAACCAGCTTTCGCAAGCTATGGTTAAGCCTACCAAGCTCTTTTGGAAGGCGGGCAAGCATGTATTGCGCTATATCAGAGGCACATCTGGATATGGTCTATGGTACAGACAGGAGGATGGAGTGAAGCTTTCTGGTTTCACTGATGCAGATTGGGCAGGGAGCCCAACAGACCGGAAGAGCACTTCTGGAGGAGTTTTCAGCATTGGGTCGATAGCAGTTTCCTGGTACAGCAGGAAGCAGAGATCCGTGGCACTCAGTTCAGCAGAGGCCGAGTACATGGCAGCAAGCTTGGCTGCATGTGAGGCTATTTGGATGAGGAAGATCCTCGTCGGATTGTTCGGGTCGCACTTGGAGCCTACTGTGATTTATTGTGATAACCAGAGTTGCATTAAACTCTCAACTAATCCAGTATTTCATGATAGGTCCAAACACATCGACATTAGGTACCATCATATCAGAGATTGTGTTCAGCGGAGAATCATGATGCTTTCATATGTTCCCACGGAGGATCAGGATGCCGACATCCCGACGAAGGCGCTCACCAGGAGCAAGTTCGAATTCCACAGAGGTAGGATAGGGGTTGCAGATAATCCATATCTTGCTGAGAGGGAGTGTTGAAAATGCAGCAAGATGATGGAGCTTAGTGAAATGAAGTCGCCTTCACTAAGTGGGCCCGCAGGCAAATTCTGGCGCAAAGTCTATTTTTAGACTACGTCTATTTTTAGACATATGGAGCATGGTCTAGGGGTTGCAGTATGTTATTCTTGGAGTATTGGTCATGTTGGTAAAAATAGATGGACCTCTATTTTTTGACCTATAGTTCGATGTCTATTTTTAGACTGCCTATCCTAAAAATAGGGAAGTCAAATATTATTTACCCTTAATAATATTTGGACTCTAAACTTCAGTTTACTCTCTTGGAGCACTTCAGTTCGAGCCTTGGAAGTGGCTCATGCATATGACAGAGGAATTACACTATTCCTAAGGGTTTGGTGAGCACATGCATGGTTGACTTCAGTTAGGACTTCAGTGGCAGAAGTTTGGTGGAGTTAATGAGACAGCTAGTGGAGTTGTGTTCGGTTTAATTTAGTTGAACTGGTTGAGATTAGTTTAACTAGCTAATCAACTAGTTATGAGTGGAGTGAATTAAATATTATTTAATTCATTAATTAGTAATTCATTATTCAACTCAAGAACACATCAGTTCACTACAGTGCATGATCAGTTCAGTGGAGACCAGTGAAAGAGGTAGATGAAAGGGTGGAGTTAGCTATCAGTGGCGACATCAGTTGTGCATGAGATTTGCACCACACTTGGAGGAATTTCCCATGATGATTGCACTTTCAAGCCAAGGAGATTCGAACCTTGGATCTCTATATAGACAGGCCATGATTACGCAATAGAGGCAAGGCAATTAGTGGTGAGTTTTGAACCAGTAACCTGTTCAAAACCAAGCTAGTTTATGTGTAACTTTATGAGAAAGTACTGAGTACTTGTGAGGAGTATTGTACTGAGTTTGTTACATGATTTCTCCATTATAATATACACAATAGCTGCGGGGTTTTCAGCTATAAGCTTTTCCCATACATACTGTGTTAATGTGTATGATGAATTGATGTGCTATCGCTTGTTTTATTTCCGCATGTGTGATGATCTGAGTGGAAGAGATTATGTGTTGCATATAAATTCGAATTGTATGTGATTAGGATAGTCTCGGTGGATAATTAATCATTATTCAGCAAATTTCTACAAACATTGTTTGAAGAATGGCCATGATGAAGACCATTGTTGGAAACTTCATCTAGAGTTGAAGCCAAAGAAGCTGAAAGCCAAAGAGAAGGGGAAAATTATTGCAATAATTGAACATGACTTAGGTTCATATTAAAGAGATTAAACCAAGATTACAACGATGGGTTTGAAAGGTAAGAACATAGCAAGCACTAGTTCTTCAAGTTGTTCCAATGTAACTCAAGATGAAGATACAAGAATTGAACTCTTTCATATTAGAGTCGTTTCTAAACATACCAAGATAGACACATTGTTTGATAGTGGGTCTCAAGATAATTTGATTTCCAAAGACTTAGTTAAGGAACTAAACCTTAAAATTGTTAGACATCCAAGACCTTATCCATTAGGGTGGATATGCAAGAATGCAAATTTGCAAGCTACAAGGAAGTGCATACTAAGGTTTACCATCAGTTCAAACTTTCTTGATGAAGTTGAACTTGATGTGGTGCCGCTTGAGATATCATGCATTGTTTTGGGAAGTCCTTATATTTATGATAGGAAAATAGTATTTCATCGCCATGAGAATAAGTATCACTTGTTTAAAGTTGGAATTGAGTACAGAGTTAGACTACATAAGAAGAAGACAAGTTTGTCTCTTATACCACTACAAGGAAAATACCCTCTAGCGGATGTTTTTGAGGAATCCCTTATAAAAATACCCTAGACATCCATTTCTAGCGAAGGTTAATAGAGGAGGTTAGCGGGTGGAGGTTTTTGCAGATGTTTTTCGTCTGATGCGCTTATCATCCTAAACTGCACCGGTGAATTCAACAAGAGAAAGCACTAGTGCACACAAAACATTGGCACACCAGACACCGTGTGCTTCGTACACACCTGCCCGGTGCATATTATGACTGTAGCGCACTGATGCTTGACAAAACTTCCGCACTGGTGCATCATAAAACCCTACGCCAATACAAAAACTGCCCGGTGCGGTCTTAGGAAACCGCACCAGTGCGCTTATAAAACCCCGCAAACCGGCATAGGGTTAAATAAATAAAAAATTTATGGCCAAAAAACCACAGTTTTCACTTTTCCCAGTGCTCTAGAGCTCTCAAGCACTGGTGCAATTTATCCTTGTCTGATCTGCCCTAGCATCGGTGCTCCCATTGCACCCATTGCACACACTGCTGATGTGCATTGCCCACCAATCTCCAACTTGAATTTTGAAAAACGATGGGAAATTTTTCTTTTGCAAATTCTACAGCCAATATGCCTTTTCGACGACCAAATGTATAGGTATTTTTCTTGTTTTTCCATAATTAAGCCTTTTAGCGGATTAGAATTTCAAATTACCTTAAAATTAACCATTTAAAAGAAAGAAATAAAAATTTGTCGCGCAGTGCGCTCAAGCCATTCTGCTCGCACCGGTTCGCGGTGCTTCTTGTAAATTTACAGGCCGCACCACAACCGGTGCTAATGGTATCTACACCGGTTCCGGGGCAGTACCGAAAAGTGCACTGTGATATTTTAAAATTAAAAAAAAAATTGCAGTGCAGACGGTTACCCAGTCGCACCGTTGGCCATGTGGAATAGCGGAAATGCGGTGCGTTGACTTAAATATCCACCCTTGGGTGGGTATTTTTTTCAGTGCACTGCATTCTGCATTTCCACAAGGTCAACGGTGCAGCCTGGTAAAAGACCGCACTGTTGACTATGTAATGATGTCAGGCGGTCAGTGCACTGACCGAACTATACGCCTCGGGGCGTAGAGTTTAGTCAGCGCATCGCATGCCCGACACCGTCCATAGTCAACGGTGTGCTAAAAATGTATAGCACACCGCCGCAAGTGAGCTGAATATTTTTTGGTGCACCACCGCCGGTGCGTGACAAAAAAAGACGCATCGGTACTGGTGCATGCCTATTTTTTTTGGTACACCGAATAATTATTATTATTTTTTTCCAAAAATAATTATACATGTATATTCCTAAATACATGTCTCATTTAATTAAAAAATAATATTTAATATGTCAATCATTTAGAGACATGAAAGGAGAGAAGAGGGGGAACAACAACAACAACAGGCGGACTAGTATAACATGGTTCTCTTGTTGGAGGCATGAGAGAGGGGGAGAGATGTGTACCCTCGCCCTATTACAGCAGCTACTCAAGGGCTCCTAAGGCAGATAGGCCTCCTCATGTTCGAGGAAACTACTTTCCTAAAGGGCCATGGTGTGTTTTTGAGACATCTTATCCGCAGGTGGAATGCCCACCGACAGGCTTTCCCGGGTGGTCCTAACCAGTGGTACATGCCCACTGAGGAGGACATATATTTCATTATAGTGTTATCGAGGAGAAGGGTGGATTTTCCCTCGTTCCCAGAGGTTCCAGTTGGCTATGCAGCAGGGAGTCAATTGGTGTACTCCCAGAGATACATTAACGTAGATATACTGTCTTCTTCAGATTTTCAGGTCTCTGGAGGTCAGTTACGTATTGGTGCATTTGGTAGTTAGGAGGCGAGGTGCTTCTCACTTCTGATTTCGACCATTTTACACAACACTAGTGGCAGGAAATGCATTTGTTGCTCACTTCTATATTATGTTGATTCTTTAGTACAAGAGCCACAAATTGTCAAGTGGTCTGCCATTTTTTTGCGGCACTTCTGTACAACCTTAGATAGATGTTGTGCTCATGCACAAGGGAGGGTCAACTTCCCTTTTGCTTTAGATATTTTTTGTTTATTTTTTGAGAGGTTTCCAGAGATGAGGCCTACTTTTGTTCAACAACCTCATAGGCCGATGTTGGAGGCACAGATGCACATGTGGGGACAAATGATGCCCAAGAGGGGCGAAACTGATTTTTCTGCAAAGATATCGCATGATGCACTGGAGTTGCTAGCTAGTGTTGACGAGCATCCCTTCATTATGGTCCCCTGTCCTTATGCTGGTTTGGATTGGAGAGGGTGTGCCAACATCCTCTTCACAGATGATGATCCACCGAATGATAGAGGTAATATTACTATTTTATTTAAATGTATTCTTACATGTTCTTTAACTTGTTTTTATTAAATTGTGTAATGAAATGTCTAATTATTGTTCTGTACTTGTATATATTTTGCAGACATTGGGTCTTTTGATGGCGAGGACATGCCAGCACCACCACATAATTCAGGTGTGGATCTTGATGACAATCAGGATATGCCAGATGCCGAGGATCATCAAAAGGCCAGTGTAGAGAGGCCTGCTCCTGTTGATGCGTTGGTACCACCTTTTTCTAGGCGCGGTAGGCTTGATAGTAGATTCAGGATGGAGTTGGGCGACAAAATCACTACATTGATTGTTGAGGCGGGTGTCAGGCCCGCTACTATGAGAGACATACAGGCCGATGGTAGGCTGTTACATATGTGGAGAGGCATGCCATGTGACATGTACAACCTGATGCGCCATGTCGTAGGAGCTACGATCTTAGTTACGCGGTTGTGGAGCACTGGTGCACATTATAGGCGTGGTCGAGATGTAGCACATGATTGACAGTCCGCGAGCAGCATTGACACATCATCTAATGATCATGATGAGGGTAGTGATCATCGTTCACCTTGCGCCGCTCCAGATGAGAAGCCTCCACTAACATCGAGCAACAGTCATCATGGAGAGAAGACTGGACCATCGACCATGTCTAGTCATCACAATGATCATGAGCAGGTTGGACCATCGACCATGTCCAGTCATCACGATGAGCAACCGACAGTTGATCCTGATCAGCATGTATCGACTAATCAGCTTGTCGAGGCTGCACCGTTGACTGAGCAGGCCTCGACTAATACTGCAATTGATGATGTACCACCAGCTGATAGATGACATTTATATTAAAATTGTATATATATATATGGTCCATGTATTTTATGTTCATGTTGCAGTTATACTTAATTTACATGTTGGTGATCATCATGATGTGTATATTGTTAGGTCATGTTAGATATGTTCATTTAATGTGCAACTTGCAGATATATGTGTATGTGATAACAATTATTTCACATGATCAATGTATATCTGATGTTTGTGTTGTGATGATGTTATATAATGCTAATTGTGTTTTGTTAGATGATAATGATCATGATGATGTTAGCGAATTTGAATGTGTTTTTTAGTCAAATATGATGTTTGTAAGATGGTTATCATGATCGTGATGTTTATTAATTAATTTAATATTAAATGATCATGATATTGTAAAATTGTAATATTTGTAATTCTAATTTTGTATGTAAAACTCTAAAATTGTAATTGTATTTGTATTAATTGTAATTGTTATATGTAAAATATTTGTAAAATTTTGATTGTAATTGTAATATTTAATTTATTGTGAAATGATTGTAATTGTAGTTTTAATTGTAATTGTAATTGTAAATTTTAAATTTGTAAAATTGTAATTGTATACATGTAAAATTCTAAAAATGTATTTGTAATTGTACGTGAAATTGTAAAATTGTAATTGTAATTCTATGTAAAATATTTGTAAAATTTTAATTGTATTACTGTGAAATGATTGTAATTGTAAAATTGTAATTGTATGTAAAATTCTAAAATTGTAATTGTAATTGTATGTGAAATTGTAAAATTGTATTTGTAATTGTAATTGTAATTAAAATTGTAATTGTAATTGTATTTTATTATGATCTTACATACGAAAAAAATAACTCTATACAGCACGCCATTATTTTTGATATCAACGTAATTGCAAATTATCAAGTGAAATATTGATTTTAACATTAACACAATGCAAATTACCAATTAATTCAAAATACATATTATAATGTTTCGAAAAACCCATCTTAAAAAATATAAATATTGATGATCTAATAACACATGTACCGTATCACTCTCGGTTCTCATGATCACCCTCATTATCTTCCAACTCACATGGCATGATAACACTATTGTTCTCAAAAATATGTTTTATTCTAGGGTCATGTCTCAATACGAACCACCAATCCTTATTCAACACATCTGGGTTAAAAAACACCTGGTTGCAGTGTTTGGGGAAAAAATAGGGCTCCTTAGCTTCATCCCACATCTTTCTAGAGTTGATACATATCAGCCTACTATCGTGATCATCCTTTACATTATTCCGATCAAAGTTGTCCCACCACTTGCACCTAAAAATAACACATTGGAAAGAAGAGAAATCCACTTCATGATCTCTTGTATCTTTCCGATGTAACCTAACGTCCCTCATACTAGGTTTTGATCACGGTGGCTAGATTGACTAGATTGATCGAACTCGACTTCCAGTCCACAGTCTTGTGTGATGTTTCCAGCATCGACATTTTCTGTTCGAAAATGGTGTCCATATGCCCACATAGATGGGAACAAATGCACCTATTATAAAAAAGTTAAAAAAATCATAGTGTCATGTGTCTTATAATAAACCAACAGTTAAAATATGAAATATAGATGTCTTATAAGTTTCAAATGTACATATAAATGAAATAGATTATTACCGAGTTGCTGCACCCAATCCCTACGTTTAGCACATCCTCTTCAACATGCGGGTAACGACCGATTGCACCGTATTTCTCTCTGACTTGGTCAACAATCCAACTGTTGGGGCATATTTTTGGCATATTTTCTTTTAAATGATTGGGATAAGGCACACTTCTACCATTCAACCGTCTGAATTCTTTCCTATCCCTATCGCATTTCATCCTCTTTTGTTCGTACAATGTGACCCATGGTTGTGTCGCTTTAGAATTGTAAAAAACGAATTTATTGATTGCTTCAATTTTTTCATTCGCTGATGAAATCAAACTAACATTATATATTACATAGAGATCAAAATATACATTATATCTAAGTTCAGCATGAATATTTACTTTGTGTAAATTTGAAAAATTATAAGTTGCTTACTCTTTATCAAGCGCTTTTTTCCACTTGTTTGGAGCAACTCCCCTTCTCTTTTGTCTTCATCCATTTCATCGTCCCAAATCACCGCACCTGGTCTGTTGTCGATCTGCTTGATATACTCACTGGCATAATAGAAATACTCATACAAAATGTACCCCTTTTCCATAGAACCCTCGGATTTTTTCCTTTGTTGAACAAAACCTTTCGATTTCTTCATGTACCTCTCTAAGAAGAACATCCAACGACAAGAAACCACCCAAACTAATTCAACCTCAACTACTAGGTGGATTAGAATATGAACCTGCAAGTCCATGAAACTCATCGACAGTTCCTTCTCAAACATACAAACAATCTCAACTATCTCTTGACACCATCGTGGAATGCTAGCCACATGAATCTCCTTTGACATGATTCAACGTACAAATGCAGATAATTTAGATATGACACGTCCTAGGTCTTGAGGGAATTCATGTTTCACACACCCACGCACGAAAAAAGGATAATGACACTGCAAAGTTATAAACACGTGAAATAATATACAAAATTAGTTATGTTTTATGATCCCCGCATGAGATAAAATTTAATAATATAACAAATAATAAAATCATGCTTTTGAAATTATACGTACTCTTAGAAGATTCAAATAGTCATGCGATTTCAACCCCGAAAAATGGTCATCCACGGTGAAGCAGCACCGTAGTGAAGACCCGTATGAAGTTGACACCCTCACACCCATTATAACTTCCTTTGCCAAAGAAATATCATCTTTTTTTAAAATCCATGGGACATCACCTTCTTTGAAATACCATGAATTAGAGGGACCAATGCTTGCCTCTGATCCCGTACTTTCTAATCATCTTGGCCAATGTTTCTTTTTAGTTTTTGAAGTAATAATATCTTTCCTAACAGCTAATGTGTCACTTTGTTTCGATGATATGTGCCTCCATAAAGAATATGAAGCTTTTTTAAATATATGCATGGGATCTAATAAGGGGGTAAGCTTAAGATGCTCCCAATATGGGAGGTTATAAAAGATAGATTTCATTTTCATCCCAATGGGAAATTTCTCAACATAGGTGTCGAAGAATTCTGGATCATCGAACAGAGGCTCCCCATTTGAATCGAACATTTCTATAAAATCTTTTTTCTCTCTCTCATATGCTCTAAGCCATTCAGCTGGTGTCGTTATTGGAGGCCTTTGGGTTCTCTCTCGTTTATCATTGAAAGTGGATGTTGCTCTTTTGTAAGGGTGTTCTTCTGGGAGGAATACCCTGGAGCAATCATACACTAGCTTTTGTAGGTCCTTGGACCATCTAGCTTTCAGAGAAGGTCCACAACATTTACATCCAAAATACCCTTTTGTTACAAGACCTGCGTGATTATTGTATACAATTAATATGCATGGCATGTTAAAGAATATCATGAAGATCAGAACAATTAAAACGAATTAAATAACTAATATGTGAAAGAATATTGTTACGTCTATAAACAAATTAATAAATTAAACATGTAATTTACTAGAGAAAACTCCTAAGCCTGGATAATCATGTGTCATGTAAGCACATATGCCATACAACATAAAACTCCTCTCTGCTGTGATGGGTCTGGATACATCATATACATTTATCCCATCCCATAATTCCTTCAATTCATCTACCAGTGCTTGTAAGTAGACATCGATATTCTTCGCTTGTATTCTACCAGGGATTATGAGAGCCAACATAAGATGTTCATTCTTCACGGAAAACCATGGGGGGATATTGTTATTGATCACTACTACAGGCCAAACATAATAGTTGGTGTTCTGGAGGGAATATGGGTTGACACCATCCATGGCTATGCTGGGTCGTAGACTTCATACTTCATCCTTGAATTTTTTGGGCCATGTATCCTCTATATGCTTCATGGCTATTGAGTCAGTTGGGATTCACATAAATCTCAATTCACTTCTGTGTGAGGCATGCCATCTCTGCAACATAACTAATTCTTTGCAATGAAAGAGCCTTTGAACCCTTTGGATTATAGGCATGTGCCTCAATATCTTAAAAGGAGGACCAGTACGTGATTTACCCTTCTTTTTTGATTTATCATACCTGTCATGCCCACATTTTGGACATATCTCTTTGTTTTCATATTCTCCTCTATATAAAATACAATCATTTGGACATGCATGATATGATATGTACTCAACACCCAACATTTTCAACAATTTTTTTGCCTCTTCGTAGCTACCGAGCAAGACATTGTCACTCGGAAGAACCTTTTCTTTGAATAACCTGTAGTTGGTGATCATGGAAAAATATATTAATAAATGTATATTAATGTTGATATAATTATTGATGTTCATAAAATTTACCATTTGTAATTTTCATTGTGTTGTATTGATTATATTTCTCAAATTTATATAAGGGAGGACTTTATGGTAACTTACCTCAAAATTTTCGAGAAACATGGATTCGACAAGCCAAAATTTGCTTTCAAGTTGTACAGTAATATCATTGTCCCCAACTGGGTAGACTTTGACTGGGTAGACTTAGAGAGTGGAATAATCAGAGAAAGATGATAGAGATGTTGTGCACATCAGGAGCTGATATGAAGTAGAAATGAAGGCAGAAAAGGAAGTAGCGAAGAAGGAGGATAACAGACTTGATATTCAGGTAAATCAGCATATGATTTTTATTGTAGTTTGAGGGAGTTGGAGCTTCCATATCAAGTTGTATCTTGATAGATGTCCAGTTGGAGTTGGTTGAGATAGGAGCCTCATGTGGGTTGTAGCCTGTAGAAAATACATGGGAGTTGGTGCTTCCATTTCAAGTTGTAGCTTGATAGATGTTCAATTGGAGCTGGTTGAGGTAGGAGCCTCCTGTGGGTTGTATCCTATAGAAAATAGATGGGAGTTGGAGCTTCCTTGCAAGTTGTAGCTTGCAGAAATTGAGGTAGGAGCCTCTTGTAAGTTGGAGCCTACATAAAATCAGTTGTGAGAGGGAGTAGGAGATTGATTTTTTATTACAACAATAATAAGATGTGGTTTTCTCCTTTATGGGTTTCCACTTATCGCTGTTGTCTATGTGCATGATGATTATGTGTTGATGTGTTGTTTTTAATCTGCTTATTACTTGTTGCCCACACATTAAGTTTATTGATTCATTATGTATTAAGTTGCTCATAAAATGAAGTTGTTAAAGAGTTTAAAGAAAAGAGTTTTAATGTCCACGAATGTACTAAACTGATTCACCCCCTCCTCCCCCCCCTCTCAGTTTAGCTAAGGGTTCATCATCTGGTTCTGCAAGTAAACTGCGTTGTTGCATGCTTTCGCCCATAGTTGTAATGAACACCATTTATCATGCAACATGGCTCTTGCTACTCCCACTATGCTCTTGTTCTTCCTCTCAACTACCCCATATGGTTGTGGGTTATGGGGTGATACCAGTTCTCTTTGAATGTCTTCTTTGGCATAGAAATCCTTGAAGAAATTCGAAACAAATTCACCTCCATTGTCTCTCCTGAGAGCCTTCACCTTCTTCTCAGTCTCCTTCTCAACTAATGCCTTAAATTCTACAAATTTGGAAAACACTTCATCCTTTTTCCTCGTGAATAAAATACAAAATTTTCTAGAGAAATCATCAATAAAAATTACATAGTACTTATGTTTTGCTATGGAGGCTGTAGAAATGTTCCATAAACATTCGAGTTGACTCACACCAAGATTGCAGCTGCTCTGTTATCTGGGCCATGGAAAGCAGATTTGACATATTTCCCCAATTTGCAACCCTTGCAGACATCCTGCTGGTCAAGGGTGCCTTTAGGGAGACCAGTGGTAATTTGTTGCATGATTTTTAAGGCACCATGGTGTAGATGACCCAATCTCTCGTGCTAGAGTTTTCTAGCATCTCGACTTTGCACCTTTTCTGCCTTGCTTCTTAATGCAACACATTCTCCCACCTCAAGTTTGTATAGATTCTTGACTCGAACTCAAATATGATTCACTTTCCTAATAGCTATGTCTCTCAAAAAGGCTTTCCCTTTATTGAAAATAACATCATAGCCTCCATCCTCCAACTTTACTACAAATATCAGGTTCTTCTTCAGCCCAGGTACAAACATAACATCTTTGAGGCGAAGAGGGGAGGATTTCTCCCTCTCAAAGCTGACAATACCAATTGATGTAGCATTGTACTTCTTGTCATCCCCCAATTCAATATGCATCTGGAGATCCTTCTCCTACAGAATACTGAAAAACTCCTTGCACCCTGTCATATAGAACGAGGCACCGAAATCAAGGTACCACACACTCCCAATAACAATGTTGGTCATGCATGCTATTAGAGTGAAGTCTAATTCTAATTGTGAAGTTAGTGCTTCACTTCCTGCTCCTCTTGAATACTTCTTCCTAGAATTTTTGTGCAGTCATTTTGTTGCATAATGCCCATATTCGTGGCAATGGAATTTTTTTTATCTTGCTCAGGTCTTTCTTCTTGCCATCATTTTGGTTGGATTCAGGTTTTCTTTGGGTCTTCTTTCCTTTTCCCTTCTTCCCCTTCCCAACCAAGGAAAAATTCTCTTCATCCTATGATCTAGATGAAGCTCCATCTCTGGTATTTCTCCTGAACTCTTCTTGAACCAAATCAGACTACAACCTTTCCTAGTTTGATAATTTTTCCCTTCCATTCACAGAGTCCTGATAGTTGTGGTAGGATTTTGGAAGGCCTAGAAGAGCTAGGCTCACCAGATCATTTTCTGCAACATTCACCCCAACCCCTCAAAGAACATCTCGAACTTGAGTGAATCTAGAGATATAATGTGGAATTGTATCATTTTTTTGCATCATAATGACAATTTCTAAGTTTGTCTTTCATAGCCACATTTCTACGATCACTGCTATTTTTGAATAGTTTAGTGAGTGTCTTCCACATAGCAAATGGTGTTTCTTTTCCATGGATATTTGAGACCACATGGTCTCTCACACCTTCCAGAAGAATTATCCTTGCCTTTGCAACATCCTTCTTCCATTGAGCTAATTGTTGTGCATTAGACTGTTGTGGTTTTGCAATGTTAGTATTAACATATTCTAACACACCATTATTATCAATCATTGTTTCCATTCGATCCTTCTAGGCTATAAAATTCAAGCTACCCTCCAGGGCATACTCCAATCTCAGTCCGTTGAAAGACATTCTCCCAAATCCGAAGAAAAAAATGCTACACTGAAGCTGCAAATTCGAAATTCCTGAGGGACAAATTCGAAATACTGGTTCTAATGTGATTTCAGAGCTCTAATACCATGTAGAAACTTTATACAAATTGCAATTTCTCAAGATTTCGAAATGAAAACAAGAGATGCAATTCTACTCTACTAATTTGCCAAATAGAAATCACAATTTAAAACAACATGCATAAACATGCAACAAGCAAAACTAGAAGTACACAATGATTTCTAGGGGAACCTAACTAGGAAAAACCCCTCAAGCCTCTTTGCATTAATCAATTGAAAAGAGAACTATTACAATTGCTTGCTCTAGCTTTGAGCATAACTTGCAAAAGAATAACTGTTCTCTTTGCTGCATGAGAACCTTTAGCCAACACTTAGCCAATTTTCTACTCCTCCAGTCTCCTATTTCCTTGCGCAAATCAGAGAAAATTCTAGCTCTTAAACAATAGGGAAGTCCCTATTTCCTTATGCAATTCCCAAGGAATTGATCCCCTGACTGCGTGCAACCACTGTACACTCAAATAGTACACAACTCATATTACACTAGCCTTGTATCCTCCACTCTAGCTAATCAATTCGAATTCCATGCATGCATGAGCTATTTTGGGCTAATCGGTTAGTTAACTGACAGATATTTGAGTTAAATTGTTGTCCCACTACTCAACCGACCTTCAAATGACTCCATAAATAGTTAGAGGTTGGTTAACTGAATACAACTGAAAATACCTGAACTAGATTGCTAAAATTTAGCAATCACACGTGTATAACTGAACTCCAAACCCACTAACTCGAATTTATTGAGCTAACTAAGTGACAAGAATCATGTCGCACTAGTTAACTACCTCCAAGTTGTCATGTCATGTGGAAATTCGATTTAATCAATTTGGTTAAGGCTAAAGTCAAATTGAGCATTTCATGCTACATTTTTTAACAAAAACCATTGGTTAAAAATACGATGGGAAAATCACGGGTTGTCAAAATTATTAATTTATTTTTAATTATTATTATTTTAATGCAATTTGATTGAGTCAAATTGTTAAATAGGAGAGGCTGAGACATTACGAAATGTTAAATGGGATAGGAAAGGACATTACAACATCTTTACCATACTGGGTAGGAGAGTGCTGCAATGCCAAAATTAAGTTGTCTAACCTGCTAGGTTTTGGAGTTTTTTGCTGGAATCTAACAATTTTTTAGGGAAGAATCTTAATTTTTGTTGTTTAAAGTGGGTTTTGATTACATATTTAGATTTAGCACTCTGAAAAATCATTGGGGCTCTCATATTGTGGAGAGTTTACAACTCAAACTTCTGATTCCAAGAAATCCCTACAAGATTTTGGACAAAACTTTCCAAAACATAGAATAGATAGACTAAAGCAAAAAATGTCATGTTCATTATCAAAATAAATAGCTTAAAGTTTGTAATTTTTTATGATTTGATTTTAAATTAAAAAAATTATAATTATGTATATAAGTTTATATGGTTTTAAATTATTTTTAATATATATATATATATATATATATATATATATATATATATATTGTGTAAAGTATATTTTTATTTTTAATTTGTAGATGGGGCCAAATGTGTTGATGTTGAAAATAATCATTAATGGCTATAGATATTGTACAACTTATTATTCTTAATCAAAGAAAACCATGCCATTATAGATAACTTGTTGAAATCATGCCATTTTAGATAACTTGTTGATGGTTTATAAGAAGATGGGCTTTCATTTGTAGGATGTTAATATGATTTTAAAGTGTTAAAAACATTTTTTAATTTTTTGGTGAAGTATATTTTTATTTTTATTTTGAAGATGGTGAAATGTACCATATTTTAGTTGTTAATTGGTATTGGGAATAATCACTAGCCACTACAATTTATAACTATAAAGTGATTCATTATAGTTAGTCAAAGAAAATCATGTCACTTTAGATAACTTTTTAGATAACTTGTTGAAGGTTCATATAAGGAAGTAGACTTTCAATCATGCATAATGTTTATGGATTCTCATCATTAACATATTTCCTTATATTCAAGGAAAATGAACTTTTAGTTTCTTAAAAAAAGTTAAGTCTCCCAAAATAGACAATATCCAACCCCCAAAAAAATATCCGTTACTATCATTTTAGATAGTATAGCCACATACTATCCTAGTTATGGTTTAACCTAACTTAAAATAAAAAGCTATTTACAAGGTTAGCATCTCAAATGCATCACTTCAAATATTTTTGCTAAACTAAATTAAAAATTATTGTAATCCACAAATGTCATTATTAAAAATATAAAGATAATAAATACAACAATCAAGGTAGATAAATTTAATTTTAATTGGACATATTTTTATTTGTATTTAGAAAATTAAAAATTGAAATAAATTTATTTTAATATGAAATAATTCTAAGGTTAAATATTGGTAGTCTTGATGATAACCACGAGAGATACTAGTTCAATTGCAAATACTAAATAAGTTGATAGTGCCTACTCTAAGATATAAAATTGCTTATGATTGACTAAGAACTTGTCTTAAATGTAAAGAAATATGTAAAATTAAATTAATATATAATTTTAAAATTCAGACACCAAATTCATGTATAAAACCTCTTTGTTTGTGGAGCAAGAGATCCACTTCCACAAATAAAATTTACAAAAATATATATTTTATCTCTCTATATTTAAACTTATAACTTCTAAAGAAAAAGACATATTCTTTACTATTAAACCCACTCAAATAATAAAAATAATAGATTGTTAAAAAAAAACATCATCCTATTGTTTTATCACCCAAAAAAATGTAATATAGCTTTCCCACACCAATATTTACCATGGGTTGGGCCATAGTTTGGGCAAGGTTTAAGTGAGTTATATGTTGAGGTGGGGTGATATGGGGTATTCGAATTGAGTTATATGTTGAGGTGGGGTGATATGGGGTACTCGAATTGAGTTATATGTTGAGGTGGGGTATTCGAATTGCTCAATATTCAATGGAATTTGGTGAAGGAAGAATAACTCGAATGATTGAAATTTCAATTGCCATTATTAAAATTGCAATTTAATATCTAAATAAGTTTAGGGTGTGGAAATTAATCTTGGTTCATATTTTACATTTTGATATCGCAAAATATAATATTATATTTTTGCATCTAATTGAAAATAGATCGAAATTTTCATTGGATTATTTAAAAAAGACTATAATAGAATAAGATGATAGTTTATGGGGTCTTGGGGTGTTCTGTTAAGGCACTCCTTGATTTAAAGTCACTAGTTCAATTCCCTACTCCAATCGGAATGATATGTATTGGATATGATGATGAAGATGTAGTCTTTTCCAGCCTAAAAAAATAGAACAATCTGATATGTATTGGATATGATGATGAAGATATAATCTTGCTTAGCTTTTAAAAAAAAAAACAGAACAATATGAAAGCACCAATTTCCACAATTTCCGCACCAAATTCCACACTTATTTGACTGTGTATATATCCTATTGCAGCATTGGGCGATGGTGAGCAAGGTGCCTAACGCTTGCCAATAGTTAATAGTAGACCAGTAAGAGTCTATGAGAATTGGCTTGAGAACAGTGCAAGGTGTTTCACGGTTGGGGTTTATAGTAGACCAATAAAAGCCTAAGAGAACTAGCTTATAGTTGGCCGGTGGGAAACTAGCCCAAAGTTTGATAGTACGCACTTTTAAGTATCGTCTCTACTGAGAAGTTTTAAGGCGACACGTCCTGTTGTGCTCTCAGTGTGGCCAAAATAAGATAATGTCCGCTGAAAACACCCATCAAGCTCAATAGCATACCATAACTCTCCATTTCATTAACAAAATCTGTACTTCGCAATCCAAAGTTTAATGTCCAAAACGCATGTTCTAGGAGACCATACTCTCCATTTCATCAAAAGAATCTTCAGTGTGCAGTCCAGGTTTCATATCCAAAATCTTATGTTCATATGTTGCTAGAGCCGAACATTGCTTATTTTCATTGGAGTGATGGTAACTAATGTTTCAGATAAAGTGACAGCAGAGCGCAAACGATTACACAATCAATCTTTTTTCTGGAAAAAATCACATGATCCCAACAATATATTTAGTTTCAGTGTGACAGATGATGGCCAACAATGTGTTATTTTCTTTTCAAATACCATTCATCATTCACCAGCAGACAACTAACTTGGAGAGGCATCTTCATTCATCATCAGCGTTACCTTACCTGTCTCCTCCAAGGAAAGCGTGCACCTGTTTGTTGACAACAATCCAACTGCATCCCATGACCTTTTTAATGCCTCTCTCTTTCATTATTCTCCTTACATTTTCAATGTCACCCCATCTGCCACCTGCTGCGTAGATGTTTGATAGAAGCACATAAGGCGCAGGGTTTTCAGGATCCAATTCAAACACTCTTTCTGCTGCAAATTCTCCAAGCTCTTCATTGTTATGTACTCTACAGGCACCAAGGAAACAAACCCACAACACAGCATCTGGTTTGATTGCCATTTTGTGGATGAAGTCTCGCCCTTCATCCAGCAGCCCAGCACGGCCAAGAAGGTCAACCATGCATCGATAGTGCTCCATTGTAGGTTGAATGTGATAATTTTCTCTCATGCAGTCGAAGTATTGATATCCCTCATCTACTAGACCTGCGTGGCTGCATGCAGATAAAACACCAACGAAGGTAACACCGTTCGGACGTGTATCCGAGCGTTTCATCTGTTCAAAGAGATGCAGAGCCTCCTTGCCGCAGCCATGCATGGCATATCCTGAAATCATGGCAGTCCAGGATACAACATTTCGTTTAAACATTATGTCAAACACTAGGCGTGCATCCTCTACACTTCCACATTTTGCATACATGTCTACAAGTGCATTCATTACAACGATATCAGACTGAAATTCACTTCTAATTGTTTGTCCATGGATCTCCCTGCCCTGTTCCAGAGCTGCCAAGCTGGTGCACGCCATGAGAACACTGGCTAAGGTTTTGCAGTCTGGCTTCACACCTGCCAATTGCATTTGTTGACAGAACACGAGGGCTTCCCCGCCATGTCCATTCTGTGCAAATCCTGTAATCATCGTCGTCCACGAGTAGATATTCCGTTGAGGCATTTCGTTGAATAGTTTTAGGGCATTATCAACAAACCCTTGCTGCGCATACCCTGAAACTATAGCTGTCCATGAGACAACGTCTGGTTCAGACATTCTGTCAAATATATGGCGAGCAGTCTCTATTCTTCCACATTTTGCATACATGTCTATAAGAGCATTCCCCACAGATACATAATACTGGAAACCATCCAATATTACTCGTTCATGGATCTCCAAACCCTTTTTCAGAGATGCCAAGATGGTACACGCTGAAAGAGCAGAGGAATAGGTGAATCGATTGGGTTTGACGCTTAACTGATGCATTTGGCGGAAAAGTATCAGTGCTTCCTCAGGAAATCCATGGCGTGAATAAGCGGCAATCATGACAGTCCATGAGCAAACATCTCGTTTTGGCATTTGGACGAAAACTCTGCGAGCGTCCACCACACTCCCGCATTTGGCATACGTGTTTAGGAGTGTGTTGTGTAGCAGTATGTCTCCCATACATCCAGTTTGATTTATGTGGGAGTGGATTAATTTGGCCTCTGCTAGGGCTCTCCTCTGAATGCAGTGCTGCAACAGAGAAACATAATACCTGCAAGAGTCTACAAATGAATTGCGTTCATATATAAGTTTACTGAAGTCTTCAAATATCATTATAGTGGGTATCTTGCAGAATCTTCAAAAATCATTATAATGGGTTTCTTGCAGAGTAGCCCGGTCTGGTAGGTTGGTTAAGAATTTCATTATATCTAGCTGAAATTGGTTTTGACTTCGTTCTCCTATTATACTGTGGATAGCTAACTCCATAGATTGAAATTATATCAATGGTCTTGTGCAGCAATCTTTAACCTGATTATAAATTGGCGTTACGGGAAGAGCTAGCTGCAAATTCAATCAATCATAATCGGAGTTATGGTCAGGGGTTGCGCACATTCAAACACGATGCATCGTTGACATGGAAAATTTATTCCATGTCTGTAAAATTAAAACCACTGATCGACATCTAAGAAGTTTGTACATTGAGTAGCTCTCTGGACACAAGTATTTATTTTATTCGCATTTGTGCGCCACATATGCCTTCTCTCAAATCTTCCTGTTTTGTAATTTTGCGTTATTAGTCACTGCCTGAAGGCAGCAGGAGTGAGGACTATGCTAGCAATCAAAAAGCTCTATTCAAAGTTTTGATATCTTATCTGATGGTATATTTTTCCTCCGTGTATTAAATATTATAAGCAATTATATTTATTGAAAAAATGTTTTCAAATTTTGATTTGGCCTCTTCCCTAGTTATAGAGACATAGTACTTATATCTATTTTATATTAAAACTCTTAAATGTTAAGAGTATACTTCATTAATGGAGATTGTAAACATTAAATGTTTACTTTAACTGGTTTATAATTAATTTGTATAATATTTGCAACAAAAACAAGAATGATTCACTGATACTAGGAAGTCTACTTGGGGAATCCATTGCTATACTATCACATCTCTAAGGGTGCTCTCCATTACAAACTTCATTGCAATGAACTAATGTAAAATAGGGAGTCCATTACTTGAAGATAATAAACAAAAAGTAAAGTTTTTCCTCAAATTTTAGTGTTTTGTTAAAAAATCCACATAAAGAAGCTTAGATTTATACCAGTAGGTGCTTCATTTTTTGTCCTCTGTTACTCTTACCAAGAGACTTTTCTTTCCAAGGGCCCTCAACTCTTCTTGCCAGGAATCCTCAATGTCCTTGGCTACTTCGATCATTCCTCTACTCTTCTTGCTAAGAACCCTCAATGTCCTTCACTACTTCATCTACTTCATTCATTGATTTTTGAGTCTTCTTCCCAAGGGCCCTCAATGTCCTTCATTTCTTTGGTCATATATTTTCCTTTGCTACTTTGATCATCTCTTTTCCTTCATTATTGCAAGGAACATTTTCCACTTAGAAAACTCATCAATTTTGTAAAAAAATCCATTCCTGAATTTATATGGGATTCAAAATTTTAATTACGCAAGATGTCGTTCCATGCTAGATTTCACTATATTCTCTATAGGGTTGGGTCCCATAGAGTCTAGTCTTACCTTTCCCTTGCTTCTCCTATAATGGGTTACTGAATAAGCAAGAAGTTTGGTCAAAATAGAGAGGAACATATTTCATGTCCCTTTTAGTGTTTCTCTAATTCTCTTTATCTCTAGAACTCAATTATGCCCACCAAAACTGAATTGGATCATTATATTATTAGTCATCAATCTTCATACTTTCAAAGTGGAAAAAGTGGAGGAACAAGCTCATAGGACCATTTTTACTAACAAGTCCCAACTTAGAAAATTGGGGTTTGAAACCTTTCATAAGTAGTTTGAGGCATCAAATGACTTCTTTCAGTGGTGAGACTTTATTGCTTGAGCACCACACACCCTTGTTGAGATTGCAACAAGATGATGAGCTTAGTGGAAAGGAGTCGCCTTCACTAAGTGGGCCCGCAGGCTATTTTTGGCGCAAAGTCTATTTTTAGACATATGAATCATGTTCTATGAGTTGCAGGATGCTATTTGTGGATGGTTGGTCAAGTCGGAAAAAATAGATGGACTTCTATTTTTAGACATATTGGGCGGAATCTATTTTTAGATTGCCAGTCTAAAAATAGATATGTCGAATATTATTATCTCTTAATAATATTTGGACTCTAAACATTATCTTATTCTCTTGAGCACTTCAATTAAGTGCACAGATGTGGCACAAGAGCTGACAGAAGGAATTACGCTATTCCTGAGGGTTATGTGGAGCTATTGCATGAAGACTTCAGTTAGAACTCATGTGACAGAGTTTGGTGGAGTTGATTGAGGAAGTTAGTGGAGTTGTATTCAATTTAACTAATCTAAACATAGTTGAGCTATTTGTATTCAGTTTAACTAATTGATACAATTAGTGAGAGTGGTGTGAATTAATTATTAATTAATTCACTAATTATAAACTCATTTATCAACTAAAGAATACATCAGTTAACTTCAGTGCATGGACAGTTTCAGTGGAGACCAGTGCAGAAATAGGTGAAAGAGCAGGTTAACTATCAGTTGTGACTATACTGTTGCTATTTGCAACACACAGATAGGTGGAGAAGCCAATGAGGATTGCGCAGTACAAGCCAGGTGGTTTATCTATTTAATGAAGCCATCCCATAGCATTGATTACGTAATAGAGGCTGGCTATCAAGTGGCAAAAGATTGGAGCATGTGTTTTGCTAGATCTAGCTTGATAGTGTGTAGCAATTGAGGGTGTGCATGAGAGCTTGTGAGGAGCTTTTGTACTATGATTGTTACATGATCTCCATGACATATAATATACAGATATTTGGGGTTTTCAGCTTTAAGCTTTCCCATTAAATATTGTGTTCATAAGTGTGATTGTTTGTGGTTTTAATGTATACATGCAATTGATTTTATTTCCGCATGTGATGATCAATGGTAGAAGAGATTCTGTATTATGCATGAAGCTAAAATAGTGTGTGATCAGGAGAATCTCGGTGAATAATATATCAGTTATTCAAATTTCTACATGGTATCAGAGCGATATTGATCATTGGAGCAATTGCAAAAAATTGAAGCGGTTGAGTTTTGTGCTGGTGGAATTCGAATTTGCAACAATGTTTTTCTTGGTGTTGAAGTTGAGATGTCTTTCAACGCATTGCGAGGGGAAACTCAAATTATATTGCATGGAAGGACAGGATGGAGGCGGTGCTAGATGACAATGGGTTGAAGGAGTTCATAGATGCAGAAATTCCAAAACCTACTTCTAGTGATGCTGCCGTACTTGACGCATGGAAAAAGAAGACATAAAAGTGTCGAAGGATTCTGTTGGAGGGCGTGAAGGATCACATAGTATCCAGCCTTCATGGTAAGGCTTCTCCATTCTTGATGTGGAAAGCTTTGACAGATTTATTTCAAAGCAAGAGCGATCAGAGGAAGTTGGCGCTCAAGGAAAAACTCAAGAACATAAAAATGGAGAAACGCGAAAGTATGCCCAAGTACCTCACGAAGTTCGTCCAATGCAGGGATGAGATGGGAAGTGTGGGGGTTACTGTTGATGATGAGGACTTGGTGAGCTTGGCTCATCTTGGGCTTCCGAAGAGTTGGCATTCCTATCAGGACTCTGTCAATGGCCGGGAGAAATTGCCAGGATGGGAGCGACTTTGGTAAGATCTTGTGCAAGAGGAGATAAGGCGGAGTACCAGGGACGGATCTTCATCAAAGAACTCTGATGAAGAGAATTGTGCTTTGGCTGCCAAAGCAAAGAAGGGGAAGAGAAAGAAGCATGCTTCTCAATCCGGTGTGAAAGGCAAGAAGCAGGACATGTCCAAGGTGAAATGCTTTCACTGTCACCAACACGGACATTACGCCACTAATTTTCCACAGAAGAAGAAAAATAAGGAGGCTGCTGGGACTGCAGCTGGAGAGGCCTTAGCCTCGCAGTTTGAGCTGGATTTTTCTCTGATTGCATGCTTGGTCTCAAGTATGACGGGATCAGTGTGGTTTCTTGACAGTGGTGTGTCTTTTCACATGACAGGAGATTGAGATTTGTTTACTGATCTGGATGAGAAAGATCTTGGAATGCACATCGAGATGGGCGATGATGGTAGATACAGTGCGACCGGTATTGGTACCATTTCCTTTGAGAGGGAATTTGGTAAACCCTTTTTATTGAAGGAAGTGATGCATGTTCTAGGATTGAAGAAGAATCTTATCTCTGTGGCGATGTTAGAAGACAAGGGATATGATGTTGTCTTTAGCGAGGGAAAGGCTTTCCTGCGCAGTAAGGCAACTGGTGAGACCCAGAGGATAGGAGTTCGAGTTAAGAACCTTTATCAATTGCAGGTAGATGGTTGCGTAGTAATGGCAGGCAAGGCAAAAGGAGTGGTGAGCTGAGATGATGGCGAGTTGTGGCACCGGAGATTGGGCCACCTTCACCATGGAGCTTTGAAGATACTGCAACAAATTTCTACTGGGCTTCCTAAGGGTACTCTTGCGCAGTCAGATCAGTGCAAGGGGTGTACCTTGGGAAAATTTGTGAAAGCCACCTTTCACGAGAAGGATATTCGCGCCACGACAATCCTTGAGAGAATTCACACAGACGTGTGTGGACCTTTCTCAGCAGCTTCGACAACAAAGCACAGGTATTATGTGATATTTGTTGATGATTTTTCTCGTAAGTGCTGGATCTTCTTCATGTAGAAGATGAGAGAGACATACTCAAAATCTGTGAGTTCAAGGCACTGGTTGAGAAAGAATCGGGGAAGCAGGTGAAGGCTCTTAGGAGCGACAATGGTGGTGAATTCATCTCTGGCGAATTCAAGGACTTTTGCAGCGCAGAAGGAATTCGAAGAGAGCTCATATCACCTCATAACCCACAGCAGAACGGGGTTGCTGAGCGGAAGAACAGAACGATCGTGGGTGTTGCACGGGCGATGTTGCATGATCAGGGCCTTCCCATACACTGGTGGGCTGAGGCATGCAATACTACAGTATATGTGCAGAACCGTTGTCCTCACATGATACTTGGCATGAGTACACCCGAGGAGGCGTTTTCTGGTAAGAGGCCTGATATTTCCCATTTGAGGATTTTTGGTTCACCTGTTTACATTCATGTGACGAAGGATGCCAGGAAGAAGCTGGAGCCGACTGCAGAGGTTGGGATATTTGTGGGGTACACTGATACACCCCACAACTATCGTGTGTATTTGCCAGACAGTCGCAATATTGTTGTGCGATGGGATATCAAATTTCATGAGGAGAAAGCCATGAAGTGTTCGCTAGAGAGGGAGCCACACTTGCATGCAGATGAGGAGCTATTAGTTCCTAAGGATGAGTCTCATGATGTGGATCAACCACAAGATGAGGTTCATGGAGTGGAAGAGACCACTTAAGCAACGCCAACCATCAGAGGGCGGAAGCGCACTACAGAAGTTGAGCGACTGGCTCAAGATGCAGAGAAGGTTGTAGGAGCACCTACATCACAGCGCAAACAAAGACATTCACCTGACTGGTATACTGGATACATGGCTCTTATGAGCAAGTGCATCGTGACAGAGCCATCCTCTTTTGAGGAAGCTGTGGAGGACCCTGCATGGGTAGATGCCATGGTGGAAGAGTATGATTCGATTGTCAGAAACAGTGCATGGGAGATCGTCCCGAGGCCGGAGGGGAAATCAGTGGTGGGTTCGAGATGGATCTACAAAGTGAAGTAGGCAGCTGACGAGAGTGTGGAGAAGTACAAGGCAAGATTTTTTGCCCGAGGCTTTTCACAGATTTAGGGGATCGATTATGAGGAGACCTTTGCACCTGTCGCAAGGTATTCTTCGATACGGACGATTCTTGCTCTCTCAGCGTAGATGGGGTGGCACATTCATCAGATGGATGTGAAGACTACGTTCCTCAACGGAGTCATTGAGGAGGAGGTGTACATAGAGCAGCCCGAAGGTTTCGAGATCTTCAGCAGTGAGTCGCATGTGTGCAGGCTCAAAAGAGTGCTGTATGTGTTGAAACAAGCACCTCGTGCTTGGTACACACAGATAGACAATTATTTCACTGGACTTGGATTCTCCAAGAGTGAGGCAGATCCTAACCTATACCAGATTTTGGTGGAGGGTAAGTTGTTGATCATTGTACTTCATGTAGATGATTTGATTTTGACAGGTGATGAACTGTTGATACACTCATGCAAGGCTGATCTTGCAAAGGAGTTTGAGATGAAGGACCTAGGCCTCCTTCATTATTTCCCGGGATTGGAAATTTGGCAGTGCAGTGGTGGACTGTTTGTTTCTCAGGGTAAGTATGCCCGAGAGATACTGGAGAAGTTCAACATGCATGGTTGCAAGCCTGTTGATACTCCTCTTCCTGGTGGTTGGGGGAAGGAGGATGCTACTTCAGTGGAGGTAGTGGATGCCACTGTTTATTGACAGTTGGTGGGGTCGCTTATGTATCTGGTCAATACATGACCCCACATATGCTATGTTGTTAACCAGCTTTCACAAGCTATGGTTAAGCCAACCAAGCTCTATTGGAAGGCGGGGAAGCATGTATTGAGATATCTCAGAGGCACATTGGGATATGGATTATGGTATAGACAGTCGGATGAGGTGAAGCTATGTGGCTTCACAGATGTAGATTGGGCAGGGAGCCGAACTACTTAAAGAGCACATCCTGGAGGGATTTTCAAGACGGTCGACACCGCTTCTTGGTACAAACAGAAGCTGTGGATCCGTGGCACTCAGTTCAGCAGAGGCCAAGTATATGGCAGCGAGTTTGGCTGCATGTGAGGCTATATGGATGAGGAAGATCCTAGTCGGGTTGTTCAGTTCACACTTAGAGCCTACCGTGATTTATTGTGATAATCAGAGTTGCATCAAACTCTCGATTAATCCAGTATTTCATGATAGATCTAAACACATTGACATCCGGTATCATCATATCAGAGATTGTGTGCAGCGGAAGATCATGTTACTTTCATACATTCCCACGGAGGATCAGGATGCTGATATCTTGACGAAGGCGCTCACCAGGAGCAAATTCAAATACCACAGGGGCAGGATAGGGGTTGCAGATAATCCTTATCTTGTTGAGAGGGAGTGTTGAGATTGCAACAAGATGATGAGCTTAGTGGAAAGGAGTCGCCTTCACTAAGTGGGCCTACAGGCTATTTTTGGTGCAAAGTCTATTTTTAGACTATGTCTATTTTTAGACATATGGATCAAGTTCTATGAGTTGCAGGATGCCATTTGTGGATGGTTAGTCAAGTCAGAAAAAAAATAGATGGACTTCTATTTTTAGACATACTGGGCAGAATCTATTTTTAGATTGCCAGTCTAAAAATATATATGTCGAATATTATTAGCTCTTAATAATATTTGGACTCTAAACATTATCTTATTCTCTTGGAGCACTTCAGTTAAGTGGACAGATGTGGCACAGGAGCTGACAGAAGGAATTACGCTATTCCTGAGGGTTAAGTGGAGCTATTGCATGGATACTTCAGTTAGAACTCATGTGACCAATTTTGGTGGAGTTGATTGAGGAAGTTAGTGGAGTTGTATTCAGTTTAACTAATCTAAACATAGTTGAACTATTTGTATTCAGTTTAACTAATTGATACAATTAGTGAGAGTGGTGTGAATTAATTATTAATTAATTCACTAATTATAAACTCATTAATCAACTAAAGAATACATCAGTTAACTTCAGTGCATGGACAGTTTCAGTGGAGACCAGTGCAGAAATAGGTGAAAGAGCAAGTTAACTATCAGTTGTGACTATACTGTTGCTATTTGCAACACACAGATAGGTGGAGAAGCCCATGAGGATTGCGCAGTACAAGCCAGGTGGTTTATCTATTTAATGAATCCATCCCATAGCATTGAAAACGCAATAGAGGCTGGCTATCAAGTGGCAAAATATTGGAGCATGTGTTTTGCTAGATCTAGCTTGATAGTGTGTAGCAATTCGAGGTTGTGCTGAGAGCTTGTGAGGAGCTTTGTACAATGATTGTTACATGATCTCCATGACATATAATATACAGATAGTTGGGGTTTTCAGCTTTAAGCTTTCCCATTAAATACCGTGTTCATATGTGTGATTGTTTGTGGTTTTAATGTATGCATGCAATTGATTTTATTTCCGCATGTGATGATCAATGGTAGAAGAGATTTTGTATTATGCATGAAGCTAAAATAGTGTGTGATCAGGAGAATCTCGGTGAATAATATATCAGTTATTCAAATTTCTACAACCCTAACACTACTCTACACACATATATCTATCCAATGGAACAATAATCACCTCAATCAAAATCCATATGCAAAAATTATGTCACCCGAAAGTTGACTTTCTTGTTTTGACCACCATGATTTCAAAGGATGACACATCAACCCCCATTATTCATCTAAATGGGGATATCCATGTGATCATAGAAGTAGAGTATAGAAGAGTTAATATTATAACTCTAGTCAACAATTGAAGGAGTCAAACTTAACCACAAGTAGGCTATCAAACTGTGTTATAACTTAGCCACTACAAGGAAAAGGGCTTCCATTCTATTTGAATGCATTTTTTTCCATAGATTAAAGTCGTTAGGGAGGGAGAAAATGGAGAGCGTTTGTGCACTATAGTAGCCTACAAGACATAGGTATCAGTTCTTTGTACTTTCACCCATTTCCATTCAAAGAGAAAGAGAGCATAATAGTCTCTCCTTCTAGCCAAGTTTACTCTCGAAAGAGTTTCCTAAGTCATATCTTGTATTATTGTAGTTTGTGAGTGATTGTTCTATTTATTCTCTATTTTTCTACATGATTATAATTTTCATGCATATGGAATAACAATAATTAACATATCCATAAATCTAAGAAAAAATAAACTCCATAGTGTAGATTTTGGATTTTCTAATATATTTTAGTAGATATCCATTGTAATTTACGAATCACTTCCAAATAAATTTTTTAAGGAGTTATAAGATCCAAATCTCACTGAAGCATGATGTGCCCATGAATCTCCTTTTAACCCATTTCCCCATTTCCAAGAAATCTTAAGCTTCAAGCATAAGTGGTGAGAGCCAAGCCATGTTTTACACACAGAATGTTGACAAATACCATGCATATTATTTATATGTGTATTTTCCCTACAAAGTGGCTCGTGTCCCATCTTTTCCCACACGAACCCATCTTCTGTCACACTCCCACATTTCATCCTCCACCTTTACACCACAACCAGAAAATAATAGAGTTATTTCAATGATATTTAGGACATGTTCAAAACTCACAAGATCCATATTTGAAGCTTAATTGGATTGTTGCAAATGGTGATCATGCAAACTCCGAACTTGACACCAATTGTCAACTCATGGACTAGGTGAACACATGAATTGTAATAAAAGGGATGATTTACTGATGTCTGCCATAAAATAAAAACTCAAAAATCATCAATGAATTGATAAACTCATAGGTTGTTAAAAAACAAAATAATAAACTCATGGGTTATTAGAGATGGAATACAATAAACTTGGAAGTTATTAAAGAGTGAAGATAATTAGGTCACATGGTTATTGAATTATCACTTTCTTTGTTTATGATATATTTGAAAAAGGTAAGCGTAAGACATCGTCCAACTATATAAATTCGATACTCACTCTTGTGGCTTCTTTTTGATTTAATCATTCACATTCTATAATACACAAACAAAAGAAAGTTTAAATGAAAGAAATGTCTTTTGACTCGTCCCTCTTCATTTTGGGAATGACATGCTCCAAGCTCTTGTGTTTGCCTCGATCTTGTGCTTCACTCCACTCACGATGGAGAGATTGGTCATTCATATATAATACTGACATAGGGAGCTCTTTAGGCTCTTCGGCGATGTAATAAAGAAATTTTAACCACTAACAAACAACCTCCACAAGCACTTTAGTGACCATGAGGCTCGTTCTTCAAACTTTGGGATAAATCAAGCTTTAGGATAAATCAAGTTCAACCATTACAATCCAGATTTTTTCTTATATTTCATTTTTTATATATATATAAATTTTAAATTTATATATAAAAAATACATATAAACAATTTTAATGATAAATTTCATTCAAATTTTATTAAAAAAATTCGAACTCAAAGGTAATCAAACCCAAACCATACCATGTTTGATTTAAAAGTCCCTTAGGCCAAATAAAATAGAACCCATCTTAATTTTTAAGAACATGTGCAATTCTTTCTTAAGCGTATACAAATCATATTGATTTGAATTTGATGTGACATATTATGCATGAAGTGGAATATATTGTGTACTCTTATGATCAAGCGAGAGAATCGACCCATAAGGGTTATTGCATTGTTAGAAGCAATGAAGAAAAATCATACATATATCGCAATGGGTTTATGAAAATAGCTTCATTTCTATTTGTAGAGAGCATTCAGAGTTTTTTTTTTTCAATGGCTTTAGTCGTCTTTTTATATTATTATTATATATGTGCAATTTTTTTCTTTTCAACAATTTTGCTATGTAGAAACGTTAAAAGGATTTTAAATAATTTCTAGAATGTAGTATTATGGCATTTTTTTTAGAGTTTTATTTCTATTTGCGAAGAATTAAATTTTAAAAGATCTTTTATATTTTATAATTTCAATTATTATTATTTTGTATATATGGGTAATTTTTCATTTTTTTTGTTTTATTTGATATTGAAAATGTTGAAAAGAATTTAATTAGTTTGAGGGAATGGATATATTAGTTCATATTCATTTTTGCAATAGTTGTAATTAAAAGAAATGCAAACTAATATTTTTTTCAATGTTTAGAGGAATTGGCAATTGGGTCGGTTTTGTACTTGTGTGACATAGGGTCAATTCCAATTGCTATCACTAAAATTTTTGGGTGAACCACATTGCCTCCAACACACGACTATGGGTAAGCAACTGAGAACTTGTACATGAGACCTTGTACTCACATTTACTTTACATTTCCACAAGCTTGCCAAATGAGCTTATAGGGAAAGTTGAAATGTAGATTAAAATTAATTGTAGTTCTAACATGTTTTTAATAAACACATGATACACATGGAGTTATTTGTGAGCATAAAACTTTGTTCTACTACATTTCAACTAGATAAAGTATCACTTATTGTGTATTGAACCCTCACTCAGAGCTTGAGAGGTGACATCCCTAATTCGTAACCTTTGAAGGAGATTGGATTTTGTTGTAATACCCTAAGTGAAGCACCCCAGACATCAGATCCAACTCAAGGGTGGCTAGCTACAAGAAAAATTACAACACAATTGTGCCTACCAGTCTTGCAAAATTCAACATTAGCAAAAATCGACAAAAGTCCTGAAAAAAATGTTTTGGAAAAGTGAGCGAAATTTTTGGAAAATGTTAAAAAATTGTAGTAAACATTAAAAAATGCAAAATATATTCAATTTTATTTATTTGTTTGTATATATATATATATATATATATATATATATATATATATATGATGTCAAATAAAAATGATACATCAAAGCAAATATTAAATCATATTTATCCCTCATAATTGTCTAATCAAGAACTCAAATGTGGAGAACCAATACAAAATAACATTACACATATAAATCTATATCATCATCGTGAGTTACATGTACAATGGAAAAACAAACAAAACTAGTAGCTAACTATATGAGATTAATATGTTATCCCCATTTTACTGGAAAAGATGATGCGCTATTTGCCAAGCCTACCCCTAGCAGTACAAGGCCCTGACCCTGCACCAAATGTCATATGATGACTTATGGGTATGGAACTTTTCTCTCTTATATTTGTAGAAGGTGGTATTGATGCTATCACATTTTCCTCCTCTTGTTCCCCCTCTTGTACTACTACTGATTCCTCATCTAACCATGTAGGTGACTCCTCCATGACGGGAATCTCATACTCCATCCTTCACTTAGACAATATATCAATATTGTCTAAGGAAATGACATCCACTTACAATGTTTTCTTTATTTGCTTCACCCGTAGTCAGAGATTGTAATGGACATACATAAAGTCGTTAAGGCGTGAGAACTCCAACTTGTGAGAGTTTCATAAAAAATAATAATGAGGCTTGACTCTTGAGGATCATAAATTGCAATAAATGTAATTGCTCGGTTGAAGTTCAAAGTAATAACTTGTTGCACTTATTTGAGTGTATTTTCTCAGATACACTCTAATTGCACTCACACCCTAAAGTGTTATAGGTTTGACTAGGAATTTTGATCATGATTTTTTTTATAAATTTGTTGCCCTTGCATAATAACTTCAGCACCAAACATCTATAACAAAATAAAAAATAAGTTAAAACATAATTAAACTTTCAAATAAAAAATCATTGAATTTAAAAATTCTAGAATTCTAAATTAGTTAATCACTACAAGGAAAAACACCTTCTAGCGGAGGTTATAATTGAGGTTTTTAGTATTATAAAATTTGCAAAATTTTTCAAAAAACCTTTGCTACAACATTCGTTTGTGGTAGCGGATGTTTTAGCGGAAATGATAACGAAACTTCATCACAACTAAACAAAATTTGGGTTATCGGAGATTTTAGTGAATGTTTTTATAACAGTTCGCTTAATGGAAAAATAACATTAATGTGCTAACATTCTAAAATCACCAATGCCGTAAATTTAAGTAAAAGCATCGGGGCGTTGAATCCAAACAACACCGGTGCTTGAAAAGTATACCACCCCGATGCTTATGTATTAAACAAATGCCCCAAGTCGTACTTTTCAGGAATGACACCAGGGAAAGAAAAAAAATATTGCAGACCTAGTGCTTTTATTTAAATTTACAGCACTAGTGCTTATGAGTTGTACATAAGCATCAGTGCACCACTAATATAAAAGAACTAATGTTGTTAATTTGAATATTGCACCGGGGTTGGAAACAATATTTTGGAGCACCGGGGCATTGGTTCTATGAAATCACTAGTGATTTAATAATTACAATGCACCGGGACGTTCAATGTAAACAGTATTGGTGCTTGAAGAGTATAACACCTTTATGCTCATTTTTTTCCGAACACCTTGGTGTTGTACATTTTAGAAAAGGCATAAGGCCACGCAAAAAAAATCTTTTCATACTAGTGATTTTACGTAAAATAACCCATCAGTGTGTATCTATTTTACAAATACACCAGGATTTTGTATGAGATACCATTTTTTATTATTATAAATATCGTTGCTAAATAATTTGTATTCAGAGTGGTGTGCATTAATATACAATGTCCCAATATCCATTTTCTCCTTTTTAGAAACATCAACCCGTGATAGTGCAATTGTGAATTTTAAAATCTGTTATCCATCGAAAAATAGAAATATATTTTATAAAAATATTCATATAAATTAATTTTTGTGTTGAAAATGACAACAATAAAAGATTCTAATTTAATTTTCCCTTGAGTTAAATTAGAATAAAATTGTAATTTCACATCATAAGACAACTTGTATGAGTTAATTGAGTTGGTATGACTTAGTTGATTCAGTTAATTTGAGTTGAGGGTCTAACTTGAGTCATGTAGAGTGTCTCCTATGAAACAAGAGCTTTGGTTGATTATTTTGAGTTGTCATTAATTAACTTAGTTTATTTGAGTTAAAATAAGTTTAACTAGTTCTAACTGATGGAGGAACTAGTGAGAGGTAAAAGAATGGCACTTGTACTTGAACCACATCTAGTGATCAATCAGATAATTGAGGATTCACTCATAAATAACTCATGCATGTCAGTTCTGAGAAAGACAAAGTTGAGAAATTTGGAGTTCAAGGGAAGTGTATTATCAGTTGTATAATCATCCAAATTGTATAGGTGGTGCATGTAGTCAGAGGAAGGCCCCTAATGTATTGTGAAGTATGGATTGGGAATTTCCATAATTAATAGGGCCTAATTACCTAAGGAAACCGTGCAAGGAAATAGGGATCCTGGTGGGCAGAAAATTGGTTATGTATGGAACCAAGATTTTCTAGGAATCAGTGAGATAGATAGAGATAGTGCAAAGGTTTCTCTGGTTGGAGAAAAACATTGTAATATTCTCATATTTTCTGACTTATGTAATTTACATATAGCGGGGTATTTTTTTTTTACAAAGTCGGTTGCTATATTATATTCGAAAAATAAAAGGAGAAGATTCCTTGATACAATCTGAAGGTTCAAAGGACAAACTATGAGGAGGGCCTATACAAAATGTTGTGCCTCCAAAGTGTTAACTGTTCACACTATGTTGCATTACTGAACCTAGATAGATTCTGACAAACTACGAAAGAAAAAGAGCTATTTTAAAAAACATAAGCAACAGTGAAAGAGGTGGAATGAGGATTAGTCGATGCTAATAGGTCGAGCAGTTGAGGCATTATTGTTGTCGTCTTGACTGACATTTCTTACATTGTTAGAGCTGGAGCTAGGAGCTGAATGTTTGTCTAGCATGTATTTCAGGATCTGTAGATACTCTTCTAGATGAGAGCACCGATTTGTTGTTTCCAGAAGTTGATTCTGAAGATATTGAGCATGTTTCTACAAGAAGCCATTGTTAGCTTTCTGTTTTTCCTCCATAATCTTCAGCGGACCACAGATTAATGCCATTTCGGATTGCAAATCTACACAGTGAAAACAATTTTCATTTCTCATTGTGCTGCCACTGTATTGAGCTGGAGTTCGCATAGCCCAAGAAGAGAGTGTGCAGACTGAAAGGGAAAGAATATAATGCTGAGTGTCGGCCCTGAAGCAGAGGGAGATTCTAAAGAAGATGGGTAGGGAGAAAAGAGGAGGATGACACTGCCACTTAGGAGGAAAAAAGGTTTGGTAAATAATCCGAGACAGAGGGGAAGGCTTGCTGGGAGAGAGGTGGAGTGAAAAAGTAGTGAGGGGGTGTGGATAAATAGAGCTGACGGATTGGGGAGGGGAGTCATGGAAAATATTACGAGGGGATAAGATCTTGAATTTGGAATTGTTGTAGTGATGAGAGGTTCTGATCATTTCAGACATAATCTTGCAGGAGATCTTATGAGAAAGATATGAGGGCAGAGTGAGGATCATGGTAGAGGCGAGAAGGAAACACCACTTTTACCGAACAATTGACTTGCTGGTCTTCAACAGGCTTTATCAGCCAAATTATTTGCTTGCTTGTTATTTGTGCGGAGGATATGGTAGAAGGAAAGGTCCTTCAAATCCTTTACCATGATACGACATCTATTGACGAGTCTATAAAGATCTATATTGGAGATTTGATTTGAACTTGTCATCATGTTGATGATGATGGTTGAATCCCCAAAGATCATAGCATTTGATAGATTGAGGCGTTTTATCTGTTGGAGTCCTTTTAGCAGCGCATAGACTTCGGCTTTATTGTTTGAGAGTGAGCCGAGTCCCCATTTGAAAAATGAAATAGTATTGCAGCGCTCATCAATTATGAGTCCTCTTGCTCCAGCGATGCTGAGGTTGGCCTTTGATGCTCCATCGAAGAAAAGGTCAGGTTGCTTTCGTTCTTTCAACCATTCAATGAATTCTTTCTCCTTGAGCCTTATCTTCCATTGCTCTTTTTGAGAAGCTGATTGTTTGGGGAAAATCCGAACCCCGAATTGTCAAGTACCCTCCCCAGAAAGGTTCGTTCTTCAGTTGGAAGTTAGTGAATTTAAAGTGACTGTTGCTTTTGGATAAAATTTTCTCCAGAGTGAGGCTCTAGGTCTTGCTTTGAGAGATTCTTGGGCAGGGTTGTTTATCTTGGAAGATCATTTTATTCCTCTCCAGCCACATAATCCATAGTAGAACATGCGGGAGGGTGTCCCAAACCCTCTTGGTTGTGGTTTTTCTCTTTTTATCCCAGGGATATCCCTTTTTCTAGTTGGTTAAAAAATCTGGGATTGAATTGACAGTTGTGAGATTAGCTTTGAAGTAGTTTGTAAGATCATTCCAACATTTCTTTGAAAAAGGGCATCTCACAAATAGATGGAGAGAATTTTCATCATCGTTTTGACACAACGGGCATCTGGAGGGACTGTTGATGCCTCTTTTTTTTAAGTTGTCTGTAGTTAAAAATTTTTCTTTAAGGAGAATCCAAACAAAAATTTTTACCTTAGGAAGGGCTTCAGATTTCCAAATGAGCTTCCATATGGGCCACCGAGGAGCAGGGAGATGATATTTAAGAAGAGTCTCATAGGCCACTTTTATTGAGTATGCCGAGGTAGAGGGATCCCATCGATAATTGTCTTGGATGTATTTGGTGAGAGGAGATGCTCCATGCAGCAGTGCTTTCAGATTTGCTAGTTCAGACTCAAGGTATGGAGGAGGTGTTGGGAAAACCCAACCATTCCATGAATTGGTATTATCGTCCCACTTGGAGATCTGATCCATGGTATTGATTGATATTTTGGCTCCTGAGAAAGTGCTAGATACGGTGGATGTTCTGATTGTCAGTGAGAGGGGACTGACTCATGATTTTATCCTCCCAGATGCTAATGTTTTTTCCTCCTTAAGGAACTTTAGAGATGTTTCTGCTGAGAAAAGGAATAGCTTTTTTGCAGGTAGTCCAAATTATTGAACAAGATCTGATTGGGATGGCCTGATCAAAGATGTTTTTCCGATCAAAGTTGAGGTATTTGGTTTCAAGAAATTTCTTCCACCAAGAGTGTTAGCCAGTAATGAAGCGCCACACAATCTTACCTCCAAAGGCGTTGTTCAATAGATGAGGAATTCGAATTCCTAATCCACCATGCTCATAATTTTGAGTGATCTGTCTCCATTTTATTAGATTGAATTTCTTTTTGTCATTTTTCCCTCCCTGCCATAAGAAGTGCCTTGTAACAGCTTCAATTTTGTGGTGGATGCTAGAGGGAGCTTGAAGCAAGGAGAAGTGGTACAGAGGCAGGGAAGTTAGAATAGATTTGAGAAGAACAGTTCACCCGACCAAATTAAACCAGGAGGAACCCCATTTCTGGACTTTATTTTTAAGTTTATCAATGGTGATGTTTCGAATCTCAGCTTTGAGAGGACCAGAACTAACTGGCACCCCAAGGTAATTGAAGTAAGTCCAGTTTATCTTGTATTGGACTCCAAAAATTTGAGCAATGTTGTGCATAGTACTGTTAGTAGCATTCCACCCATAAATTCACTTGTGGTGGTTGATCAACCCTCCTGAAAAAAGCATGAACTTGTCAAGAATGGTTTTGAATCTCTGAGCAATAATGGATGTTTCTCCTCCCATCAAGAGGGTATCGTCAGCAAATTGAGAATGGTTCATGTTCTTGACATTGTTGCTAAAATTGATTCCAATGATGAGGCCAACCCAGTGCTTATGATCCAAGGCCCTGCTGAAGGATTCAACCATAAGGATAAAGAGGAAAGGGGAGAGGGGGCAACCTTGTCTTAAGCCTCTACAGGATTGAATGAATTTTCCTGGCCTTCCATTGACTAAGGGGGAGATCCAAGGGCTATATATTTAAGCATTAATGAGGGTTATGAATTCATGGTCAAATCCCATAGTTTGGAGGACAGCAAGAAGGAAGGAGTGCCTAAATCTATCAAAATAATTAGCGAGGTCAAGTTTTAGTAAAAAGCCTTTTTCAGATCTAGAAATGCTAGAGTGAATGGCTTCTTGAACTAAGAGGATAGATTCAGAGATTTGCCTTTGGGAGATGAACCCCCCTTGATTTTCAGATATGACAGAAGGGAGGTGAGGCTTGAGGTGTGATGCAAGAATTTTGGTTAAGTTTTTATAAGAGGAATTGCAAAGAGAAATGGGTCTAAATCTGGAGAAAGAGGAGGGGCGGGTCTCTTTGGGAATAAGGGTAAGGAAAGTGGAGTTGGAGCCACCGATCTTGTTCTTTCTTTGCACCCACTATATCATTTTTAGAAGGTATTTTTTGATAATTTCCCAATAAGTTCGGAAGAAGTTGATGGAGAAGCCATCCGGTCCCCGGGACTTGTCTAGATTGCAGGGACGAGATTGCTTGGTAAATTTCAGTCTCCTCAATGCTTTTTGTAAGAGAGTTGTTGATCTCTTCCGTAATGAGCTTGGGCATCAATTTGAGAAGATCAGAGTAGTCCTCCGAAACTGCTGTTTCAGTGAGCAAATTTTTATAGTGAGTGTATGCGACAACCTTAATGATACCTTCTTGATCATTGTAGACTTCACCTTCATCATCAGTAATAAAGGAAATTTTTCTCCTTTTCTTTCTTAGCCTGGCCTATTTATGGAAGAAAGAGGTGTTTTTGTCACCATCCTTGAGCCAAAGATCTATTGACTTAAGTCTCCATTTCTCCTCCTCATTTATGTTGGCTCTGTATAGATTCTAGTATAGGCACTTTTACTTATCCCGATTGTTTTGATTTTCTCCATTAGTATCAATGTCCATATGAGCTTCTTCTGAATCTCTTTTTATTTCGTTTATTACTTTTTTAGGTTCCTTATAATGGAGCTTATCCCATTCTTTAAGCGATATATTAACTTGTTTAAGTTTTGTTTCCCAAATATGCATGGGGTATCCTTCAACGTCCTGCTGCCATGAACATAGAACGATCTATTTGACCTATGGATGGTTGTTCCACAGAGGGTTGAATATAAAAGGAAGAGGTCCCAAGTAGGATTGATCTCCGAGGGAAAGAGTTACCGAGTAGTGATCGGAGGTGGAGAAGGATAGAATACTGGAGGAGGTTACAGAGAAGTGAGAGATAAGTGGAAAAACCACAATAAAATGATCAAGACGTTACATAATGTTTCCAGAACCAATATTTCTTTGGTTGCTCCAAGTGAACTTTCGATTCTTGGGTATAATGTCGACCAAGTCATGGCAATGAATTATAGATTCAAGCTGATCCCTTGACGGATCAGAATTGAAACTTCCACCTCTTTTTTTGTTAGCATGCAGAATCAGGTTTAGGTCTCCTCCTATGATAACATACTGATTAATTTCACTGTCTATAACTGCTTGCATAGTGTTCCAGAAAAGTTCTTTATCCTTGTAGTGGTTTGGCCCAAATATATTATATATTGTGAGCACAATGTTCTCTTGAGTACTTTGTAGATTAAATTTGATCCAGTTTTGATTTTTAACAGCTGCAATCTATTTCTAGGCATTTTGGTTCCATATGGTGGCTATTCCTCTAGAGGCTCCTCTGGATTCCACCATGGTGCCCATGTAGTTCTTAATTTTATTAATAATAGTTTCCATGTCTCGTTCTCCTTATTTGGTTTCCTGAAGGAGAATAATGTCAGGTTTTTCTTGACTGAGAAGATATTTTAGAGTTGAGTTTTTAGAGGGGTGCCCAAGTCCCCTACAATTCCAAGTGAGTGCTTTCATCATTTCAGGAGTGCAAGTTGTGGACTTGTCTTCCCTCTAGATTCATTCTGAATTGCTTCTCAGCTGATTTTTCCTCCAATGTAGGATTCTATAGGACGCTGAATGCCAAGAGCAATATCCTTTTGGGCTGCCTCATGTTGGAGGATTTTGGTTGTTTTTCTTCTAGGACTAGGCTTTTTGAGGATCTCCAAGGTGACCCCATGTTATTTTGCTGCATTCCTAGTGATGACACAGGATGAAGAAGGTTCAACATTGGAAGAAGGTGGGAAGGATTTGGGAGAGGAGCTTTGGGGATCGAGAAGAGGGATGGTAGGGAGAGGGGGGTCCTTCTTTTCAGAGGTGAGGGAAGAAAAAGGACTAGAAGAGGCAAGAGGTTTGGGAGAGAGATTAGGGGAAGGATGAGAGGAGGGCTGAGAGGAAGAGGAGGGATTGGATAGGGCGGAGCTGAGAGGTGCAGTTGGCTAGGAGGGTTGAGAAGGGTGGATGACAAGGTTTCTAGGATTCAGAGCCATCTTTTTTTTTAATGGTTTCCCATTGGGTTTCTGGTTCAGAACTTTCAACATCAATAATTTTAGTACATCTATTAGAAAAGTGGCCATATTCATGGCATACCTTTCACTTGAAGGGGATCTGCTCATAGTCTAGCTGTTGTATGTGAGTCCAGTTTTCCACCTTCAGCTTGATCGCCTCCGGTAAGCCTTTCTCCAAATCCACTTCTACATAGATTCTGACGCATGCTTGCATGTTGGCCTTCGATTCAATTCTATCTATGAACTTTCCTACTGCATTTCTGATATCCCGAACTAAGTCATCGCCCCAACAATGCAGGGGGAGGTGGGGGAGACTAACCCAGACAGAAACAACATTGGAGACGTCGAGCTCAGGATCAAAATCTAGAGTCCATTTGCTGAGGTAAAGTCCTCTGGTGTCCATGAAGTAAGGCCCATTTCTAAATATCAGATCCTTATCTTCTTTGGTCTCGAAATGAAATGTGAAGAAGCCTCTGCCACATAATCTGATTGAGATTTTCCCATTGATCTTATCTTACCAGTTCCGTTCGAACCATTTCTGAACCATCTTTGGCGATGGCCATAGTCCTGTAAATGGACCAATGAGTCCTTTTTCAGTGAGCGAGAGAGCTGCCATGCAAGGGATTGCAGGAGGAAGGTAAACTTGTTGAATTCCCTCTAGTTTCTTGACGAACTTGGATAATGCAGGCCTTGGACGAGGAGGGTTTAATCAGTTTATTAGAGCCATGAAGGCCTGATCATGGTCTGGTGGAGGAGCTGCCTCTGGGATAGCCAACGGAGGGGCCATGGGGCCGAGGGTAGTGAGCATCAGTCTGCAGAGGTGTCAGTGCATAAGTTACGGCCGTGGTGAGCAGGAGCAGCAACGGGCGAAAAAAAAGCATCCAAATAGCGGGATTTTTAGCTGAGGCTTTCCCCAAGAAATATTTGTGTATTGTGTGATTGAAATTATTTCTCTTTCATGTTTTTTGATTTCACGATCCATTGGTTTCCGCAATTGGTAGAGTAGATTCAAGTATAATTTTTTAGCATATTACAATTATCAGTTTGAATTTACGTGGGTTTTCTATATTTTGATTAGTACATTTGTATATGATGTTTGGATTAATTTGTTATATCATCAGATTTCACATCTCTTCATTATAATATTTAATCATCCATATATTTAATTAGTGGTGTAACATTTCATAGCGACAATGGAAAATATAATAAAACAAATTAAATTGTATTTTATTATATATGAATAAGAGGTTCTTTTTCATACAAAATGGGATAATTATTGGTAACCCCCTATTTCCATTACATTGAATAAAATGGTTGATTTTCACGAAAAATTATTTCAAAAAATAAAACATCTTGCATTGATATCCAAATAGATCACCATTCTTGACTAGAACTACTGTCAATGCTTAAGCTATTTCCATGACTTGGGTTATTTGGATGAATGTTTTGTTGTTTGCATTGATTTTTTTCTTATTCTTCATGTTCCAATTGCAAACATAAAAATAAAGTGAAATGAGTTTATCTACAATGGTGAGAATAATGAAAATTGAAATAAATAGCATACATCAATGTAAGTTGAATGGAAATGTACCATAGCAAGAAGTGAGTCTTGAGTTGTACACATGGTTTCAAAACCAAATCTCATGCCTTGTTGCAACAAATCTTTGGTTCACGTAGTTCCATACTTTGTTTCTGCAAGTTTTATACCCTATAATAAATCATAGATTTAATATAAAGATATTTTTTGTTCTATTAATTATAATAAACTCAAAGAAGTAAACCAACCACTACAAGAAAAAAGGACATTGGTGAGGGGCGGAAAATGTCACCATAAGCTCATTGGTGACGGTCAAAAGAGCCTTCGTTACCAAAAACTGAACATCACCAAAGGTGGCGTCGCCGAAAGTATAAGGGTTGTAGTGACATTCAAGGTTGATCACTAATAATGATTTATAATGACAGATAGTGACTGTCACCATTTCATGTGAGCAATGGTGATGAACAATAGCCTTGACACCAAAAAATTAAACGTCACCAAAGGTGGCATTGCCAAAAGTATGTGTTGTGGTGACATACAAGGTCCGTCACAAATATTGATTATAATGACGAATAGTGACCGTCACTATTTCATATGAACAACAATGATTTATAGTGATGGACCTTTCATGACTGTCACTATTGGTGCATATATGTGGCGACGTTTGTTGGCTGTCACCATTTCATATTTGGTGAGGGTCAAAAAATGTCATGATAAGATCATTGGTGACTTCAAGTTTTGTCACGAATAATGACTATAATGACTATAATGACAAACAATGACCCTCACCATTTCATATCAACAATAATTTATGGTGACAGACCTTTCATGGTTGTCACTATTGATGCGTATATATGGTGGCATTTGTTGACCATCACCATTTCATATTTTGGTGAGGGTCAAAAAATGTCACCATAAGCTCATTTGTGATGGTCAAAAGAGCCTCTGTCACAAAAAACTAATTGTCGCCATTCCATATGAATATCAGGGCACAATGGAATCGAACCACCAACCTCCTCCTTGTAAACCAGGAGCTCTTCCATTGAGCTAGAACCCTTTAAATAATTAAAATTTTAAAAATTATGAAACTTTATAGATTGTAAATTATACAACTTTCAATAAATTAAAGTCTAAAAAATCTTTTGCTAAACAAGCAAAACATCATCAAAGTTGTAGGTCCCTTCCTAATGGTTATGGAAGTTATGAAAAGTGGGTGGAGGGAAAAATAGATACGTATAAGAGACTCAATATGTTTAGTTTAATACTCAATTAGAATTGAAACTTTGAAGACATTTATAGCCTACAAATGACCTATAACTCGCAAATGCACCAAATATTGCAAAGGATATGTCATAAGTGGATAGCATATGGAAGAAGAGCATTGATGAAGACATATGCAATATGTTACAAGTTGAATGAAAGAAAAATCTCAATGTTGTTTTTGTTGGCTGATTTTTTATGATTGGGACCTTTGTTTTTCCTTTATCACGTAAATATTCAAATTAAAATTAGAAAATTTAAATATCTTAATGATATCTAAACTTTTGTGCAAATGTAACACAGATCTCCAAGGAACCACAGGGAAAAATTAAAATTATATATATATATATATATATATATATATATATATCCCCTTCACATAAAGCGACATGCGATTTGGAATTTAAAAAATCTGCACTCAAAACGTGACAACAACCAACAAATAATTTTTTTGAAACTTATCGCAGTAAGAGTATCTCTTTTCAGCAGTGGACACCAAACAATAACAAATTAATTAGTTCACTAAGACTGCAAAACATTGGAAAAAAACAGTGTTCAATTATCTGCCAATAAAAATGGACTTAATTCTAATGAAGCAAAAGAGCCGATACTAAATCATAAATAATTATGTATAAGATACTCAATATGTTTGGTTGAATTCTCAATTAAAAGTGAAACTTTGAAGACAATTATAGCCTATAAATAACCTATAATTATAAAACCTAAAATATTCAATTACATTAAAGATTGATTTCTCACCTTGTGAATCATGTAAATCTGTTGTGACAACATAAAAATCTACCTTTAAAAGGCTGATTTGCATACCAAAAAGTAAAAAACAGTGAGTAAATATGATGCAGTTATGAATAATGGCAAAGATGACGATTTCATTCATAAGATTCATAAAGAAGAAGATTCCTTATACTGTTTAGCTTTGAAATATCAGCAACAGGTCTTCCAGCTTGCCTGTCACTAATGATGGCCTCTTGCAACAAAACCTGTTTGAATTTGATAGATTACATTAAAAGAATGAATTACTTTATGAAGAAATTATTTCCAATTAAAAAATTTCTATAAAAAGATATGGAAATATTCATTAAGTAGTAAGATTATTCTAGCATAATATCGTGTTGGACAACCTAAATTATACTAAACATCCTTTATATACATCTATAATATCACCTCAAATTCAACTATCTCTTTATGCAACATTCCTTCAAGCTTTGAAATTTTCCTCCTTGATTCAGTAACCTTAATACTAGAATAAAAGGATCCAGATGTGGCGATTTTCAGTCCTATTTGATAGAGAAAATTAAAAACCTCTCTAAAAAACATTTCAACTTTATCATCAACCTGTACATTTGCATCAAGATGCACACTACTTTGGATCTAGGTGTCCTATGCCACAGGTATGATAGGCATATAAATTAATTAGCAAACATCTACCCATATGTATAATCTGTATCATAAAGTACCTCTGCAACTTCCTTTCTAAACCAATCTTGTTGATGTGGATCATGGAAATCTAATTTTGAAGGTGGAAAATGCAGAGACAAGACATTTATGGAGGAATATCAGAAACATGCAATCATACTGCCAAACCTCTCACATTGAATTTGGTAAGAACACAAGTCCAATATATTAGTATATAATAGCCAATAATTGTCATACACTATTAAGGGTACTCCAGAAAAACCACGAGTTACATAAAATATGTAAGATATCACAAGGTCAAAATAAAAAAATAATATGAAAATTTCTTCCAAAATATAAAGCAGCCGAATTCAGTGGAATAAGAAGAGAGAACATTGTGGCAATTCTTTAGGTGTAGCTTTAAAGTTTACTTCATGGTTTAGCATATTTATTAAATCATGGTAGTTGAAAGGGTTGGCAAAGGGTAAGTGGGGAGACGAGTCAACACTGCATGGCACATTTGATGAAAGAAAGAAAAAAATCATTTTTTTTACAAGTTCACAGAGGAAGATTTGAGGCCATAATTTGAAGAAGTTGTTGCTATATTAGATGGAGAAGGAAGCATAAAATTGGAAAGAGACAACATTGCTGGTACATTTGGAGAGGGTAGTGCAGATCTAGAGGGAAGATACCACGACAACCCTGATGTAGAATGAGATCTAGATTATTTTCTCAAACAAAACATTTTTAAATCATATGTGGTGTGTTCTGGTGGTTCTACCATATATTACGCCTACAACTATTATGATAAAGAAGTTCATGGAAAAATAAAGCAAGCTAAAAATGAGGGTCGAGAATTATGGTGAATGGCCCTGTCCTAGAAATATTTTGGTAGAAATTCAATTTGATCATTGAAAAATGAGTCATTGACTTGTGTATAGGTCCACATTCAGACACCACTCCAGCTTGAGGTTACTCTTGTAAAGTTAAATAATGAACTAAACAATGAACAAGTGAATGTTAGAAAAAGGGAGAATGTTCAGATAGAAACAATATAGTTGAATTTTCTGGAAGGGATGAAGAAAACTCTTGTGATTAAATCATATCAACATCTCTGAGGGAGTAGTAGACAAGAAATCCATTTTGAATTTCAATAAGAGTGGGGAGCTAAAAATGACACTCAATAATTTCAATAATTTATGTAACTCATGGTTTTTATAGAGTACCCATAATTAGTTTTCATACACAATTATGGGTACTCCAAAAAAATCATGAGTTGCATAAATTATGTAAGATGTCACAAAGTCAAAATAAAAAAATAATATGAAAATTTCTTCCAAAATATAAAGCAACCAAATTCAGTGGCATAAGAAGAGAGAAAATTGTGGAATTGATTTAGGTGTAGCTTTAAAGTTTACTTCATGGTTTAGCATATTTCTTAAAGCATTGTGGTTGAAAGGCCTGACAAAGGGTAAGTGGAGAGATGAGTCAACATTGCTTTAGACAATCATTCCAACATTTATCTCATCTCATAATTAAAGGAGATTCCTAGCTCATTATCAGCATGACCACCAAGATCATTCATGGATCCTCTTCAAGTAGAGTCTCTAAAATCTAGAGACTAGAAAGTAGACTGGAGAAGATTGCAATCATCATCCCCCATGCATTGTTTTAAAAACCAGAACCGGTGACCGGACCGGTGGCCTAATGAACCGGGTTTCTAACCGGAACCGGTCTAACCGGGAGCGGTCAGATGCCAATGAACCGGTTAAAAAAAAATGCATTAAATAATTATTTTTTTAATAAAAAAAACTATTTTTAAGATTTGCAACCATGATTCCAAGCCAATAGAGACAAAATATGCAAAGTTTGCTCATTTATATACCATGAAAAGGTGAATATATCAAAATGGCACCGAGTGCAATACATATCATCGAAAAATACATAAGCAATGAGGCTCCAAATGGCCCATAAAGTCCAAAAACAATGCTACAAGCTATGAGGCCATTGGCCCAATACAAGACTACATATTAGTGATCAACAACATGATCACTCCTCATCATGATCAAAATCATCACCACTACTAGACAAGGGATCATCAACATGAGCTACATAAATAATATGGCTCAAAGTTTGAAGACTCCTAAAACTCCTCTACAACTTTAGTAGTAGTAGTAGTAGCAAAAATAGACATCAAAACTACAAATCACTGAGCAACATGGTCTCTCATGAAACTCATCATTGATTCATCGCTACTAGAAATGGGATCATTAACAAGAGATACATAAACATCATCTAGCTCAAAGTCTTCAGACTTGGATTGCTCAACCTTATAACATGATAGAAATTGAAAAAGTTTAACATGTCTAACCAATGATTTTGGTTTGAGTGAAGGGTTCATTTCCTCAACCTTAAAATGCGATAGAAAAAGATTAGCATGTCTAACTAGTTGTTTTCCTTTGATTGAAGGGTACATCAAGGTTCTTAAAGGACTTCATGCTCTTGATCAAATGCCAATATCATACCCTTAAGGCTTACACATGATAGAATCAAATGGGAACATTGCAAATTCCGAAACCATGAAACCCTGAAAACCATTAAGTCTGCTGAATTTTGAGTGAAACCTAAAATTCTAGTTTCTCCATATGAAATCCAATGAGGTCGAAACCACTCTTAAACATCCTGAGTCATTTCATGGTAATGTTAAAAATTTAAGTAGTCACTTTTACTTTAAGAATTTAACATTAACATGAAATGTCAATGCTTCCCTTACCTCCACATCAGCCCTAAAACTCATTTATGGCCGTGCGTGGGTCCACATAGGGAAAGAGTAGCTAAATGAACCCTCCCATTGGCTCCAAATCAGCCCTAAAACATAACTGTCGCCGAAAATGTGGGTCCGCGGATGAGTTAGCACCTAACCGGCCGGTTAGGAACGAAACCCGCCGGTTCCATTCCTAACCGGCCGGCTAGGTCCGGTTTTTTCAAAAAACAGGCGAAATGCCCTAGGTAGCCGGGTTGCCTGGCCGGTTTCGACCGGTGGGCTATCTAACCGGCCGGTTTGGCCGGTTTTCGGTTCAAACCGGCCGGTTTTTAAAACACTGCCCCCATGTACCAATGGTCCTCAGCTCGCACGCCAGGCACAAGGGCAATAAAATTGCACATCTACTAGCTAATGTAGGATGCATAAACTAGGAAAGGCATATGAGATACAATTGGGAAAATTTTCCTCAAGCAAACTTGAAAGGATCTGGCTCTCAAAGATTCATCCTCCCCAGATGGGGTGGTCGAGGGGGAACAAGTGGAGAGGTGCATGGCCACTGCCCCACCAAGAATAAATAAGAGTGTTCATGGAACAACCCCTCCCAAGTGTTGCATATTGTATTATGAGTGGAAATGGCACAACCCCTCCCCTGTGATGCATATTGTCTTATCAGTATGGGATACTCTAGCTGGCACACTCATCCATGAATTCGAGTGATCGCAATAGCAGGAGTTTAATGTTGAAACGAATGATCATTAATTCAAAGAGTGATCCCATTGGCGATAATTTACAAGCCCTGCACTTTGAGTTACTCCCAGGCTAGTTCATCATGTGAATTATCCATCACACACAGTGGAGGAGGTTTGGTCTCCTTCCAGAGTGTAAAGAACTGAATTCTTAAGCAGAAAAATGAAGAAAATCTTAAGTAAAAGACCTACCTATCATGGAAAAAATCTCCCATCAAAAGAAGATGGTTACAGCTGAAGATGAAAAACAAGAATTATGACCAATTTTCAGCTCGAAATACCTCTAATGCATGCATTTGAAGTTCGCCCATTGCCCAAAATATCTAGCCCTACAAATTTGACTGTTAAAGATTACACAGAGGCTCAATACAAATCAAAGAAAATATCAATGCAAAATTATTTGAAACCGTTAAAGAAACATAGAACCCATGTCAGATTTCCATCCTAGAGCCAAAGCAACCCAGGAACACGCTTACCAAAATTCACCAAAAAATTCCAGTTCTCCACATAATATAAAATTTAAATATTGGATTGTAACCAATCAAAGAGCCCAATTAAGAAATAACAATAGATAGAAACACTTTACTGATGTAGAAAATGTTGATGTTGATATATACTAGTACTAATATTATTTAGAGAGTGGTTGGCCCAATACAAGGCCATCATCCCTGTTTGATTTAGAGAGTACAAGATGAGATAAAGGCCATTGATAACTACCCAATATGTTGCATTTTTAATAATTGAATACAGTTAAATGTGTAAATATATATCATGTCAACAGAACCCAAGCCAAATACAACAGAAATAGAACTAGATACATTCTGGGGTTTTGACAAGGGCTGTTGTAAGACATAAGCAAGATTTTCTTGGTGAAATTCGGGACATGGACTACAATGCCTAATAATTGTATCTAACATAAAACTTTGAGAAAAGTAATGGTGTATACTACAAGTGAACACAACTCAGCCAGGTTGTGAAATACACAATTCCCATTAATCCTTGAACTTGCAGGGGAAAAAAATGGCTATGAAGTAGAAGGAAGAGAACAGGCGCTGAGACAATACAGAAGCAAAAGCATCGAGGGAAAGAGAAACAAAGACCATAAACCCCCTTCTGATCTTGCCATCGGGAGGTTTTGGGATCGAGTCCCGATCGTGAATGCACATGAAACTGGGAAGAGAGGAAGAGGTGGATTAAGTTTTGAATTATTTTTTAGCGTGAGGAGAAAAGAGATGGTTTACCTCTTTTTGGGTTCCTGAAAATCTATGTCATCGAGAAGCCGAAATAAACCATCCATTTGTTCGTTCATCCCACTGTGATGAAACACACTTCTTTTGTTCTATCATCCCACTGAATTCCAATAGGTTTAACCATGTAAAAGATATGTGTAAAGTTCCATCTAAAACATATCAATGAAGAGCTTTGGAGGCAAATGCAAACCATTTAATTTAAAATAACATAGTGTTGGAATGACAATAGGACAACATGGGAAGTTTTCATGCCTAAATACTAGAAAATTAATGCATAGGTTATAGCCAAATGAATTTATTTAACCATATTAGTTGAGCAGAGTTCCCCTGCCTGCTCACAGGGGAGCTTGCGGATCTAAATAGAAAGTACACTGCTAGCAAAGAAACAAAAATAACTTATTCAAGACTCAAAACTTAAGAGTCAAATCGCAATTAAGAACAAAGCTCCGATTCTGACCCAGAGAAGAGATTTATGCTTACCTAACAAATCCCTGATTCTGAAATAGAGAAAAGGTTTATGCGTACCTAGTTTATTTGCTAGTAGTTCATGTTGCAGTAGTTCTTGTGTAAGTTATTATTGTTTCGCTTGGTTTTATCTACATGTTCCATTTCTTTCTTGTTAAATATTGGTACTTAGTCCTTTTATTTTTCCTAGCTCTTTGGTTGTATTCCTTTCCCCGATTTTTTTTTAGACAAGTTGAGACATTTCACATTGCAAGAATAGCACAGGGAATGATATAAGCACTCATAAGCCCCTACGTTATAATGTGTAAAGTGTTGCCAGTGCAACTATTCTAGGTGTTATAGCAATGGCACCCACTTCCTATTGTTATACAGGTCGAAGTTAGCCTTCAAATGTTTGTCAAAAATTTGAGGGGTCAAAGTTTGAAGTTTCCCTCCCCGCTGCATCTCTTATTATTTGTCTTCCTAAGCTTGTTGATTGTCTTTTATTTTACCCATATGAGAATATACAAAAAGAAAAATCTCTCTCCCTGGTTCAATTTTTTTACTATTGATTAATTTTAGATTTATGCAAGGACATGATTACTCGTTCTAATTGTAGGCGGAAAGGAAGAACCTATTAGGATGAGAGGGGGAAATATATTTTTTTCACTTGAATTTTTTGTCTACAATATTTGAAGAAAAAGCATGATGAAGGTGAGGGAATCATTGAGAGGCAAAGACTAACCATGGATCGACTCTACGCAATCGATTAGACATTTTCTAGGCCAGAGGGTGAGGGAATCGTTGGGTGGTAAGGGCAAACCATGGGTTGATTCCGCACAATCATTTAGGTAGTTTCTATGTCAACGAAGCAAGTAAAACCCTATGGGAATTTATCCAGTCAAAGGAGCAGTGGAGGCCATGGGAAGAACAATCTAAAGAAATCGACAACTACCGTATTTTAAAAGAAATTCTCCATTTAGTCAAGTGTAGAAATCATGGAGCTAGAAAATATCGAAATCTTCAAATAATAATTTATTCAAAGATAATAATGCATTCATGATAAAAAAAAAATGCCCCTTTAAAATTCAAAATAAGGAAAAGCATGCCCTTTTCTCATTAGCAACTGAACCTATAATGTGCTTGCTTACTTGAATGAGAATCGATCCCACGACCATAATTGTATTTTGTGTCGAATAGTAATATATACCATTATTCATAATATAAACAAATTCTGATGAAATTAATTGAAGTTTTCAACAATCTTGACCTTGTATCAACCTCATACCAAAATCAAACAAATTCAAGGCCAAATAGGTTAGATGGGTTGAGAAGTGGGTACCTGTGTGTCTCACGATGACAGATTACTTCCTTCGCTATTTGGATGCTCTCATGCTCTCCCCATTCTCTAGGCTTCAGACTTACATGTATTCTTTAGGCTTCAGACTTGCATGTACTCACAACCACAACTAGTCCATGTTCAATTCTCAGATCACTTTTGTATGGATTCCATAGTTTTTCAGAACTATTCCAAGTTCTATTTTCAAGAAAATGCTTCTACTCATAACCACTCCAAGTTCTGTTTTCAAGACAATGCCGTATAGGCTTGTGAATTTACCAGTCCAAGTTTCAGTTTCAGTGCATTGCTTAGACTTGTGAGTTTACCACAACTAAAAGCCCAAGTTCGATTTGATTCAGTGTAGCCCAGATGGGGTGTGCTACTTCAAGTGATCTGAAAATGGATTGTACTTGAAATAAGGGTGCAAGGTATCCATTTCCAATAATTCTAAATGTGCAAACAAATCTGATACCAATCTGATCTTAAATGTGTGAACAAAATATTTCTTATACAGAGATAGACAATAGGGGCTTTTACTGGTTATTTCACCTTTCAAAGAAAGGATGAAACCAGAAGCTTCTGGCCCTCTTACTGGCTCTACCTAAAGAAATATGAAGTAAACACTGAAATGATTTGGCAATGAAAGTATTTGTTTCCTGATTGCAAAGTATTCATTAACCAATATTATGTGTGTACAAGCATGTTAAGGTGTTCTGCAATGGAAAAAATGTGGTATGGAATGGAACAAATATGTTTTGATAACTGTATAAGCCTTTTTGTGTTAAGAGGAATTATTTAAATTTACTGTTTAAGGTATTAAACTCTGGAAATAAGGAACAAGAATTCATAGCATAATAACAAGCATATGATAAAGCAGTTCACCCCTCTCTTAGGCTACATCTGTTGGGTCCAAAAGCCCCCAAATGGGCTTTTCCCTCTTCTATTAATGCTCAAAATTATTTTTACACCATGAAGAAAGCCTCAATAGGCTGAAATAGTTGTATAATCAGAATCAGAGTGCTGGAAACAGTAAAAATTGACTATTCATTCACCTCAAACAGATGAACATAGCCCAATACAGCTGATCATTCCCATAGCCCTGGTGGCTCCACAAGCAAATACGTTGATAAAACCTCTGACAGAGTGCCCCGATGGCTTTGCAACCTGTTCCAACAGCTTCAGAATGCTCCAATACCCCCAAAACAAAACAAAAAAATTCGTTCCAAAAAGACTTTCCTAGCCAAAATTATGACTGAAACTGACTTTGCCCAGTTAGGGCTACGAAAGCTCCACCAAATGTGGAGAACTACCAGATAACCCCGAAAAATATGGAGTCAGCGCTAAAATTAGGCGCTTCAATGAATTTTCCGCCAAGTCGTGGTGCTAAGAGGATAAGCCCACGGGACCGCGCCATTCGGAAGTTGGTTGAACAATTTTGAGTTATGGGCGGCATGTTTTAATGTTTAACCATAATATTTAAACCATATATAACGCCCCTCCAAATAACACGTGACCTTACCCCAAACTTGTTAACGCGCCGTTTGATTTGGCACTTGGTTCTCCGCGGATAGTTCCGTGTTGAGGGGGCTGGCCCCCTTTCGGGCCCCGCCCAAACCAACGACAAACGTTAAATATAAGTTCTCAACATTGCTTTATAAGAACCACCTTTGGCCCGACGGTTGGGCCACTTGGTTGCCTCTGCCCCGACCCGGGGTCGACTCCTGCCCGCTCCAAACAAATTTTGTTAACACATAACAATTTCATTCGACCCTTGGGGCCACGTGGCAGCCTTTGGGCTGGCCACATGGCGCCCTATGATTGGCAGCCAATGGAATATTCCGCAGAATATTTTTTGGAATATTCCCAAAATATTCTGTGGAATATTCTTTTTTTAATAAAAACTTTTATAAAGTCAAACTGGCCTTTTTTTAACTGAAATTGGAAAACTTCAAAGCTGAATAACTTTCTCATAAAGCGTCGGTTTTTAGTGTCGTTCACGGCTACAGGATCTTTTTTTCGAGCTCTTTCCTGTCGTTCTAGTTTGGACCATTTCTGAGCAACTAATTTTTTGAGAATTTTTCCATTAAGGACTTGATCACCTGATCACACCTCCCAAATGGGAAGCTTTTGGACCCACAAAATCTCTCTTATTAGTGAAACTGATAATGTGGAGACTGATTCTCCACTCGTCCACCCTTGAATAACTAAAATCTACCCGATTTCATCAAATGGAGCTTTTCAGAAAATGATAAATTGTCTTTGGAATTAACTAATCGACCATTGCTAAAATTGACTAAGTCATAATGCAAATTCTTAGAATTTGCAGAACAGCAACTGTAATTTGCAGAAAAAAAATTGTTTCTACACTGATCAAACTTCCAAGAAGACTTAAAATAAGATTCACCTTGTCTCTTCTGCTTCCTGTGTGCTTTCTTTTTCAACCAACAACTTGAAGCAACATGGTTAAATCCACCACAAAATGTGCAACAAAAATTCTTTTCATTTGAACAAGAAAAATTATCATTATTTGTTGAAAGATAATCAAATTGATCATGTGAATGATTATACCTCTTTTTCTGCATGGAATGTCCATCCTTTTTGTCTTCGAAAGATGATGAACTAGTAGAGGAGACAACTTTCCTTTTCAGACTTTCATCAATGTTCTTGTCTTGAAAATTGTTTGAACTAGAAGGCTCGCCATAAGCGACATGTTTACCCTCTACTTGCTGCAATGATGGCTTAAAACAATGGAAATCATCCTTAAAACAATTTTGACATAAATGCATTTGAGAACTTGGAACAAAGGTTCTCTTAAAATTTGCATTACATGCATTCAAGGATTTGAATTCTTTGCTATAAAACTGCACATATCCAAGACAAACATTCTTGGGTCGCTCCACAACTGAAATAGGTTCAACCATGCCTTGTGCATGCTTGCCCAAACCTTTGCCTTCTTGATATCCCATCCTAAACATTAGTTTGGACCCGATGTCTCTTGTATGTTTTTCAAAAGAACCAACACACTTTTCAATGGAGGAAATTGAAGACAAGTTGAAACGATTAACCTTTTCCTCAAAAATTTTCTTGGACAAAGATTCTTGAGCTTGAAGGAGTTGTTTCTCCATGTCATGCAACCTTTGGAGAATTTCTTCCTTCTCATCCTTCATAGCCAACAATTGTGCATGAAGCTTAACACTTTCTCTTTGATCCTCAATGAGAATCTGCACCATGTCCTTCACCTTAAAGAACTCATTCTTCATGTCATCATTGAAGAATCTCGTGAAGGAGGAAAATTCACTAGTAGAAGAAGTTGAAATTATGTAAATGGTCAAAACAACCAAAAGGAACTTCCAAAGAAAATTCCTCAAAGCTTTCAAACAAACGACAAGCTTTTAACCAAATGTCAGTAAAGACCCCTTCTCATTCAAGCAGCCATAAAACACAAACTATTGGAGTTTGTTTTCCAAAGATAATTTTGAGGTAAATTGGGTAAGGAAAATAGTCTTCAATCCTTTCCAAGACTTAGTTAACAACAACTATCCTTCCAACTCAAGAAAACTCATACATGCAACCATTTTGCAACCAATAAAACAATAAATCTCTTACACTGTTTTAAAACCTTTTGCACAATAACAAATGCTCAACCCGAGCTCTGATACCAATCTGATTTGAAAATGGATTTTACTTGAAATAAGGGTGCAAGGTATCCATTTACAATAATTCTAAATGTGCAAACAACTCTGATACCAATCTGATTTGAAATGTGTGAACAAAATATTTCTTATACAGAGATAGACAGTAGGGGATTTTACTGGTTATTTCACCTTTCAAAGAAAGGATGAAACCAGAAGCTTCTGGCCCTCTTACTGGCTCTGCCTAAAGAAATATGAAGTAAACACTGAAATGATCTAGCAATGAAATTATTTGTTTTCTGATTGCAAAGTATTCATTAACCAATATTATGTGTGTACAAGCATGTTAAGGTGTTCTGCAATGGAAAAAATGTGGTGTGGAATGGAACAAATATGTTTTGATAATTGTATAAGTCTTTTTGTGTTAAGAGGACTTATTTAAATTTACTGTTTAAGGTATTAAACTCTGGAAATAAGCAGCAAGAATTCACAGCATAATAACAAGCATTTGATAAAGAAGTTCACCCCTCTCTTGGGCTACATCTGTTGCGTCGAAAAGCCCCCAAATGGGCTTTTCCCTCTTCTATTAATGCTAAAAATTAGTTTTACACCATGAAGAAAGCCTCAATAGGCTGAAATAGCTGCATAATCAGAATCAGAGTGCTGGAAACAGTAAAAATTGACTATTCATTCACCTCAAACAGATGAACATAGCCCAATACAGCTGATCATTGCCATAGCCCTGGTGGCTCCACAAGAAAATACACTGATAAAACCTCTGACAGAGTGCCCTGATGGCTCTGCAACCTATTCCAACAACTTCAAAATGCTCCAATACCCGCAAAACAAAAAAAAAAATCATTCCAAAAGGACTTTCCTAGCCAAAATTATGACTGAAACTGACTTTGCCCAGTTAGGGCTAGGAAAGCTCCACCAAATGTGGAGAACTGCCAGATAACCCCGAAAAATATGGAGCCGACGCTAAAATTAGGCGCTTCGACGAATTTTCTGCCAAGTCGTGGTGCTAAGAGGATAAGCCCACGGGACTGCGCTGTTCGGAAGTTGGTTGAACAACTTTGAGTTATGGGCGGCATGTTTTAATGTTTAACCATAATATTTAAACCATATATAATGCCCCTTCGAATAACACGTGACCTTACCCCAAACTTGTTAACGCGCCGTTTGATTTGGCAATAGGTTCTCTGCGGATGGTTTCGTGCTGAGGGGGCTGGCCCCCTTTCGGGCCTTGCCCAAACCAACGAAAAACGTTAAATATAAGTTCTCGACATTGCTTTATAAGAACCACCTTTGGCCCAACGGTTGGGCCGCTCGGTTGCCTGTGCCCCGACCCGGGGTTGACTCCTGCCTGCTCCAAACAAATTTTGTTAACACACAACAATTTCATTCGACCCTTGGGGCAATGTGACAGCCTCCGGGATGGCGACGTGGCGCCCTATGATTGGCAGCCACTGGAATATTTCGCAGAATATTTTGTGGAATATTCCAAAAATATTCTGTGGAATATTATTTTTTTAATAAAAACTTTTATAAAGTCAAACTGGCCTTTTTTAAACTGAAATTGGAAAACTTCAAAGCTGAATAAATTTCTCATACATTGTCGGTTTTCAGTGCCGTTCGTGGCTACAAGATTGTTTTTTCAAGCTCTTTCCTGTCATTCTGGTTTGGACCATTTCTGAGAAACTATTTTTTTGAGAATTTTTGCATTAAGGACTTGATCACTTGATCATAAAGGGTGGAGAATGAAGAGCTGGTAGCAAGATGCAAGTCACACACACAATGTATGAAGCATGCAGTTAGGTCGAGGCATGAGTTTGCAGCTATTCATGGCCTCTATTTATAGGCATTGCAGAGTACGGGAGCGGTGCTGCTTCAATTTGCAGAAGGAGAATCCATGGAAATGTCTGTGTCGTCATCCCTGGCAATGCCCTGCCACCAGCAGCAACAACACCAATATCGACATTACCTGAGTTTGCCTCAAACCCTACCACGTCCGCCTCTATCCCCACCCAAGATGAGCCAATATCAAACCATTTGATACAACAATTCGCCTTACACCAGCCGCATGAATCTAAAAGGCGGTGAGGAGGCCAATGACGGGGGATGGACAAGCACACACATTCAAACATGCTGCCGCCGCCGCCACCACCATCAAGTTAGGCTTTGGCATGAGACTTCTGGGACCCGTTCCGGGCTTCTTCGCCTCCTGTTGATCAGCATAGGAGGGGAATGATGACACCATTGGTGCTAATGAGGTTTAGCATTTCGCAAAAGGAGCGTAGGCACGTGTAGGAATGGGAGGCGGAGGCAGAGGCACAGTCACAGGAGTGGGAAGATACCACTACCACTGTCACCACTACCATGGATCTTGAATATGAGCATGAGAGGGTTAATCATGAGAATGCCAAGTCTATGGAGCCACAGATGGATGATAACTCCTCCATTTTCAGTAGCTAGTATACCAAAGACTTCTATTTGGCCATGATTATTTCAAGGACTCAGAAGGATCTCAAAGTAGTAGTCTGAGAACTGGATGAATACTTTCTGAAGGCTTGTGTAACTGGTAATGAGGTCTCAAGGATTTTAGAGACCCACTTCTAGTCCGCCATTAGCGAATCCATGAAGGGCGGTCACGATTCTGCAAAGGTGTTCAGTGCTTTATCCTCTTGGGCTTGGCCTTCAAAATCACCTATGGTGGTGAGCAGGGACGATAACCATTCGTTTGTTCCTCCCACTGCTATGGAATGCTCTTCCTCTATTATATTGTCCCACTCAAATTCAATAAAGCTCGTAATATAATTGGTCTATTCTCTCGCTCAAATTCAATAAGGCTCGTAATATAATTGGTCTATTGTTCGTCTCAAATTAAATAAAGCTCGTAATATAATTGAGGATAAAAGGGTTTGGATTGGATTAGGTCTCAAATTATATTGATGATATAAGCAACGTAATCAAATGAATAAATGAATGGGTTCGTGATAAAATTAAAAATAATTTAAAGATTTTATTAAGAGAAAGCAAGAGGGAAGTACAAGGGAATGTACAAAGATTATTTCCAATACCCATAATTTTATTATATACAACATAATTAATGAATAAATGAATGGGTTCATGATAAAATTCAAAATAATTTAAAGATTTTATTAAGAGAAAGCTAAGAGGGAAGTACAAGGGAATGTACTAATATTCTTTCCAATACCCATAGTTTAATTTAGTTACCATGTTTGGTTGAGGGAAAATATGACATATAATCTATGGGTACTAACTCCCAAAGATTATTTAGAGTAGGCAAAGGCCTACAACTGGTGTGGATGGTCATTTTCTTTAGTAGAATATAATTCTTCCACTACTTGTAGGCTTTAGCAATAGAATGTAGCTTGTTATCATGGGTTGAGTATCTATGAAACCCATCATAGAGTGTTTGGCTATGATAAACCATCAAATTTTTGTGTCATGTGGGCATTACAATGATGACATGAAAAATTGGCTCATATGGTCCCTATTGTGTAGAAATTCATAGACGAAAGATATTTCCTCGATGGGATAGAAGTGAAAAGTGACAGTTGCAAAGGTAGGAATAATGGCATCTGAGTAATATTTTTTCCATAGAGGAGAACTAGAAATAGGCTTATGAACACCATCAATATCTATTAGACGTGTTGTGATGAAAGTAATAATAAATACAAAATTTGTGGTTAATAAGATAGGGATCACCAAGATGTTGAACCATCCAATGTAAATATGGTTTTCAGTGCTAGTGATCTAGTTACATAAAAGACCCCATAAATTTGCGCATTGGGATACCCCATGGATTCAATAATTAATCCAAAGTGACAGGATTCATTGTTAAGGTGACAGTGGCAACAACCTTGAGTTGGCCCAAGGTGACACCTTGTGAGCCTTGCATAACTAAGGTGTCAATTTGAGCATCAATAAGAGACATAAATTCACAAGTGGCAACATCTCATATTAAGCGCACTTGGCCACAAATATTTATGCATGTTTTTCCATTGAGGGAAACTTTCACGTTTCCCAAGGCATAAATCATATATTTGGAGGAATTTTGGATAACTTTTCACATTCCACTAGCTTCATGCATGGTGAGGGGCTCCCATCCTTTAAGATGATTTTGGAGGATTTCATGGTGTAGTCAAGGGTCACATGTATAAAAGAAGAACGACATAGTCAAGGTTATGAAAATTGAAATTCATATCTTGTGGTGTTGTTGACGGGGAAAATCGTCCGGCCAACAGTAGGGGATCTCCCCGGTAGAAAGTCCCAATCAGACCTTGAACCGTTTGGAATAGGGATCCCGTCCGGGGTGTGGGTCCGGCTACTGCTTCAGTCACCTCCCTTTGGTCTCAAAAGAACTTGCTCGAACCTGCGGACACACACTTATTCACATGATACAAAATACATGGTTGATGCATTAAACATGTATATAACACTACGCGTAGCAAGATAGATAATAAAGCATACACGCCGAAGGAAATGTTGTCAACAACACATCTTTGGGGTTATGCTTGTAGGCGATTCTGACCACGAAAGAAAAAGTTCTTTATGGCGAGATTCCCCTTTACTTTCTGAAAGATAAAATGAAATGCTAATAAACAAAGTCACTAACATCCATTCAGCAAGCAATTAATCCGTACACCATTAACACATATACAGGTAACCATGATGCATAAATGATGCCATTAAAGAGTGCAGTCTCATTAATCTAAAGATGTTCTGAAACTGTAAAGAAATACTCGTAGTGTTCACCAAGCAAAACACATTAGATCCAAAAGAAGTTTCAACAGGTATTTGTATTCATATGCCAAAAGAGTGTTCCTTCAAATACAATGCTCTGTAGCTTTTCAGTCCCAAAAAGAAGCCCCTGTTACATTTTCCCCAGAGGGGGTTTTATAGATCAAAATTGCCCTTTGGGCTCCCTGAATCTTCGCCTGCTTTCCGGTTGAGTTGCCCTGTGACCTGGGAGCGAATTGCGACCTGCGACCTGGCCAGTGAGTGCGAATTGCGACCTGTTTGGCAGTGCGACCTGCGACCTAGTGAGCAGTGCGACCTGCGACCTACTGATACTGAGTCATGAAGATGGGCGTGCAATAGAGAGATCAGGAACATCAATCTGCTTTCCTTTGAGGATGTCCCGCCAGGTCTGGTATTCTGCTACTATGGGAGAGACTAGAGGGACCTCCTCTTTCAACCGTTGCATGCACTCTAGAGCATTCGAGATTAGAGTTTCTTTCTTTTGGGAGATCTGGTTTGAAAGGGAGGCGAGCTTGGTGTAAATCCGTACTGGCGCGACAAGCAAATGACCCAGATTTTCTTGTGATGCTGCGACCTCGGGGGCGGCAGCAGCTTGCTTGATAGGCTGTAGGAATGATTGGATTTCTTGATCTACTTGCTCCCAGGTATTACTTTCGTCCAATGCCCCTAGTGAAGGAATGTGGTGAAGAGTGTGCATTGAGTCTATGCTGCTGATCAGGTGGTCGTATGAAGACATTACTTTGTCCAAATCCTTGGATAGCTTGTCCTTGGATTGCATCTTCATCCGGATTTGGACTTTGGCATCTCGTGTATGAATCCAATCCTTCTTAGGAAAATGCTCAGGAACTTGAGGGTATTGCACTATCCAGTTCATCATTTTATCTAAGGCAACCGAGGCTTCCTTGAGCTGCTCGTGCTTCTGCTTAGTTTCTGCTCGTGCTCTTACTAATGGGGCGACTGTTTGCTTTATGGTGAGCATTTCCCCATACACCTGCTTCATGGTCGCCTCTAATACATCGCATTCTTTCAGAACGGCAAGTGGAACTTCATTTCATTGACTGGGGGATCCTTGTTTCAGAGTTGTTGCATCTCTTCTTCCAATGCCGACCTCTCCTGTTCTGCCTTCTTCTCCCGCTGCTCCGCTGCTCGTAGTTTGTTTTGTAGAGAAATGATTTCTCTACTCATTCTGGTGACATTTTCTTCCGTGGCCGCGGCGAAAGCTGTGCCTGCCGATGCTATCATCACGGGGTTAGTCTTAGTATCAAGGACTATGTCTTTTTTAGTTGCCACCATGGATACAACGGAAGGAATTTGTGCCATGGACCTTCTCTTCTCTTGTCGGATTTTGAAAGAGAATTGGTCGAATGTGAGCCTGGTAAGGTCGAAGACCTCTTCCTCCTGCCCCTGGGGGGAATCAACATCGGAGAGCTTGGTTCCTGTACCGCCTAGAGGGACCTCAAGGGGAGACATGTCGATGTATTCTATTAATTCATCCTCCTCATCTTTCTTCTTCTTTTCCTCCTCTTCTTTCTTCTTCCTTTTCTCTTCTTCCCTTTGTTGGCGCTCGGCTTCTGCCTTCTCATGCTCTTCCTTCCTCCTGTGTTCTTCTTCTGCCGCTGCTTCTATTTCGTCTTTCCTCTTTCATTCGGTTGTAGCAGCTTGGTCTACTTTCTTTTGGCGTTCAGCTTCAGCTTTGTCAAGTTCTTCCTTGAGTTCCCGTTCTGCTGCGGCCTGCGCTTCCTTTTCCTGCTTTTCCTTCCTGGCCTCCTCGGCCTGCTTCTTCTTCTGATCTGCCTTTGAATTCTTCTTGTGTTTCTCCTCGTCCTCTTTTATCTTCTTTTCTCTCTCCTGCTGGGCTTTGGCTTCCGCTTCTTTTTGTTGGGAAGAGGTGTCAGGCCCTATACTGGTCCGGGGCTTTTTTGCTAGAGAGGAAGAAGCACCTCCTAACTTACGGCTCCTGTCCTCCAAACTTTGATCATCCGGATCCTCTTGGCCAGAGTCAGCCCCCGGAGCGAGTTTTCTGTCTGCATTATACTAGTTTCTTCTCTCATCTTCTTCTAGGCGTTCTACATGCTGGTAGTTCCATTTGAATTTGGCCTTCTTGCAGTGTTCGGGAACTATCCTCTCCGGGTCGTATGTTCGGTACTCTAAAGTCCTTAGGTGATAACTTTTAATCTCTTCTCCTTCAGCCCCTACCTCTCTGAAATCTTTAACTGTGTATGCACCGATAGTGAGGGGTAGCGTGGGCCAGGGCTTCTTCTTACCTTTGGACAGGACATTGGAGAAACCCGAGGTCATTTGGAAGCATACCTCTTGTATGAGCACCTTGTCTGTAACAAAGCAAGGCAAAGCATGTGGTGGCTTGAATGTGCCGAAGACTCGGATGATAGTATATTCAGTGAACGGAAACTAATGCGCCACTTGGCCTAGAGTCTCCCTGGCTCTCCAAGACATGCAAGGGCGTCCTGGCCAAATAATTTCCTTAAAAGAGTGGGGATGAATATATGAGAAATTGGTTCTATATCCTATTTTTACTTGGATTGCCAGAACACTTTGGTTTGTAGATGAATTGCACGGGTCTGCATGGGATCCCAGTTATGTGCCCCTCCCTCGAAATGCAATCTCGCACAGACGACATCCAACAGATAAGAGGCCCTATAGAACTCAGAAGGCATTCCTTCCTCTGGGGCCAATGCCGAAGACAAGTTTGTATGCATTGAGGTCATCAATATACTAGCCCAGTTGAAACGGGTGCCATGCACCGTTACATGTTCCATGATAGTAGCCCACGTGCCATTGAATGTGGTGGCGTCCGGGTGCCCGTACAATCTGCAAAGCATGGCGGCTACTAATTTATATACTTTTCTCAGGCTGGCCACCGAATATTCTTGGTCCTTCTTGACTTTAAATTTGTCAGGCTCCACCCACCACTGCCTGATAGTGTCGACTACAGGGACTGCATGGGCAAGAGCCCATCCTTCAGTAAAGTTTTCTTCCTATTGAGGCAAAGAGTAGTAGACATGGGCGTCCGAACCTACGAGCATTGCGAAAGCCTTGCCTTCGCTGTCTCGGATCACGAACTTCTTGGGATCTGTTTTTTGTATGATCCAGTCTATCATTTCGGAACATGGAAATATGGCCGGATGAGCACCTGCGAGATGCAGCTTAGACCTTTTGACTTTTAAGTATATTTCCCGGTCCGGGAGATCTTCTGGAAATTCCACTTCCAGTATGGCGAACTCATGATACACTTGGTACCATCGCATGCTGTCCCCTTTTGCAAATGTACAAAGGGTATCTCTGTACATCGGGGGCGGGGACACCGGTATATCCATCTCCACCTCTTCTACTGCCACGTGTTTGTCTTTCTTCCGAGACACTGGGGGTGCCATGTCGCTGGAATACGAGAGAACATGTATGCACTCTGCGTCTGCTTCAAGTTTACCTGTCATATTCATGAAAGAATCCCATGATAAGAACGACATGATGATAAAAGACCAATTACAGTTTGTCACAGCTGGGACACAAGCAAAATTGAAACGAAGGCTACTGGGTCACAGGGTCGCAGCTTGAGAAAACAAAGCCAACATGCGACATTGCAACCTTGCGACTAGGTCGCAGGGTCGTGGGGTCGCAAATCGTGAAAAAATATGGAACTGCGACCCTGCGACCTTGCGATAGGTCGCTGGGTCGCTAGGTCGCAAATTTATCAAAAAATGGCAAAATGCGACCTTGCGACTAGGTCGCTGGGTCACGGGGTCGCAAATCTCGAAAAATTTAGAAAATGCGACCTTGCGACTAGGTCGCGGGGTCGCAAGTTGCACTAGGGCTTCTCCGGGGGTTTTGGGCGCGCGCGACGTGAAGTGATTTTCTCCTTAACTGGAAAAAAGAAAAACCAAATGGGTCAAGATGAAGCCAAGTGCTAGCTTTGGGAGTAGGGAAGTAGCCATGGAAGTCTGAACAAGAAATGATAATGATTTTGGTCACTGTGGGGGCAAAAAGGAATCAGAAAACTCTAAGCAAGAAATACAGACAAGGGTTGAGGTAAATTGACAATTTAAAGGCTGAGGATGTCTGGGATTTAGCAAGAATAACAAAAAGGGAAACAATAGGAGGAGAAAATGGCAACTTACCCGGGAAAAACGCGCACCAGTCGACCTGTCAGAGCCGTTTCTTTCTATTCGCTGAAAGTGAAAAATGCGACCTAGCGACCTAGTTTATATAAAAGGGTCGCACGTGCAGGCATTTAATGAGGTCGCAAGGTTGCAATTTGAGTGATTTAGAAGATGTGCGACCCTAGGACCTTGCGACCTTGCAACCTGAGGGTCGCGGGGTCGCAAAGTCGCGGGGTCGTAGTTTTCCTTAAAAGTTGAGTTTTGCGACCTTGCGACCCTGCGACCTTGCGACCCTTAGGTCGCGAGGTCACAAGGTCGTGGAGTCGCAGTTTTCTAAAAAAAAGGAGTTTTGCGACTTAGCCTTCTAGGCTCTTTACTTGGTTTTCTTTAAGTTCAAGGGGCTCCAAAAATTTTGAAGTGGGGTTTTTTTTTGGAGGGTGTTGTAGAGGCTACAACAGGTTTAAAGGAGAAGGGCATAAATGAAGAGTACTTCATTTAGAAACATCTAAAAATATTGTTTATGTCCTCTTTCCAAAGAAGAGAATATATCTTGTGACAAAAGGCCCAAATTTCCAACAAAGGAAGACTAGGGTAAGGGTTTAATTTTTCTTTCACGTGTTAAGAGACATTCATGTATTTTAAGGTGTGTTTTTTTGTTGAATTCACATATTTGGAAGCACAATTTCACAAGTGTAAACATATCACATTTCGGGCACTTGGCTACGAAATTTTATGTGTGTTTTCTGTTGAGGGTATCTTTTACATTCCCCAAGGTAGAAATCAAATATTTGGATTTATCTTGGATAACTTGTCACATTACACTAGCTTCACACGTGAAGAGGAATTCCCCTCATTTAAGAACATTTTGGAGGGTTTTCATGGCATAGTCAAGGGTCGCATTTACAAACAAAGAACGCCTTAATCAATAAGGTAAAAATTGGCATTCATATCACATGTGGCATACAGGAGAGGAGCGTAGGTGAAAAGTGCTCCATTTTGAAATATCTAAAACAACTTGAGGTGTTGTTTTTTGCCTTGGATACTAAGTGGTTAAGGGCTTCAAGAGTTAAGAGTTAAGGTCCAAGGGCTTGGAAGGAAAGGGATTTAGGGGCTAAGGGCTTAATAATTAAGGGATTTAGGTGTTAGGGGTTAAGGGGTTAGGTTTTAAGGTTTTTAGGGGTTATGGATTAAGGTTTAAGGGTCACGAGTTAAGAGGATAAAGGGTTAGTGCTTAGGGGGTTCATGGTTTCTAGGTTAGGATTTAATGGCTTAAGGTTTAATGCATCAAGGGGTTGATGGCTTATGAGTTATGAGTTTAGGCGTTAAGGGATTACAACTTCAAGGTTAAGGGATATGGAGTTTAGTGGTTATGGGTTAATGGTTTATTGGTTGTGATAATGGGGTCCCTAAACCCCTTATCACCACTATCGGGGGTTCCCCTTCAAATTTCTCTTATTACCTTCCCTCTAGGCCCCCCTAGCCCCTATGACACTAGGTCTTAATTCGCCTTCTCATTGTCTAATGTGTGGATTATATATCTTAGTAAACCATGCTTGGACATCCCACTTCTACTCATCCATGCTACATGTGTGTCCCCTAGTCCCGTTCAATACACCACAAAATACTCCTCCCACCTTTTCGGTCATATCATTCAACTTATCCTAACATTGTGGGTGAAATTTGTGTTTATGTTGTAAAGTGAACAGAGAAAAAATATTACTTGTTTTTTCTATTGAGAATATGTAGAAATTGATTGTCATGATTGGAATGTCCATGCATCAATCTACATTGGCTTGTTTTTTGAGCTTAGACATGAATAATCATTTGGTCATGCTCCATCCTATCCATGGAGTCTGATATCACAAAGGTATCGATGGGTAGTTTGAGATATTATTTTGAAATCTTGTGTGTTGTGGTATTTAGCTCATTGAGAATGTGTCTGAAAGATTGCTAGTACAAAGAGTTGGGGGAATATATGATATCCTACAGGATGGTATGTAGGTATATGTTTTATATAATGAATTATTGACCAAATTGATCATGATTTTTGAATCCCCTGTGATCTATAGGGATTTTATGCAATTTACAGAAGGGTACAAAGAGCAATGGAATCAACTCAGTTGTTGGAGCCTTAACTTTGGCTATATCTTACTTTCTTTCTATACCACTGGGAGAGGAAGAGTACCACACCCACTTTGAAACTAGGTGGTTTAACTTGTGCAACACCATCAAAGAAGTCACGGGGGAATCCAAGAGGGAGTGGAGGAATTACCAGAATCCATTATTTTTGTGATTTAGGATGAATCTTGTCTTCCAAACACTGTTTTTTATCAATTTAATTGTGATCTTTGTTAGAATTTATCGTGAAAAAAATGTGTTTTTGTTCCAATCCCACTAGATATTTTTGATTAGAATGCATGGGAAACATTTACAATAATCTTACATGATGTTGAGTAACTAAGTTTTGAAATTTTCTTCCAAGCTTAGATAGGTCCACGAGCCTATCATGTTCAATTTTGCAAGGGTGGTGGTGATGACCTGCACTGTGTTGGGACAAGAGATAAATAAGTGTGAAGAAATATCATCATATGTCTTGCATAAAGGATAGATGTTGGGCTGATTCGTAAACTATCATGGATATTTCTCGTGAACAAAATGTGTTGTTGTTCCAATTCCACTAGATATTGCTGATTAGAATGCATGGGAAACATTTTTAATAATATTCCATGATGTTCTGTAACTAAGTTTTGAAATTTTCTTCCAAGCTTAGATAGGACCACGAGCGTATCATGATCAATTTTGCAAGGGTGGTGGTGATGACCTGCACTATGTTGGGACAAGAGATAAATAAGTGTGAAGAAATATCATCATATGACTTGCATAAAGGATAGATGTTGGGGTGATTTGTAAACTATCATGGATATTTATCGTGAACAAAATGTGTTGCTATTCTAATCCCACAAGATATTGTTGATTCTAATGCATGGGAAACCTCTTTAATAATCTTCCATGATGTTGTGTAACTAAGTTTTGAAATTTTCTTCCAAGCTTAGATAGGACCACAAGCCTATCATGTTCAAATTTTCATGGGTGGTGGTGATGACTTGCATCGTGTTGGGACAAGAGATAAATAAAAGTGAAGAAATATCATCATATGACTTGCATAACAGATAGATGTTGGGGTGATTCATAAACTATCATGGATATTTCTCGTGAAAAAAATGCGTTGTTGTTCCAATCCCACTAGATATTGCTTATTAGAATGCATGGGAAACCTTTATAATAATATTCTATCATCTTGTGTAACTAAGTTTTGAAATTTTCTTCCAAGCTTAGATAGGACCACGAGCCTATCATGTTCAATTTTGCAAGGGTGGTGGTGATGATCTGCATTGTGTTGGTGTTGGGTACCGGATTTGTATACTTTCCTCTCCCATTTTAACCTATCTTTCTATCTCTTTCTACCATTATTATTCTTAAACACATGAGGTAAAACCCTTTTCCCTATCTTTCATGGGATATTTGATTAATGAAGTATTTGTCATGGAGGTTTTACCTTTTTACATATTAACTCTCATATTTCTTCAGATTTGGCTAAAACAGGAGCGTTGCGCCTGCGAGTTGAGGAACAACCCATCATCTTCAACATTTTCCTTATTTGCTGTTACAACGTAAAATGTTTGTATCAACTCCATTTCAGGCCTTTTCATGGTTTCTTGTTGGGCAACTAGGTTGCTGTTGTAACAAGATGTATTTTTGTAATTATGGAGTTGCTGAGAAGAATCGGGGGTTTCAGGACAATTGTATAAAGAGGCCTGCAAGCTATGAATCAGGGTTAGGCCCTTTGACACATATATCTTGTAATGAATCTATTCTATCATTAATTGAATGCACAACAGCTTGTTGTTTCTCCTATAATTCATGAGTTTATTGCAGCCCTGATCAGAGAGTTGGGCCCACTCTTCTGATCAGGTGCTGCGTTTTCCTTTACTTCTTGCAATATTGTGTTTTAGCATGATTTCTTTACTACTGTTGCAGTTTATGTTAATTTCTGTGGATGCCCTTTAATTTCTGTAGTTCATTTCATTGTTGTTATAGTATTCTGCGTGTTATAGATTAAACTTGTGATCTACAATAAATCATGTGCTTGTATCTGCATATTATTTTCCGTTAGTCTTGAAATAACTAACGCCCTCAGGTTGATAATTTATGTGGAGAAAAGGGTTGAATTCTGTTCATATCCAGACACCAACATTTTGGCACCATTGCCGGGGAAGGCTAGCAGGTGAAAGAACAGGATCTGCAATAGATCTCAGGGTCGACCTCTCGTCTTGAGGAGGGAGTTTATTGCCCAGCTTCAAGTCCTGAGCATAGGTGCTTTGTGTTTTCTTTCCTACTTTTTATTTGTTTTTCTGTAAAATTGATTTCTCGTTTTGGGGAGGGAATTTATTACCCTGCTCCAAGTCCTGAGCATATCATGCCATTTTTTTTCTGCTTTGTTCTGTTTTTCTTTCTCTCATTAAAAATTAATCCCTCGTCTTGGGGAAGGTATTTTGTAACCCTACCCTAAGTCCTGGGCATAGTGTCCAATTTTCTGCTTCTATTTCTGGTTTTTTTCTTTTAGGGGCCAACTTCTCATCTCAGGGAGGGTATGTGACTACTCTACTTTAGGTCTTGAACTTTGATTTTTTTTCTTTTTCTATTTGAATCTCTTCTCTCGTCCCGGGGAGGAAGTTATCTGTCCTACTCCGGGTCCTGAGCAATTGATGATTCCTTTTAATGAACACTCTTCACAATTTGTATGAACAAGGATTTGAATAAGAGGGGCAGAGGAAGCCCCCCAAAGAAAGGGAAGGATTTGGGAAGGAAGAAATAAATTCAGGAGATTATTGAAAAATATAGATCTGAGTCATCGTCCTGTGATGCTTTTAGGGTTAGAATCCAGACAAAGTCTGAAGGGAAGTATGTAGAGAAACCAATGCCATCCATGGTACCAGAGGGTGTTCTTTCTACGACAGAAAATTTAACCAACAAGGTATCAGTGGAGGAGGCATCCTTATCAGCAACAGAAGGGGAAGAAGTGGCAAGTAGGGGATTAGAAGAAATGAGTAGTTCTAATCGGGAAGAAGAACCTAAAAAAGGGTTTTCATCCCCAAGAGACCAAGGTAGCGCTGTAAAAATTCCTATTACTGAACCAAACGATTCTGATCTGGTAAAGGAATTTTTGGAAGATTTTGAGTCACCAAGGGACCAGGGGAGCGTGATGCAATCTTCTATGGTTGAATCACTCCACATACCAGCTGTGGAACCAGTCGAAATTCCAAGTGGGTATTGGAGGGTATTTATGGCACTGTAAGTTCCTCTATTGATTTTCCCATTGGAAACATCACAGGTGATGCACCAATGAGACCCATCCCTTTAATAGCCCTGCCTAGTTTTCATGGGTTCTCTTCTGAAGACCTTGATACATTCATTTTTGAGTTTGATATTGTTTGCCACAGATATGACTATATTTCTGATGCCCAAAAAATGAAGATATTCCCTGCTACCCTACATGGGACAACCCTGAGATGGTTTATGGGTCTAGGAGGGAGTACGATTACCTCATGGGAAGGAATGAAAGAAGCTTTCTTGGAGAAGTACCAAGATTATTGTAAGTCCTGTGACATTAAGGAAGAAATCTTTAAATTTTCACAGAAAGAGAATGAAAATATGGAGGACTGTGTAGAATGATTTAAATACATACTGCAGAGGTTTGGACATAGTGACCTGGACAAGGAAATTCTGAAGATCATTCTTCTTCGAGAACTTAAGGAAGACTCTCTGCAACTTCTGAATATAGTAGGAAAAGGGGATACCTCGAAAGAAAACTTCGAAACTATCTGTGATTACTGTATCAAGTGTTCACGGGGAGTTGCAAGAAGTGGGCAAGGGGTTCGATCATCGAAGACTTCCGGTGGAAGGGTCACCAAAGCAAAGATTGGAAATCTATTGGACAATCTAAGGACCGATATTTTTAAGCACACTTTCAGCTCAGATGGACAAAATAGAAGTAGATGGAGTTGGAAAAAACCATGGCCATATTATGCCCACAGTGTAGAAAGAAGCACCCTTTTAAGGAATGCCCGCTAAACACGGTGGAAGCCTGTACGATCCATGAAAAAACTCACACGACCAGTTCGTGTCCTTCCTTGCCTGAGTTGAAAGCAGTTTTCCAAGGAGAAAGTGAAGAAAACGTGGTAGACCAGTTGTACTTCATGGGGCAGAAGAAGCTATGGCAACCTTGACCACCGGCTATGAATCCAGGTATGTTTCAGGACCCATCCCAGTACTTTAACAATTTTAATATGGGTCCCCAATCTGCACTATTTTTAGCCATATGGTCTCAATATTAGTTTCCCCCTTGGCAAAAATGGGTTCCTCAAGCCGGTCCAAATCCTTCTTGGAATTAGACCTGGCAAGGACCCTCTCCTACTGGACAGTTTCCTCAGCCTATGCCTCAACAAAAATTTCAGTTACCTTCCAATGTACCCCCAGGGAACGCAACCATTAGACCCCAACTCCCTATCCAGCCTAACCCGAATTCGAACAATAAAGGGGTCCAACAAACAGACACTCTGAACCTTCCATCCTATAGCATTTCTACCGTGGGGCTTAATGAAATAAATCTACGGTATGGCTGGGTAGTAAATGCACCTACTTCACCCATTATTACAGAAAAATTTGGCAATGAAGACACAGAACCAGAACAAAGAATAGCGAGGGAGAATTTAGATCAAAACGTAATAAATCAGAAACCTCCCCAAGCTGTTCCTAATCAAGGTCATTTAACTTCTTCTCCATACCCTGAAAGATTGACCTTGAGTAAGCCAAATCCTCAAGCAAAATTTGACTTCCTATGGGAACTACAGAATCTCTATGTTAAAATACCCTTGGTACAATCTATGAGGGATGTACCTATATACACAAAAACTCTAAAAGAATACTGCTCATAGAAACCTGGGAGGAAACCTAATGATCCACTAACAATTCATGTAGTGGGCAGACTATCCGATATCATGTTAGGAAAAATCATGCCTGTAAAATATGAAGACCCTAGGAACCCGATTCTAACAGTGCAAATTAATGGGGTGGAAATATAAAACGTACTAGTGGATCTGGGAGTGGCCATTAACATTATTACTGTTGAAACAATGAACACATTAGGACTTGCAAACATTAAACCAACCCCTACTATCCTGGAACTTGCAGACAGATCCACAATTAAACCAGTGGGGAAATTAGAGGATGTGATCATTTCAGTAGACTGATGGAATTACCCTATGAATCTCCTTATATTGCAGACCCGATCTTCAGTAGGTGGTCACCCACTGATCCTAGGAAGACCTTGGCTTGTAACTGCAGATGCTTACATAGGGTGCCGATCTAGGCACATGATCATATCAAATGGGATAGTTACAAAGAATCTCAAGCTTTATCCTCCTGCAGAACCAAGCCCATTTGAAAAATCATTACCCAGTAAGAAACCTCTACCTGTGGAAGAGTCGGAGCCTGAAAACGAAGATGTTAGACCAATTCTCACTATTGGGCATGCTCTTCAATTTAAAACAGAAACTAAAGATGATGCCATTAATTATTTCATTAATGATTCCAGTTCTGTTTCTGACTCAACTCGACATATTCTAGAATTTTCTATGAGATGTGAGACAGAGGACAACATTGAATCAGAAGAAGACATTAAGGACATTCCTATAACCTCATTCCACGATAGTACTCCAATCGAGATTGAACCAGGGAAAACACTCAATATAAACCAAAACCTGTCCAAATCTCGGACAAAACAAATTTTTAAGGTCCTTCAAGATCATTAGGAAGCTTTTGCCTGGGATTATACTGACATGAAGGGTATCCCTGCCAGCCTATGCACTCATTATATTTATATTAAGGAATATTTCTGCCTTGTAAGACAACCTCAATGGAGGATGAATCCCGCTCTGAAAAACATTGTCAAAGAAGAATTACAAAAATTGTTGGATGTAGGATTCATTTACCCCATCTCAGATAGCCAATGGGTATCCTTGCTAGTTATTTTTTCCAAAAACAATGGTAATTGGCGGATCTATGTAGATTACAGGGAATTAAATAAGGCAACACAAAAATACCATTTTCCTTTGCCATTTATTGACCAAGTCTTGGACACCTTGGCTGGGAAGAAGTTCTTTTCCTTTCTAGATAGATTCAATGGATATAATCAGATCCAGATAGCCCCGGAAGACCAGGATAAAAAAAATTTTACATGCCCTTGGGTAACCTTTTCATACAGGGTCCTCCCACTTGGCCTATGTAATGCTCCTGCCACCTTCTAGAGGGAAATATTGGAAATATTTTTTGATTTGGTTGATCATAGCGTTGAAATATATATGGATGATTTTACTCCATATGGAAACTAATTTGAGGAATGATTAGCAAATTTAGAGAAAGTACTCAAAAGATGTAAGAAAACCCATGTATCTCTGAGTACAATCAAATTCCATATGATGAGGGAAGAATGAGTAGTATTGGGACATTTTCTCTTAGTTTCTGGAATTCAAGTTGATCCGGCTAAAGTAGAGGTAATATTACACTTCCTAGTACCCAAAACACCCACATAGGTATGTAGCTTTATTGGTTGTGCTGGTTATTATAGGTGCTTTATAGAAATTTTTTCTAAAATTGCACATCCACCGTTTCAATTGCTAACAAAATATGCAGAATTCTTATGGGCTGAAGATTGTGAGACAACTTTCACGAAAATTAAGGGGTTGGTGTGCACGGCTCAAATCCTTCGAGGACCTAATTGGGCATTACCATTTCACATACGTACTGATGCTTCTCAGACAACATTAGGAGATGTTTTAGGACAACAGGTAGACAAAACACTGTATGCAATCTACTATGTCAGCAATAATTTAATTCCTGCTGAACTAAACTATACGGTGATAGAAAAAGAATTATTAGCTGTCATTTACATTGTCAATAAGTTCTAGCACTACATCATTGGGTATTCCATTGTTATCCATACTGATCACGTAACAATCAGGTATTTGATGAATAAACCTATTACTCTTGTCCGTATTACGAGATGGTTAATATTGATTCAAGAATTTGATATTACAATAGTAGATAAGCCAGGAAAAGATAATGTAGTAGCTGATTTCCTATTTAGAATGGATAACAATGATGAATGCACACCTGTAGAAGATAGTTTTCCTGATGAACATATTTTTGCAGTTTCTAGTAAACCTCCATGGTATGCAGATATTGCTAACTATTTGGCTACAGGGAAAGTGCCTCCTTATTTTTTATACAAGGAACAATGGAATATTATTCATCATAGTGCTCGATATTCTTGGATGGTAGGGTACCTTTTTCATACAGGAGCAGATAAGAAGATCTGGCGCTATGTGTCTAAGGATGATATTTATGAGGTATTGAAAGCTACCCATGATGGCCCTTGTGGAGGGAATTTTGCAGATAAAAGAATAGGCCATAAGGTGCTACAAATGGGATATTACTGGCCTTCCATTTTTCATGATGCTCAGAATTATGTTAGGAGGTGTGATAGTTGCCAACGTATGGGGCAGCCCGATCGAGCTGATGAAATGCCTTTGTAGGCATAGGTAGTCCTCGAGCCTTTTGAGAAGTGGGCTATTGACTTCATTGGACCCTTTAACCCACCCTCCCAATAGAAAGTCCACATCTTGGTCTGTACTGATTACATGACTAAGTGGGTGGAAGCCAAAGCTGTTGCGAAAGCAACAGAGCAGGTGGTCTCAGATTTTCTATTTGAAGAAATTTTTGCTCATTACGATACTCCAAGAGAGATTGTTTCAGATGGAGGGGCACAATTCACATCACACAAGATAGCAAAGCTCATGCAGAAATATGGGGTCAAGCACAGAGTGACATCTTCATACCACCCCCAGGTGAATGGACAAGTAGAAAGCACAAACAAGACATTGAAAAACATCTTGACAAAAACTGTGGCTTACCATCGTCGCAATTGGGCTCAGAAGCTGCCAGAAGCTCTCTGGGCGTACAAAAAAACATGGTGAAATCCAATCGGGTTTTCGCCATTCAAGATGTTTTATGGGAAATCCCCATTGTGTCTAATAGAATTTGAAATCAGTATGCTTAGAACAACTCTTGAAGTTGGTTTGGATCTGTCAGATGCCCAGAAACACCGACTGGCCCAGCTTAATGAATTAGATGAAATCCGTTCAATGGCTTTTCAGAGAAACACTGCTATTCAACAGCAGAGAATGAAATGGCATTATAAGTTTATTAAAAATTAGGTGTTTCAAAGTGGAGATTGGGCACTACTTTATGACTCCTGCTTTCAGGATTTTAAAGGAAAGCTTTGCACTCGTTTGATGGGACCTTACGAGGTGGACACTATATTTGATAATGGAACAGTCAGGCTAGTCACAATTGATGATAAACATGCTTCATTTATAGTCAATGGATATTGCCTGAGATTGTACCACCGCCCAACCTCTAAGGATGCATTTATTAAACACCTCTCTGAGAAATCTGGTTTGGAGGTCATCAGCACAGAGAATTCTCCCTCTGCACACGTGCTTCATTTATAGTTAATGGACATCGCCTGAGATTGTACCACCGCCCAACCTCTAAGGATGCATTTGTTAAACACCTCTCTGAGAAATCTGGTTTGAAGGTCATCAACGCAAATAATTCTTCCTCTGCACCCTTCCTGTAAAAAAATAAAAAATAAAAATAAAAAATAAAAATAAATTAATTAATAAAGAATAAAGGATTATGTTTTATTTTGTTGTCTTTTTGTAGGAGTTACTATTAAGGAGTAAAAATCAAAGAAAAATTTCCTAAAACATCAGTTGCTGCTACTCATGGTGCTATTACTCAGTCGCTGCTACTCATGGTGTTGTTACTCGCACTGCTGTTACTCCAGATGATGTTACATTGGATGCTGTTACTCTGCTGTTGTTACACCGATGCTGTTACTCCACTGCTGTTACACCGATGCTATTACACTGGATGTTGTTACACTGGATGTTGTTATCCGCTGCTGTTACACCGATGCTGTTACTCCGGTGCTGTTACACCGATGTTGTTACACCGGTGCTATTACACCGATGCTATTACACCGATGTTGTTACACCGATGCTCTTACACCAATACTGTTACTCCAATGCTATTACACGAATGATGGTACTCAGATGCTGTTACTCCATCTACATCATTACTGTGCCATCATCTTACTAACCATCACATCGTCCAGGTAGGCTGTCAGGTATGCCTCCATGTGAATTTTACTGATTTAATTAAATATCCCATGTAAAGATTTTAATGCTGCGGACGACAAAAATTTAAGTTGGGGGGGGGGGGGGTGCCGTCATGTCAAGGACGGCGTAATAATTACCTCATAAATCAAGTATGCAAATTCGCTCATGGTACACCTTACGATTCCCATCAATATGTGGTATCATCATTTAATACGTATTGGGATCCGTAAGATGTCTCATCCACCCTATACAAACAATTATTATTTCTATTCACCACACTTACCATATCCTTTCCTGATTTTTTCTTGGTTTTTAAGAGTTAATGACTGTATTTACCGTTACTAACCTTTACATTTTCACCATGTTGTTTCTTTGAATTTGGTACCCACCACCTTGCCCAACGGTCTGCTGTTACAGGAAGTGCTGCTACAAGTATCCACAATATGGGTGGGTTGGCTATGCGGCATGAACCTAAAAGCACAACTTTGGTCCGCAACAATCCATATGTTTGGCAAGTCTTTGTCGATGTAGGGTGGGATACCTACTTTGATACATTGCAGGGGTTTGATGGAGGAATCACAATGGAATTCGCACTCAATTTAGAGGAGAATTATTCGTGGGTTAGAGGTCTGGAAGTTCTTGTCAAAAAATAGGTAATTGCAGAGGTCAGTGGGTTGAGACAGCAGGGGCAACAATGGTTTGCTAAAAAAATTTCTCTCCCAGAATTTCCCAAATTGTTCTTACAGGCAGGAGAGAGTGTTGTGCAAATGGGCAGAGGGTACGAGCACAGAACCGTGCCGTATCTTTGGAATGAAGTTGCAAGTTTCATAATAAAATACATTACCTGCGAGGGTTGGGCCTCAACTCTGTTCAAGTATCACTTTAAAATTCTAACGCACCTCTGATTTCCATAGGATCAGGTGCATGCCTTGAACATGCCCTTCTTCCTCTTGAAATAGTTGCAACATATGGCACATGCTGCTTTCCGTTTGCGCCGAATGCCGGCAGTGCTTTCCAATCATGGTTTGGTGTGATTATTGGTCATGCATGCAATAAACAGGCTTCGGGTCTCCTGCGCGGAACTCTGTGGGTCCTTAGAAGAAGAGGTGGCAGCCATTATTGCCGCCAGAGAAGAAGAACCAGTCTCTTTGGCTGGTTTGGTGGAAGCAGAACATTCAGAGGGAATGGACCAAGAGCAACCCGAGGAGATGGAAATGGAAGTTGATCAAGAGGAACCCAAGGAAGAAGAGATGATGACTGATCAGGAGGAACCTGAAGAGATGAGAATGGAGGAGGTAATTGGCGGCACACCCGAGGCTGTCACACAAGAATCAACCTTGCTTGAAAAGCCCACAGAAGAAGAAACGAGAATGGAGGAGGTCATTGGCGACATAGCCAAGGATGTCACACAAGAACCAACCTCGCTTGAAGAGCCCACAAAGGAAGGAATTATGAACATCGTGAAGGAAGTCGATACTGTTGTACAATCATTGAATTTTTTCAATGAAGGACAAGGGAGTGAAATTGCGGACAGAGAAATCGCAAGTGATGCTGTTTTGCAAGAAACAACATCACCTGCTCAAACAGATATGGATGTTGATACAAGTAGGGGTGTTACACAAGAACCACCCCCAATTCAGCTAAGACAGGAGGAGTTAACCTGCGAAATCAATGCTATTCCTCAAGAACTGGTACCAAATGTGGAAAAAGAGGCAATTCATGAGGAACATGAAGGTATAGAAGAAATAAACGAGGAGGTTGACACTGTCCCACAAGAACCAGAATCGACACTAGAAGAAGAAATGGTGAACAAAGAGTGAGAGGATAGAAGGTAAACAAGCTGTGGGATAGATGCTACTCCACAAGAACCAACATCGACCCCGGTTAAGATAATAACAAGTGAAGTTCCGGTTCAAGCCGGAATTGAGAGTGAGAATTCTGTTCCTCGCTCTCCGTTCAAGTCCACGATGACTAGAGGGGAGAGGGGATTCCGCTCGCCCAAATGACTAACAAAGGAAGTAGTTGTTCCCCCAATGCTTAAATTTGTTGACACGGCCAAGATTGGCCCAACCACTACTGAACCATAATATTTAGAGGTTCGCAAAGAAGACAGAGTTCCTGTGGAAACACTAGAACACAGAGTGGTCAATGAAATTGTTGACCAGATGGTAGAAGTTCCCGGAGGGAACATAGAGGAAGAAACCTTTGGAGATAGGGAGCCCGGCTAGAAGGGTTTGGCAAGAGAATCTGTCGAGAATGCCGACGGTATTCCGCTGCCTCCTGAGCCTATCATAGGCCTAGAAAATGAGTTTATTGTTAAATAGGAACGGGTTGAACAATGCGAGAAAATAAGGTTTCCTCTCAAGAAGAAGTATTAGCTGCAATTCAGTGAAACCATGAGACTAAAAAGGGAGGTTCGGGATTTGAAAAAGCAAGTTTCTCGGCTTAAAAGGAAAGTAAAAATATACAAATGGAGGGCAATAAAGCTGAAAATCGAGGTCTCCACTGCAGCTACCCATACTGGCCCGATTAAAGAGTTGTTTGAAGGTCGAGAATTTGTACTGGCCGCTGAGATTCAGAAGTGGCAGTCTGTTGCGAGCGGCCATAAAAAGGAATTAACTAAGGTTTGATAACAGGTCGCTAGAGTCATCACAGGGTATATGGATCAGTTATACAAGGCGCGGTTGAAGCAGGCCAAACAGAAGGCCATAATAGAGGAATTGGAAGAACAAGTGTAGTTGCTGAAGACAGATAAGGAGAAGATGTTCTCCCTGGCACAACAGGTAATGGTGAAGGAAAAATTTCTTTTGTTTTCTTTTGAAAGTATATATAAGGAGATTTGGAACGAAATCGAGGACCCCATTCCGTATTTTAAAAACTCATGATATCATAGGACAACACTTAATGTGCGATCTCTACATGCATGGGTATTACTTAAGGCATGATTAGTCCTTTAACCACATTCCATTCGTGGGGGACATCCATTTAAGAGATTTCACCTCTTATACCATCAATTAGATTAAGTGGGGGAAGACCTGGGCCACATTTGAGGAAAACCAAGCTGGGAGGCCATTAATGATGAGGAAAGAGCATGGCTAGTCCTCAACCATTTATAATAAGAATTATACATTTTTATAGATTGAGGGCCGTAGAGAACACATGTTAGCAACCCAGAAATGGTGTGCTAACTTATGTGTCGACCAGATTATGATGTTTCGTAAAGAAGTGTTGGACAGTTGCCAGAAAAGGTGGATGTTGTCATCTTCAGCCGTCAGAGAACGAGAACCATTTGGGGCACCTAACTTTGCGTGGGCTTTAGAGAGAATGCCAAGTTTGTGGCATGCATTCATACCTGTGGGGTCAGATGGATAGGATTTCAATTTCAATTTCCCCTTATCTGGTTGCCAGCTGAGCAATATACTCCTACATACAACCTTCATCCAGACTGGTGGAAGGATGTTGTTTTGATAGAGGGATATAAACCACCAGGGACATAAATGGCTGAAGAGTATGACCTTACATAGCTTCATGCCGATCATAGTCGGTCCAACTCGGATCTGAGGAGACGACAGGCTGCATGAGGACATGCAGATAGACCAGTTGGGGGGAGATGTTGAGTATCGGATTTGTATACCTTCCTCTCCCATTTTACCTTATTTTTCTATCTCTTTCTACCATTATTATTCTTAAACGCATGATGTAAAACCCTTTTACCTATCTTTCATGGGATATTTGATTAATGAAGTATTTGTCATGGAGGTTTTACATTTTTACATATTAACTCCGATATTTCTTCAGATTTGGTTAAAACAGGAGCATTGCGGCCGTGAGTCGAGGAACAACTCATCATCTTCAACATTTTCCTTATTTGGTTTTACAGTGTAATAGAATTGTTTATATCAACGCCATTTCAGGCCTTTTCATGGTTTCTTGCTGGGAAAATAGGTTGCTATTGTAACAAGATGTATTTTTGTAATTATGGAGTTACTGAGAAGAATCAAGGGTTTCAGGACAATTGTATAAAGAGGCCTGCGGGCTGTGAATCGAGGTTAAGCCCTTTGACATACAGATCTTGTAATGAATCTATTCTATTACTATTTGAATGCACAATAGCTTGTTGTTTCTCCTGTAATTCGTGAGTTTACCGCAGCCTGATCAGAGAGTTGGGCCCACTCTTTTGATCAAGTGCTGCATTTTCTTTTCTTCTTGCAGTATTGTGTTTTAGCATGATTTCTTTACTACTGTTGCAGTTTATGTTAATTGTTGTGGATTCACTTTAATTTTTGCACTTCATTTCATTGCTGTTACAATATTCTGCATGTTATAGATTAAACCTGTGATCTACAACAGATCATGTGCTTGTATCTGCATATACTTTGTCGTTAGTCTTGAAATAACTAACGCCCTCAGGTTGATAATTTATGTGGAGAAAAGGGTTGAATTTTTTTCATATCCGGACACCAACAGTTGGGACAAGAGATAAATAAGTGTGTAGAAATATCATCATATGACTTGAATAAAGGATAGATGTTTGGGTGATTCATAAACTATCATGGATATTTCTCATGAAAAAAATGTGTTGTTGTTCCAATCCCACTAGATATTTCTAATTAGAATGCATGGGAAACCTTTATAATAATATTCCATGATGTTGTGTAACTAAGTTTTGAAATTTTCTTCCAAGCTTAGATAGGACCACGAGCTTGTCATGTTCAAATTTTCAAGGGTTGTGGTGATGACCTGCACTGTGTTGGGAAAAGAGATAAATAAGTGTGAAGAAATACCATCATATGACTTGCATAAAGGATAGATGTTGGGGCGATTCATAAAATATCATGGATATTTATCGCAAAAAAAATGTGTTGTTGTTCCAATTCCACGAGATATTTTTGATTATAATGCATGGGAAACCTTTATAACAATATTCCATGATGTTGTGTAACTAAGTTTTGAAATTTTCTTCCAAGCTTAGATAGGACCACGAGCCTATCATGTTCAAATTTTCAAGGGTGTTGGTGATGACCTGCACTGTGTTGAGACAAGAGATAAATAAATGTGAAGAAATATCACCATATGACTTGCATAAAGAATAGATGTTGCGGTGATTCTTAAATATCATGGATATTTCTCGTGAAAAAAATGTTTGTTGTTCCAATCCCCCCAGATATTGCTGATTATAATTCATGGGAAACCTTTATAATAATCTTCCATGATGTTGTGTAACTAAGTTTTAAAATTTTCTTCCAAGCTTAGATGGGACCACGATCCTATCATGTTCAAATTTTCAAGGGTGGTGGTGATGACCTGCATCATGTTGGGACAAGAGATAAATAAGTGTGAAGAAATATCATCATATGACTTGCATAAAGGATAGATGTTGGGGTGATTCGTAAAATATCATGGATATTTCTCGTGAACAAAATGTGTTGTTGTTCCAATCCCACTAGATATTGCTGATTAGAATGCATGGGAAACCTTTATAATAATATTCCATTATGTTTTGTAACTAATTTTTGAAATTTTCTTCCAAGCTTAGATAGGACCACGAGCCTATCATGTTCAATTTTGCAAGGGTGGTGATGATGACCTACACTGTGTGGGGACAACTAGAGATAAATAAGTGTGAAGAAATATCATCATATGACTTGCATAAAGGATATATGTTGGGGTGATTCATAAAATATCATGGGTATTCCACTAGAGTTCATCATAATAGACAAGATAAAACTATATTTAAAAATGAATGAATAAGAGTTTATGACCATAAGTGTCAGTGAGTTTTGGGTGTGGTAAGGAGGGAGTGACGTCAAGGTATGCTAGGCAATGTTAATCTATGCTAGAGGCCAGGGAAACATGCCAATATGTGCTAGGTAGCAAGGTGTGCCAATGCATGCCAGGCCGAAGTGTTTGGGAGTGCCAAGGAAAAGCAAGGGAGCATTAGTCTCAAATGCATGGAAATGAATGAATAAGAGTGTGTGACAGGGAGTATCAATGAGTTATAGGTGTGCTAAGGAGGGAGTGAAAAGGTATGCTGGGTAGTGCTAAGGAAAGCTGATTAGAATGCATGGGAACCCTTTATAATAATCTTCCATCATGTTGTGTAACTAAGTGTTGAAATTTTCTTCCAAGCTTAGATAGGACCACGAGCCTATCATGTTCAATTTTGCAAGGGTGGTGGTGATGACCTACACCATGTTGGGACAACTAGAGATAAATAAGTGTGAATAAATATCATCATATGAATTGCATAAAAGCTAGATGCTGGGGTGATTCATAAACTATCATGGATATTCCACTAGAGAGTTCATCATAACATACGAGATAAAACTATATTTAAAAATGAATGAATAAGAGTTTGTGACAAGAAGTGTCAGTGATTTTCGGGTGTGTTAAGGAGGGAGTGACGTCAAGGTATGCTAGGGAGTGTTAAGGCATGCTAGAGGCTAGGGAAACATGCCAAGATTTTCTAGGTGGCAAGGTGTGCCAATGCCTGCCAGATCGGAGTGTTTGGGAGTGCCAAGGAAAAGCAAGGGAGCACTAGTCTCAAATGCATGGAAATGAATGAATAAGAGTGTGTGACAGGGAGTATCAATGAGTTATAGGTGTGCTAAGGAGGGAGTGAAAAGGTATGATAGGTAGTGCTAAGGAATGCTAGAGTGCCAGAGTGACATGCTAGGATGTTCCAAGTGCCAGGGTGTGTCAATGAATGCTAGGGAGTGCCATGGAAACAAAAGGGAGAACTAGTTCAAAATGCATGGAAATGAATGAATAAGAGTGTGTGATAGGGAGTGTTAGTGAGTTTCAGGTGTGATAAGGAGGGAGTAGAAAGGTTATATGCTAGGAAATTCCAAGGCATGCTAGAGTGCTAGGACATGTCAGGGAATGTTAGTGTGTGCTAGGGAGTGCCAAAGCATGCCAAGGAATGCAAGGGATGCTAACACGTACTAGATAATTCCAAGGCATTCCAAGACGTGCCAAGTGATATGGGATGTTAAGATGTAAACTATGTTTCTTAGTTGTTTTACTGCCACAGTTGGATGTGAGCCTTGTCTTGGTAACTTGTTAAGTTGGATGAGTTGAGATTGGACATGAGTATCATAAGATGAGCTATAGGTAGTTCTTAGGTGAAAAAGGCATATGTTCAATTTCCACGACACATGAGAACTTGGGTTTTGTCTTAGAATATTTGATGCAAACACACTTAAGTGCCACAACACGTCTACTTTAATTCACAAAGAAATCTAACAAATCAAGGAATCAACTAGCGCACATGATAATTTTACCTTTTCAAACCCTTCTTCATTATATTACAAAATACAATACAATAGGCTAGAGCTTATGTACCATGGATCGTGACCCTTTGCAATCACACTAATACAAACCATCTTCTAAATCCACACATACTGAATCTACAAATCATCTTCCAGATCTGCGGTCTATATTAAAGAAATAAACCTCGCTCTAAGGGTCACAACCACTCCTATTCGACAAAATTTTTTCACAGTATTAAGGGCATACCTTATGAACTAAACATGCTAGGAAACTATCCTAACTAGGGCACTATATTTGTGTACTTATAATTGTTGTATAACAAGCCCTATCCACCCATTGAAAAAACCATGACTCTTGCCTCCATAAGAGACTCGACCTAGCTCATATGGATCCATAGATTCTTGGCATTTATTTGACTGAATCTTGACATGAACTTCAGATCTCAATGTGGACCCTCAAACTAGGGTTACCTCAGTAAATATTATGCCTACATCTACTTCTATTATGGCTCTAAATTACAGTGCAAGCCCTCCTCCATTTATGTTGGTCTTTATCACAGACCTTGCGGCCTACTAACCACCACAAGACAAGATCGTATCAACCCTCTCTTCTATTTCTTGAAGAAAATTTAACTAATGGGAGTCAATATGATCTTGTAATGTAATAAAACAAGATATTGAATCCTTCCTACAATTTACGGAAACAAAACAAGATCGTACAATCACATATAAGCAAGAGAAAGAAATTATCAATCACACAACACAAGATGTATCTGGGGAAAGAAACTGCTCAAAACCCCTCTATCTTTATTGTGTATTAAGTCAAGGAATCATGAAACAAGACAATGCTTAATCTCTCGTGAGATTCTCTAGCACTCTGTCGATTGTCTCCTACTGATCTAGGAAAAATTGGTCTAGTACTTAGCCAATTCTCAACCTTACTTCAACCTGCCTTTCTCACGCAATTCCTAGGGAATTAGCTCCCTATTAATTAAGAAAATAAACCTTCCTTGATTGCGCAATCCATCATGGCATCCCAATGACTTTATAATTTCACATGGGAAATTTTGTATAAATACAACTGAGAGTTATGTTCCCTTTAACCTCTGTCTCAACTGGGTCTTCCTCAGAACTGACATGAATTCAACTATTAATAGTGAATTATCAATTACCTGATTGATCACTCATTGTGAATTAAATATAATTTAATTTAGTGGACCTCTCTCTAGCTCATCACTCAGTTAGAATTAGTTAAACTGGTTTTAACTCAATCAATTGAGTTAATTAATTCACACCTACACCCCATTAATGCATCAACTACAACTGGACCCCCAAAATATTATAATCCCTCTACATGCCTCATATTATACCCTTATGATACGGACATATGAAGGAACACAATAAAATATAGAAATAGACATAAAAATAGAGATGCAGGAGGAATAACACTTCATTTCATTAATATCAAATATCGAAAAATGATTACAGACAGAATGAAAAACAAACTAGATCGGGTGATGGTAGCTTATCTCTGAGAAGAGATGTGGTGGCTACAGGTATTTGAATTGTGTTACAATAAGTCTCAAGGGCCTTTTTATTATTGAAAAATAAGAGAAAACCCTAACCCGAGGAGATGTAACACCAAGATTTTATGGACCCCATTGGGGGTAGTTGGGAAACCAACTTTCCCGAGTCATAACTTTGATCATATGATCTCCGTTTGACACACATGATACCTCGTTAGAAAGATATCTTTGAGGACTACAACTTCTAATTCAATTTCTATGCAATCGCTAAACCTTTCATGCCTAAAAAATGTCGTTTGGGGCCTCAAAACTGATAAAAATAGTAAGTTGTGCTATAATTAAGGAACCTAGAAAAATGAAAGAGACAATGGTGAGGGCCCAAGTGGAATAGGCGAGTGGCCACCAATATCCACCTCGATCACCTCAACTCTAATATCTTGACCTAACTCAGTCATCATGACTTAGTTAATTGACCCAAGTTGTTATGAGATGAAATTACAATTTATTGTCCAATTTATTAAAGGAAAAATAAATTAGACGCCTCTCATTCCTCACTCTTGGTACATCAAAATTCCTCACTAGTTGATTCGGGTACATTTCTGCTACCCTTTTAACCAATACCTTTTGCTTCGTTTGATGTGTTAGAATTGCATTTTATTAAAAAATTAATGAATAGATGCAGATATAATCAAGAGGAACACATGCCAATCATCACACAAAAAAATGCAAGGCGTTTAATAACAAAGTTTTTCCTGTGTGGACTACGTATCTGGGCCTCGAGTTCGTCTAGTGTGGCCTACATCTGAGACTCATCAAAAACCTCTTATCAGCATGACAACTTCACACATGATGACAAAGTGTATCCCGCCATCAAGGCAATAAAGTGATCTGACAACATAAATCACCATCTATGATAAATACATACCACATCAAATAGACATAAATATTCCACATAATACATCAGGCAGGAATCGAAAAAACCAAGTAAACATAAAAATTCTGCATCATACATCAAGCAGGAATCGACACGACATGAAACATTCTACAACAATAATCAATGAAGTACATGGAAACAACACTTCATATACCTCAACTTTGATTCTGGCTGAAGAATAGGCTGCTCAGTCGCTGGATTTGAATGCACCATCGAAGTCATGGTGTTGAATGGCATGAAATCGACTGTTTACATGCTGAAATCCGACACTGTCATCCCATTATGGAAAATGGCTAAAAAATCGAGACCTTTGTTGCAGAAACTGACATCGCCACCACATTCGTGTCGCTGAGAGGTGTAAAATCCATATAATTTTTTTCCAATTTGGACACTGGGAAAATTTGGCCCCTTTGGAAATGAGGCTCAATCATGGTTCCATAGCCTCTGCATCTGGCTCATGGTTCCACCTACATGAAAATAAAATATTAAAAAAAACCTTGAAATGTGTGCCACTCCTCAGGTCTCCTCCTTCGTACTTGGTATGCCCTAGTGCATTTGCGAGAATGGGGTTTTAAATAACATTGATGGCGGATTCTACGAGGTTGAGCCTGTTGGGCTGTTGGTATCCACTCAAATTAGTTGGGCAGAGGTTGGAAGGTCGAACCCCCCCGCCCACATTTTAACTTGGCACGTTGTGATTTTTGGGGTGTGATTATGGTTGGATGATTTGTTGTAATATATATTTAATAATAAATGGGCACATATAATTGCTTGGCATTAGTTTTAAGTTGGCGTAGTTTGAAATATTAAATATGGTTCCCCGTTGTATGTTGTTTTGGGTTGGAGTCGTGGTTCCGCCAGTGGACCGGCCAGCTATTAAGTCAGGCGAGTTCGATACCCGCCGGAACCGTTGGTTAACAATTTACAGGTTGCGGCACATTTTTGTTATGTCGACACACACACACATATATATATATATATATATATATATATATATATATATATATATATATATATATATATATATATATATATATATATATGTATATATATATATATGCGTCATTTGCATTATGCGGTGGGGTTCCGACGGGAGTGGCAGCGCTGACAGCTTGCCCCCAAATATTAATACTTTTTTTTAAGTATTTGTGATATTGTCATGCGGTGGGGTGGCGGGTGTGGTGGCTCGCCACCCCCATATTTTTTATATTTTTTTTATATATTTTTTTCAATATAATTGTCGTTTTTAATTTTAATGAAAATAAGGGTTATTGGGCATTTTAACGAGGCCACAATTTGGCCCTTTTTTAGGAGCTGGGTTTCTTGACGCTTGACGGTGAATTTGTGGGACAGTTAAACCTGGCCCTTGCCCAACTTTGACGAAAAATTTGACTCGCTCTAACTTATCCATACGGGCATGGATTGGAGATCTGTTTGCACTGTTGGAATCAGGGCGATGAGTACTTCAATTCGAGCCTAGTTTGAGAGAAATATGAACACTTTGAATTTTGACCTATCATCAACCCTCTTAGTTTTGTGGGTGTCTAAAGCCACGTGGATCACCAGTGTGGGTGCACTTTTTTGTCCTTTCTGGTTTCCAATTTCACTGTTTCTTGTTGCAAATTTCAACACACCCTCTTAACAAGAAAGGAATTCAATCTATCCTGATCTGATACCTTTGGAATTATGCATGCAACACTTATCCAGTGTTGTTTGCACCTGCAAATCTTGAAACTGAATAGCCTCCGAACAACGAAATCAGTATAATGAAATTTTCATCAGAGTCTTCTAACTGCTGCTAGCTACTGCACCTGTCTACTGGAATCTTTGCGTTGTTGTTGAAATCTACATCCGTGCCCTTTGAATTGTTTCCAAATCTAATCTACGCTCCAGTATATGACATCTATCACTTTGATTTATGTCTTCCTGAAATATAATTGCATCAATCTAACCAATCCTTCCCACTACTATTGTACTATGGAATCCTTGTAGGTAGGCTCGATCCATGAGACACACCATCTCAATGGACCCTGCCCAAATTTCTTATCTTTGGATTATGTCTAAACATCACTCCACCTTTCACCTAGAGGTATGGTTGCATGTTCTCCCTTTGCCCTTTCTGGCTCAAAATTTACCCCTCATGGGGGTCTCTGCTTGAGTGGACACTTCCTCTCGGTCTCCTCTCTGATTATCCAATTGTGGCTGCCCCAAAACCTTCTGAGGCTACTTCTAAGGCTACATGTTGAGAGGTAATTTGTACTTCCTCTCAATAACCAAGTCTCTAACCTCTGATTTTCTCCTCAAATATTTGCATGCATATGGTACCTCAAGTGCATATAGGTTCTTGACTTGTGCACATTGTAATTTTCCCGCCATTACAAAAGTTTCTAAAAAAGAGTTGATTTTAAATCGATGATATCTCTCTCATTTGAGCTCCGAATTGATTTTCCATTTGGGTAGTTTTTCGCAAGGAATCCAAATATGCTATTATTTTTTTAAATTTTAAACCAAAATCTTCAGATATTCTCTGCAAACTCTCCTCCCAAAAAATTCCTGCTCTTATACCATGTGGAAAATCTAACCATATTTTAATGTACTAAAACAAGATAATGAATCCTTCCTACAATTTTTGGAAACAAAAGATGGTCGCACAATCACATATAAGTAAGAGAAATAAATTATCAATCGCACAACACAAGATGTACCTGGGGAAAGAAACTGCTCAAAACTGCTCTATCTCTATTGTGTATTAATTCAAATTATCATGAAACAATAAAATTCTTAAACTCTCATGAGATTATCCAGCACTCTGCCAATTATCTCCCATTGATCTAGGCAAACTTGATCTAGTACTTAGCCAATTCTCGGCCTTCTTTCAACCTGCCTTGCTCATGTAATTCCTAGGGATTTAACTCCCTATTAATTATTTAAATCAATCTTCCTTGATTGCGCAATCCATCATGGCATCTCAATGAATTTATAATTGCACATGGGAAATTTTGTATAGATACGACTGATAGTTATGTTCCCTTTAACCTATGTCTCAACTGGGTCTTCCTAGGAACTAACATGCATGCAAATATTTATAGTGAATTATCAGTTATCTGATTGATCACTCATTGTGAATTAAATCAAATTTGATTCATTGGTCGACCTCTCACTAGCTCATCACTTAGTTAGAACTATTTAAACTAATTTTCACTCATTTAATTGAGTTAAGTAATTCACACCTGCACCCAACTAATGCATTAACTGCAACTGGATCCCAAAAATATTAGATTAATCCCTCTACATGCCTCATCTTAGACCCTCAACTCGTATTTCTTGAGATAACTAAGTCGTCATGACTTAGTTAACTGACAGAAGTTGTTATGAGATGAAATTAAAATTTATTGTCCAATTTATTTAAGGGAAAAATAAATTAGATGCCCCACATTCCTCACTCCTGGTGCATAAAAATTCCTCACTAGTGTGGGAGCATATATATATACATATTCCTTTCTGGTTTCCAATTTCAATGTTTCTTGTTGCAAATTTCAACATTTTAGAATTTGATGCGGCCTTCACACAAAGACACCATTGAAATCACATGCCCAGATTATAATGAGAAACCTCTCTTAAGCTCGATCTTCCATAAGAGAACCAACAATATTCCATCCTACTTCCTAGCTCGAATCGACTATTAAGGTATGCAACATTCTTGTGAACCCTCACATGATGATCTTGCTCTTAGAGGATGATCATGGCCTCCCTTTAGAAACCCTTACTCAACCTTATTACTCGACCTACTTTAGGACTACATCTCTCTTCGCTCCCTTGAACAACTGAGCTCCTTATCACTTGGTGTTATTTCCTTCATCCTAAGGCGTCCTTAAATAGTTTTTCCTAGACCTCTTAGGAACCCTCTAGAACTTACGGGTTTTATCCACTTAGACCTTAGGACATATTAATTTTCCTTTTTAATTTTCTTTTAGATTTTAAACCCCATCTTGGGTCAAAAATACCTTTGCTTGGATTATTTTCCCACAATGCCTTTTGTGACCAAAATCACACAAAACCATCTCACTAGGCTTGTGGATTACCTCCCAAGCTACTTAATTCAACAACATAGTCTAGTTGTAGTAACTGTAACTTGGTCAAGCTCTTGTAGTCAAGTGAGGGCTTGGTTGGGTTCCCAAGTTGCAAATTAAGTAAGGGTAGTTGTGAGGGCATGATAGCTAGGGAGGGTCAAGGCATGCACATTAGGAATGAAAAGGCATGCTAACACATGTCGGACAATTTCAATGAATGCTGAAGAGTGTTAGGGAGTGTTGGGGCATATCAAGGGTTAAATAGGTCAAAATGCATGGAAAGAAACGAATAAGAGTGTGTGAGAGGGAGTGTCAGCGAATTCAAGTGCGCTAAGGACAAAGTGTGTTAAGAAAAGTTCAAAATAGGATTTACAGGAGCCAAGCCTACAGTTGTTATACGAGGCTCAACATAGCAGTTTTAGACAAAGGGATATTACTTTGTGCTAGGCACAACCTGCTAGGATGAAGTGTGTGAAGAAAAGATCAAAATAGGATTTACATGAGGCAAGCCTACAGTTGTTATACGACGCTCAACATAACAGTTTTAGACAAAGGGAGATCACTTTGTTTTCCTTTAGCTATTTTTTTATATGAGATGTGGCACACTTTGGCCACATGCTCATGTTTTAAACTATTATATATATTTGCATATTTTATATTTTTGTGTATAAGTTTTGGGGCACTCGACTTGTGTCTTCTTATATCTTTTGTGCCTTGTGCATCTTGTGGTTCTTCAAACCCTCAATTATTGTTCTACTGTTTATATGAACTGAACATGCATGTGAAATATTTCCTATGTAAGCTATGTTTCTTAGTTGTTTTATGGCCATGGCTAGATCATGTGATCCTTGTCTTGGTAACTAGTTAAGTGGGAACATTTGAGCTTGGACATGAGTGGCATAAGATGATTTTTAGGTATTTATTAGGTGAAAAAGGAACAATCTACTTGTAGTAGGTGCAATTGATCAAGTTGTTGCGGTTGAAGAAAGCCAATATTGTCACATGAACTGCAGTAGCCAAGGAATTGATTGGGTTCCCAAGTCGTGAAAAAATGTAAAGGCTAGCTGTGAGGACATGAGTGCCAAGGCATGCTATGGAATTCTAAGATGTGTTAGATAGTGCAAAGGCATGTCAAACATGCTAAGATGTGCCAAGTGATAAGGAATTCCAATATGTGCAAGGGTGTGTTAATGCGTGTGAGGGATTGTCAAGGAAACAAAAGGGAGAAACAAGTTAAACTACAAGGAAATGAACACATAAGAGGGTTAATAATTCATCAATTTACCTTTTCCAAGAGGGGCATGCTAGGCACACCAACATTAGGTGCCAATAGGTGCCAAGTGAAAAGTCTTAGTGCATTCTAAGTTCCAAGTCTTCCTTTGTTTCTTTTCATATACTTTTGAACAGTTGATCTCAAATAAATTTAATATTAAACCATGCCAAATCATATCAAGGCATGTGAAGGTATTCCATACATGCTAGGACTTTCCAAGTGCCAATATGTGTCACAAAGTGTTATGCATGCTATGAATTGGAAGGGCATGTTGAAGAGTGCTAAGGTGTGCTAGAGAGTGCTAATGCATGTTGAGGAGTGTTAAGTAGTACTAGGAAAAAACATTAAGGGAGCACTAGGTAAAAAATCATAGAATTTAATGAATATGAGGAACGTGTGCCAAGACGAGTGTTAATGAGTGCTATTTTTCATGCCAAAGAGGGAGTGATAAGGTATGTTAAGGATTGGTAAGGCATTCTAGGGAATATCAAGGCATGTCAAGAAGTCTCAAAGTGTGCTTGGGAGTTATAGGGTGTGCTAATTATATGTGCCAAATAGGGCCAAAATATGCCAATACATGCCAGGTGCTAAGGATGTGTAGGGTGCCAAGGTATGCCAATATGTGTCAAAAAGTTTCAAGGAAACAAAAGGAAGAACCAATATGAGGGTTAATAAGTCGAGAATTTATCTTTTTCAAAAGGGGAATGCTAGCCACATTAATAATAGGTCCCAATACATGCCAAGTGGCATTGTGTGCCAAGTGATAATGTATGTCAATGCATTCAACCAAGGTGTTCCAGGGCACGCTAGGGACTACATGCATGCCAACACATGCTAGGAGAGTTCTATGTTGTGATAGCACATGCCACCATCTTATTGGGTGACAATGTCATGACAAGATGTTCTAGGTATAAATATGTTCTAAGACATGCGAGCTCTTAAGAAATGTTAGTGTGTGCCAAAGCATTAATTTAGGTGTGCCCAGATTGTTGAGGAGTGTTAGGTCTTTCTCATTAATAAAATTGACAGAGCTTGATTATGTATTAAATAATATATTTCCTACACACACTAGTGGGACTTTATCTAAAGGGAATTTTCTAGATAATAAACTTAATAGATATGAATCATGTGTTGACTCATAGAAAAAATCTATTCAACTAATCATTACTTGAGGGAAATGATAGACACTAATTACTTCTTAAAAAATTGACTGAATCTAACCACTATGTCCTTGGAAATATTATAAAAAAGACTCCACAATAATGGTATTAAATCATTATCTTTTGACAAAAAATATATTAACAAGCACATATCGTCATCAAAAACTCATTGGAATGATCAATAATGACGAACATTTTTTGATCGTGACCAAAAGCAACAAAAAAAGCATCGGTGAGGGTCATTAAAAGTTCGTCACTAGAAGTGTCACCAAAGAGAGAATTAGTGACGGTCCTTTAACGACCCTCACCAAAAGTGTCATTGAAAATGCCTTTGGTGATAGACCTTAAAGGACCATCACTATATACAATTACAACGACGCTTTTTAAGAACCATCATCAAATGTGACATTGGTGACGAACCTTAAAGGTTTGTTACAAGCATGACCCTCACCAATGTCATTTTTTCTTGTAGTGAACAAAGATACTTACAAATTCCAAAATTAATTTTTAATATGCCAACATATACTCACAACCTATATTTAACTCAGTGTCAATCAATTCTTCTGATGACTTTTCTTTGTATGTTAGCACCTATTTGAAGACATTCAAGGATGGTTGTTATAAAACAACTTAAAATATGCAAAAACTAAATCTTAAGTTGTGATAATATTAACAATTACTCACAAACTTTCATATAAACCATTTTCTTCCTTATCGTCCTGTTTTATGTGTTGAATGAGTTCCATTTTGTTTTATTTTCTGCAAGAAAATACTTGAAAATTAATATTTAATGTTAAATTATTTGTTTATATGTACCTAATAGAAAAATTCAACGGCTACATGCATTTGAAGCACGTTGTTGTTGAGACGGCTCCTCCTATGATGCAATTATGTCAATTTCTTTGACCATCTCCTAGTACATTTTTTTTGACATTCCTACTACCATGTTTCAGATATCATCTCATTGATCCTTTGGGATTTTCATAATCTTCCTGAAAAAGTAATAAACTATTTTTATATTGATATATGAAAACTAAATATAACAAAATTGATATTAATAAATGAATGCTTTGTAGTAACATATACATATAATTTTAGAAAAACATTTTAATTAGGAATATTACTTTTTGAATGATTCTTTTTTGTTGTTTTATGTTTTTTTTGATGCAAATCTGATAGGTCTCATTGAACATTGCTATGGAAATACTTCTTGTAGTTTTAATATAACTTGATTCTTAGAATCATTGGATTGATTTATGTATTGTAAGTGGAAAGTACGTATATAATTCCGTTCTTCTATATCCCTCATAGTTTTGTAAAAAAAATTCCCCTTTTCATTAACCTCCAACATCACTCCAAATGAGTTAAGGAACAATTCATCGTCATTTACATGTTCCATATTGTTTTTCATAGAACAACATTATTTTCCTTCATTGTTGATCCCTCTAGAACATTAAACATATGTGAATTAATAAATTGTTTGAAATATGTTATCTAATATTCTTAATTATAATATTAATTAACATTAAAAATAAATAAAAACTCATATTGAATGGTATTTTTTCATTCACCTGATTCATCTTTCTGCAATTTTTTCATCAATAATTTACGTTGTTATGCACTTGGATCGAAAATAATCTTATTGAGCTTCCTCATTTTATGGCTCTGCATGAAACACACTAATCAATACATATTAGTTAAACTTACATACAGTTCAAACATAACAATTTTGAAAATAATTTACAAAGAACTTGCTTTTTTTGTTTTTTTGGGATGTGCTATCATTGTGTTGATCAATATTTTTTCTACTTGACCACTTCTCAAACATTTTTTTATCAATATACAACTTGTACCATTCAATACAAAATCCATTAAATGTATTTTAGAAATAAATCACATAATTTTCAGCCAAAAAGAGCTTTGGTAACCGGTGTACTTATGTGCATAAACACATTGGTGTGTTTAATTTAGTAAATGCATTGAGCATTTAATTATTGAACACCAATAGTGAAAATTTATTTTTTAAAATAACTTCAAATTATGACGATGCATTATGTAACATAAAATCACCTCCATCACAGTAAAAGACTAAAACAAAAAATTAAACACAAGTTTTTTGACCTAATGATGATATTTGTCATAGGCGCATCGGTAAATAGAATCCATTTTAAAAAAAACGGATAGGGTCGATCGGGTTTGGATCCAATTCAACAATTGGTCCCCATGCTTTACATGCGAGACACCTTATATATAGTAATACACAAACCCATTAAATCTAAAATACCTAAAACGAAAATCCCTAATTGTGAAGTGGTAGAGGGAGTTAAAATCTAAGGTGACATTGTAGTCACATAAGCAAAAAGAAGCAAGGGTTTAAGCTAAGTATTATTTTATTTTATTTTATTTTTTGAATTTTAATTAAATATAAATAGGAACAAAGATTGTAAAAAAAATATTACTAAAATCAATAGTAAAATTTTTACTATGCAAGGTTTTTAATTTTTTTTGAATTTTAATTAAATCTAACATAAATTGTAAACGATTTTATTAGTTAAATCAACAGTAAAATTTAAATTTTTACTATGCACGGTTTTGAGTGAATCACCATACCTTTCAAATTCAGAACTTCTGAATAGCTGATCTATTGTTCCAAAGTATTCTACAACTCCACATGCTCTCAATATGTCTTTAGTGCAAACCTTCTTTTTAATTAAATCTAACAGAAATTGTAAAAAAAGATATTAGTAAAATAAATTTAAAATTTTTACTATATAGGGTTTTGAGTGAATCACCATACCTTTCAAATTTTGATCTTTTGAATAATTTTGTTGTTCCAAAGTATTTTGGTGCTCAACAGTTCTCCCAGTATGTCTCTCTTGCAAATCTCTCCCTTGAAATTTTGGAAAAAATAATGAAAGTGTATAGTTTCTTTTAAATTTTTTTATGAAATTAGATTGTGAAAATCAATTACCGCTCGTTTTTCAATTTGAAAAAAATAAGCGTGGTTTTTTTTTGTTTTCACTTTTTTCAAACGATGGTGTGTTTCATAGTAAAACACATTGGTGTGTTTAAGAAAAATGTGCATTGATTAAGATAACTTATAACTGCACTAAATTTTTCTAACGCACATATATGATAAAATTCCATTTTTTATTTTTGAATTCCCAAAAATCGGTGCGATTATTATTTTAATGCATCGGTGCAGTTATGACTGAAACACATCAGTGTGTTAGTTTCATAAGAGCATTGATACGATATAATTTTATTTAATTTTTATTTATTAGATTAGATTAGATTAGATTTATTTATTTTATTTTTATTTTTATTTATTTTTAATTTTTTTTCCCGAAATATCGGAAACTAGTGCGGTTATTATGTGAATGCATCGATGTTGTTATTAACTAGATGCATTGGTGCGATTAATTTTACAAGAGCACCAATATGCTTGAAAATTTATTTGAATTTTTATTTTCACCTAAAATGACATGTTCATTTCAAATTATCCTTTAGGATGCATCCACATGAGTTGCAGTGGTTGATAATATACATTTTCTGCTTCAAGTCACGTTATACTTGAAAAAATGGTTTGAAACTATAGAGAAATTCATATTGTGGTTATATGGTTCTTGAAATTAATTATATTTATGTACAAAAAAAATATTTCTGATTTTTCTCAAATGTAGGGAGAAAATCTCATAATATCAAATGGCCAATTCTTCAAATTCCAACTTGTTCCATATTACTTAAAGTCCTTTGCGGAGTTTTCTCTTTCCATCTCTAGTAAGTTTGTATTTTATTTGTATTTAAATTATCTAATTGATTTTTTTTAATCCATGTCAATTTGAATAAAAATGTATCCAAATTTGTAGGATCTTGATTTAGAATCGAGTTCAGATGCATAAAATAATCCACCATTTCAAAAATGTTAGAAGTTCTTATCAGGAGAAGAATATCACAAGTAGTTGGTAGATGAAAATGGATAGTCACTTCACCCTACCAGTTGGAACATGGCATCTTACATCTTCAATCCTGGGTTAGATATGATAATAATTGTTTGGTATAATGTAATTTTAAAAAACTAATTGTATTATGCTTACTAATATCATTGATGTACCAATGTTCAATAGTTTTTGAAATTAGGATTCTAGTGATGATGAGTGACCCACCTACCATCTTTTGGAGCACCCCACTACAATGTCAAATGGAGAGAAGGTTGCATTAAGAGAAAAAATAATAGAGGAAGCATACAAAGAATGGTTGAATAAACCACCTATTCAATTCCCACTACATGTAGATTCACCAATAAGGAATGACTACAACAATAGTAGTTATTCATCACATGTTGGCGATGGAGGCAATCAAATAGAGGTTGTTATGGATGATTACTTACGGGATATGACTGACATGGAGGAATGTTGTTAGATTCATTCCAGAGTGATGAGCTAGGGATGATGCTCATATCATTAATACCTTATTCGAAAACCTAAATAATTTGTCCACCAACCCTCTCTTTGGACTTGGCAGCTAGTCAAAGTATACCTAGTTGGGGACAACGATGTTACTATACAACTTGAATGAAAAGTTTGGCATGTTGGATGCATGTTTCTTGGAAATATTGAGGTAATTGACCATGATAAAGTCCCTTATATTTTGGGAAATTGTGTCACACAATTTAAATTAAAAATGGTTGATTTTATGAATGTTAAATATTGACATTGTGCATTTATATTTACCACCAACTGTAGTAGGTTCTTCTGAGTGATAATGTGTTACCTAGTGGCTGCGAAGGTGCAAATAATTTGTTGAAAATGTTGGGTGTTGAGTATATATAATATCATGCATGTCTGAATGATTATATTATATATAGAGGAGAATATGTAGACAAAGAGATATGTTTGAAATGTGGGCATAACAGGTACCATAAAAAAGGGTAAATCACATGGTCCTTCTCATAATATATTGAGTCACATACCTATAATCCAAAGGATTCAAAAGCTCTTTCTTTGAAAATAATTAGCTATTTTGCAGGGATTACATGCCTCACATAGAAGTGAGTCAGGAGTTATGTGAATCCCAACAGATTCAATAACCATGAAGAATATAGAGGATACATGGCATGAAAAATTCAAGGATGAAGTACAAAGTCTAGGACTTAGCATAGACATGGATGGCATCAATCCATATTCCCTACAAAACACCAACTATTCTGTTTGGCCTGTAATAGTGATTAATAACAATATCCTACCACGGTTTTCCATGAATAATGAACATCTTATGTTGGATCTCATAGTCCCTTATAGAAGACAAGTGAAGAATATGGATGTCTACTCACAACAATTGGTAGATGAATTTAAGGAATTATGGGAAGGGATACATGTATACGATGTATCAAGACCCATCACAATATATAGGAGTTTTATGTTGTACGAAATATGTGCTTACACCATACATGATTATCTAGGCTTAGGATTTTTCTCTGGTAAATTACATTTTATTGATTTGTTTATACATGTAAAAATATTATTTCGCATATTAATTAATTCACTGCAATTTTTCTGATGTTCATGATCATTAATGTGCCCTCTATTTGTTGGAAATATGATGCAGAGTGTTGTCCTTGATGGCAACCCACTAAATGAAGATGAAGACATGCGACTGTTGACATGTGTTGTCCATGATGGTAAACCTCCTGATGAAGTTATTCTTGACTTGATGGACTTGGTAAATGATGTAAATCTGATGTGAAATGATGTTAGTTTGCAATATGATGCTAAGTGTTGTCATTGAATGGCAACCAACTTGATGAAGAAGATGGCAACTTACTTGATGAAGTTGTGCTTGATAGAATATGTTCTTGATGAAGGAAATCTGACGTATCTACAGTGTGAACAGAAGGCAATGAAGAAAGGAATTCAACATGTGCTAATTCTATGATGAAAAAGAGTATGTCTCTAGGTATACGTGGATTGGCCTAGGGGAAGTCGCGTATGCATGCGGAAAAGAACGTGCCAAGTCGCGTATGGGCTAAAGCGCTCAAAAAGTGCAAAACCAAGGGTAACCACCATGGTATTGACCCATTGTATTGGGTAATGATCCGCCTAGTTGACCCCGTCCAGGTAGTTTTGGGCTCATGGTATTGTTTTTGCCCATGGTATTGAAAAAGGGGCTCATGGTATTGAAAAAGGATAAACCTATATAAGGAGAAGAAATTCATTGTGCAAAACATGAGCGTGGGTGCAAGATGTTTGAGCTTGAATGAATACTTCTCTCTGAAGTAGATCTGAATGGAAAGGGTTACACTTGAAGCTAAATCTGAATGTATGATGCACCAATGATGAAGAAGGGGATCTAGATCTGAAATGCACTTGTATATACTAGATCTGCTTATGGAAGGCCTATATCTGTGATGAGGCGAACATCTAGGCGAACATCTGTCTGAAGAAAAAGGGTAAATCTGAACTGAATATCTGATCTGAAGAAGTATGCTGCTCTGTAATGATTGAAGATCTATACGCTACTTCGCCGCGGAGGAAGCGCGTGTATACGCGGATTCGCTGAAGATAAAGCGCGTATGCGCAATGAAATATACACAGATGTATACGCACCAAACATGGATTTGAGTACATTGGACGGAAGCGCGTATATACGCGACATCGGTGAAGTAAAAGCGCGTATGCAAACTAGGGTTTGCTGAAGCAAGGGGTATGAAATATCTGATCTGTTCTGCTGTGTTTCTGCTATCTGATCTGTGTTGATAAGTATCTGTTGGTGATGTATGTTTGTGCTTAAAAGTATGGAAAGGGTCCAGTCTGGAAATTTGAGGAAACTTGGCCTACAAA